>VXAU01006133.1:3436115-3578638 GCA_013399695.1 Formicarius rufipectus | reverse complement strand
CCGCAGACCACCCCAGCGCACCGCAACTTGATTGACACCCGAGGGCCCCTGGTGTGTCAGAGCTCCGGGAGAAGTAGCGCGGACAAACTAAGGCAGTGCCGGCTGTTCGCACATCGTCATGACCAGAGGTCGCGGCCGAAGCTGCGGGAAGGGCTCTCCCCGCGCTGGTGGCTAAAAAGGCCGATGCGGGATAGACAAGTCTGGTTGCAAAAGGCACAGCGGGAACTCTCCACAGGCGGTACTGGCGAGGCACGGTTCTTCCTGCGTGGGTTTTTCTCCTCCAGACTGATTCCACGTCTGTTCCCAAGGGAGGCAGCAGCGTCATGGACGGTGTGTCTCCACGTCTCCCGACTGGAGGCCAGGGTGGACTACGGATGGTGGTCAGTACGGCCAAGGCTGAGGTGTTTTCAGGCAGTCCTTGTAACCTCTTTTGGGGGCTCCTCTCTTGCCGCAGCCAGTGGCGAGCTCGCCCCAGAACTGTTTGCACAGAAAACACATTAAACAAACCTCTGGGAGCGACAAAAACCTCCTCACTCACAGCCCCATCTGGGCTGGGGCCGCCCTGAGGGGGGCGTGGCCACAGCGGGTGTGACTCCGCCCACGGGGCGTGACCACGCCGTTCCCGTGGCAACGCGTCTGGCGTGGCCCCCTGTAGGCGGCGCGGCGGCGGCGGCTCAGGCGTTCCGAGCGGGCAGCCCCGGGCGCGGCGGTGGGGTCCTGGAGCGGGCGGCGGCGGCGGCCGGGCGAAGATGGCGGACGTGCTGAGCGTGCTGCGGCAGTACAACACGCAGAAGAAGGAGATTGTGGTCAAGGGCGACGAGGTGATCTTCGGCGAGTTCTCCTGGCCCAAGAACGTCAAGACCAACTATGTCATCTGGGGGTGAGCGGCGCGGCCGGGGCGCGACGGGCGGTGTGTGTGTGGGGGGGCACAGGAGGAGGAAGTTTTCCCGAAGTTGGGAGCGGGGACGGGGGTCCCGCCGCGCTCGGGCACCCCTCACACCGTGGGGACGGGCCGGGCGGCGGCGGACCGGCTGGGGTCGTGTCCCACTGGGCACCGCCGCCGTGCCCCGGTGTTCCGGGGGCTTTGTCTCCCCGCGGCAGCCCGGCTGGGCACGGAGGGCTCGTCGCGATCCTCGGGAAGGCTCCCAGCCCCTGCCCCGGGCCGTGCCACCCTCGACTCGCCTGTCCGTGCCGCCCGCCGGGGCCGCGTCCTGCAGACTCATGCGGTGAGGTGGCAGGAGGCATCTCCTCCCGAGTTTTGCTGAGTGTTGGATGAAAGAGTGGCTACGCTGTTGTTCGGGCAACGCTCTCCGGCACACTGTGCGAGTGTTGGGGTGTCCTGTACAGGGACGGGAGCTGGACGCGGTGACCCTGGTGGGTCCCTTCCAGCTCGGCATATTCTGTGGTTCCGCTGCCTTCATTCGAGCGGGTTGCGTCTGGCCCGCAGCTCTGGCACGCCGGGACGAAGCCGGTGAGGTCCGAGCCGGCGCTCCTTCCGTGCCCACCTGCGAGCCCTGCTGAGCCGGGCAGGTGCCTGCCCCTACCTGAGGCCTCTTCCTAGGCAGGACCCGGGGCAGGATTTTCCTAATTGGTCTTATCGTAATAAACAAGTAGAGGTAGTGTTTACGTGACTGAAGTGATTGCGTTGGATAAAATGCTAACTTGTAGAAAGCTTCTGGAAAATGAGTGTTTGTACTTGTCGCATTTCCTGGTACGGTGTGGATTGCTCATAGTGCAAGGGAGTTCTTCATTTGTCTGTCCTCAGAGTTTAGCAGCTGGTTGCTTTTAACATCCTCACTAGAAGGATTTCAGTGAATCTCTTTCAAACCTAAGAGAAAGAAACTGCTTCTTTTTAGAGGTCAGGTAGCAAGTGTTTTTAGTTGGCCATCAAAGAGGATACATTATCCTGTGAAAGTCTGTGGAAAAGCAGAAGAGCATGCAGATTTCTCAATGAAACCCTGAACTTCTTTAGTCTGACCAAGAATTATTTGTTTGTTTTGTTTTCGAGATTATGATATGAATGTTAGTGTCCGGACTTCTAGTTTGAGAAGGAGAAAGTAAATAAACCTGTTTGTTTCTCCTTGCTTGTAGATGGGCTTTTTGTAGCTGATTTTACTTTGCATTCTACTTACAACTAGAAATGTGCTATTTTATCATCTGCTTCAAGCTTTCAGAAACTAATTTTGGAGTTATTTGTGCTTTCTGGCTGAGTGGGGTTTTTCTGACTGAAGAGAAAAAAATTAGATAAGCAGTTAAAAGTCTTAGTTGTATTTTTGCTGAGCAATGTGTAGACAATCATGGTGGTGTCCTTGCTACAAGATGCTTTTCCCAAGCAGTAGCAAGTACTGGTTAACCAGATAGACAAGTTTCATTGCTCTTCAGTAGGGAACAAGAAAATTATATTCCAGCCCAAATGTACTCCTGCTCGGGAGAGCTTGAATTAGACCCAGGAATTGTTACCAAAAGCCAAAAAGCAGCTGGAGAGGAGAACTTTGTTCTATACAGTCAGGCAGCTTTATCTTCACGGTCAGGAAGGAACTGTGGGTGATCAGATGATACTCTGAGCAGAAGAGCAGCAGTGACCTCATCATAGCTGGCTGTGTACTCACCTCCTGTGGTGGATATGTGCTAGAATTTGGAGGTTTGTTTGAGGTAAGTTAGTAAATCTTTAGACCAGTGGCTTCTGACCTTGTGTTAGGATCACACCGCTGTTAGTTCACAACATTTCTCGTGAACCACTGTGGCACTTTGCATGTCTCATCTTTAAATTGAAGACACTGTAAAACTGAGACCTGTTCTGCAAGCCATACTCAGTGGCTTTGACACCACAGTTTAGGACCTGTTAATTTATGTAATTGCCAAACTTACAAGAGACACTTCAAAAAATTTGCAAGATTTAAAACCTTTTATATGCAGGTCACTTGTCAGGATTCAGAGTATACTTGCACTGAGCAGTTATTGGTGGCTTAATCTTTCATGGAACAAACATTGTTTTCTCTTGGAGGTATCCACAGCATGGTTGCTGTAACTGCATCTCCAGCTTGGAGAGAGTAATGCCAGTCCAAGCAGCAGCAGTGGCATTTGTCCCTGCTAGAATTAGAAGTAGTCCCATGAGACATTTAGTACTGACTCCTCAAGCAGCTCAGCTGGCAGAAGTCAGCAGTGCTGCCCTGCACTGCTTTCTCTCTGCTGGCACAAGTGTCAGCCAAGTGGAATCGCTCTGAGAAACTAAGCCAAGTGAGAACTAACCTGAAGGGCGGGGAGTGTGGGGGTAAGATGTGGAGAGGAGAGTGGCAAAAAGTAGCTTTAATCCAGATTAGTTTCCAGATAGTAATTATATGAATACTACTGCTGGCACATGAAGAAGGCTAGATGGTCTGAGATGAAGTGTTTTGTGTGCTTTGTTCTATGGCCCCATAAGAGTGATTAGAAAATCTGATCCAAAACCAAAGGAAGGAATCAATCTAACAGAGAAACTTATGGCTTTGTTTGCCCAGCTGAGAGGCTTGTATGTGCAGCTGAGGAGTTTAAACAGTGAGCAGCTGGCCTTGGGTATTGTAATTTGTGTGATACTTGACCTGCCTAGTCTTGTGTTTTTAAAGATTTCTGCTTGCTTTTGTGAACGAGACAGGCCCTTAGTACCTCTGTAAAAATTTGGGCTTTGAAACAAGAAAGAGGAAATAAAGCAGTTAAAAGTGAATAAATTCCTGGCACTCGCAGTTTGAAGGTGAATGGATAAACAGGAAATAAATTTCTGGTGTTAAAAACAAGCAGGTGAAAATTCCTCTCTTATATAAACATTTTTCTTAATTTTTAAGCTGGAGATTTATTTTGTAAGAGATGCAACTAATTTTTTGCTTTAGTAGTTATTACTGTGCTTGTTGAAGTTTGCCTCTTAAGATACTATTTTTTTTTCTTAAGTAGTTGATGCCATAACTAAATATGGAAAATAAAAGAATTAATTTCTGTTTCTACTTTGGATGTTTATAAACTGGATGAGGTAAGCTACCCTCAGATCTGCTTGCTTTTAGTTCTCTGTTTTTTGAGCTGGAGCACACACTGATGCTGAATTGTCAGCTTAGAGGTAGATTTTGCTCCTTGTGTGCAACTACTTGTCCATCTGATGGTTTCCCTTTAATGTGCAATATCTTGTCCCCCTATTAAAACATCCTCTTAGAGCCATAATGAGCATGGGGATTTCTTGTGTGTGGGGCTGAAGTGTTGAGCTACCAGCTGTGCCCTGCTGAGCTTTGGCAATGCTGGCTTTGTAATACTGTATTTCAAATTAATAGATAAGGGTTCAGAATTTGTTTGCTTGTTTTTAAATGATGCCATTTATTGCTAAATATTGTTACAACTCGAATAGATGACAAGGTGGATGTTTATATAATGCTCAGTGCATATGACATGCTTCAAAGAAATAATGTGTTATTCCAGCCTAGGATAATCTCAAGTGTTTGCTTTAAAATGAAGTGACAACTGTATCACGTGATATCATGGCTTCACTTCAGAGCCGAGCCCGTGTGGTGGAAGCTTTTGTTTATGCCAATGCTCCGAGTATGTTTAGTTACCACCTTATCAGAGATGGTTACTGTTTGTCTGCTTACTCAGGCAATTCCTTGCAGAGGAATCCAGTTCTCTTGGCTCTGGTTGTGGAGCCAAGTTTTAGCTTCTAAGCAGGTGAAAGACACTTCATCTCTTCCCATTGCTCTACAGCAACAAAATGTACAGGCACCCCCCTCCCACCCAAAGCAGGCTGAGTTTTTGGAAGGAAGAAACTGGTAGAAAGATCCTTTATTTTTAGTTGTACTGGTATTTTGAATCCCTTTTTTCTATATGTTATTCATATATTAGTTTTCTCAGACATCATTAAGAAGGGGGTGTTTTGAACCTCACTGCCACTAATGAGTTCTGAACAAGTTATTGGACACTCTCCATCTTGCTAATTTCAGAAAGGTAGTTGCAAGCAAAGCAGTTGTGGCATTAATTCTGCAGTATTGAGAAAACAGACTTAAACTTCTTTTGGTTTAGTAGTTGTTTGTGTAGGTTCAATAAAGTTGTGGCTGAGTATTTTTCATGTCCTCTCCCCTCCCCCAGAGAGGTTGGCACTTCTGTGGTATGTGTTCTGTTTTGATGCTGATGGTGAGCCATGAGTAAAGCTGCTTGGTTAGAGGGAAAACTCCTTTTTAGGGTTTCAATGGAAGAGTTTCTTACTAAAATATCTTGTTTGATGAAAATTCTGTATCTGTTTTAAATTTTATAGCTTTGGCCTGGTTTTCTGATGGCTTACCTTCCTCAGGTTTTAAGGTGAGCCAGCTGGGGACTGGGCAAGTCCCAAGTGAACAGTGGAATCACTGCTCCTGCTGCTTTCCTGGTGAAACTGCCTGCCAGGTCTGCTTCTCAGAGTATTGGAGTTGGAGTATTTAGGGAATAGGTTTTGTTTTGAAATTTGGACAGGTATTGCTTCGTCTACAAAATCCTTTAGTAACAGCCTAATGGGTGAACATGTGTGAGGGGGGAATTATGTTCAACGTACATGGAACCAAGCTGAAACTAGGAGTTTTATTGTTTGGTGGGAGCAGTTTTTTGCTAATTTTAGACTTAAAAGGTGTGTCTTTGAAACAAGCTGTTCGAAAGCTGAGATTGAACTTGATGCTGTCGTGTTGCTCTGATGTGGTTTGACTTCAGTATGGGAGCTTATTGTGACTCTGTAGTACATTGTGGTTTTGCTAGTTTTGTGAGCAATTAGTTTGTAGTCACTCCTTATTTTGACCTTTTGGCCCCATTTTGAACTCTTTGTTTTCTAGACTCCATGGAATTTTTATATTCTGAGTTCTTCACTGTGCTTTCTCTAGGGGTGAAAATTTTATCCTGTTATACCTGAAGAGCATGTAATTTTTTTTTTTTTGACTTGTAGTTCAGTTATGTTTTTCTGGCTGTTCCAAATAAGGTAGACAGTTCCTTTCATAATCAGGATAAGCACATGTGAAATGTGAATGTGTACTTAGTTTCCCAAGTCTTGCTTGTTTGTTTTACAAGCCATCCAGTTTGGTTTACTTTGAACAGTTTATATAATTTGTTCAGTAAAGAGGCTGCAAGAACACATATCCTTCACTTGTATTTTTTAATGCCATTGATAATCCACTAATTTGGCAGTAGCCTGATGATAATATTATTGCTTGCTCTTGGAATTGTCATTTGGAGAGCAAATAGACCTTTTCTAAAAAAAGGGTGCGCTTGAAACAGCGATGGACTGTTTAGATGTTACTATTTTTGTTTCATTGTTTTACAGGACAGGGAAAGAGGGCCAGCCCAGGGAATATTACACTTTGGATTCTATCTTGTTCCTGCTCAATAATGTGCACCTTTCCCATCCTGTGTATGTCCGTCGTGCTGCGGTAAGTGCACCATAGGAAATTTGACTTTGTCTTGTGATAATTAATATCTGTGGACTTATTTTTGGGGAATGATAATAGAACTGAGGTGTATGAATTTGGCTGGGGAAGGATTAAAAGATAGACAACAAGTTGTGCAAGTGAGAGTTTAAAAAAGATCACCACTACATAAGGATCATGTGACAGCCCCTGTCAAGGTGGAGTATTTTTCTTGATAATTCACTTCATAAGAGATTATCCCTTCAAACCACCAAGTGCCGTCTACAGCAAGGGTCTGTTATCCAGACATTAACAGCAATCAAGGGGTTTTTTTGATCCTCATCAGACATAGTTGTTACCAGCACTGCCTATTTCAGGAATACTTTTGTCCATCTGTTCTGTTGCACAGTCCCAGTCTAGATGATCTGTTAGTGCCTGAGAGGGCAAGGATCAACAGAATGGAGAAAAGTAGAGAAAAGCAGAAAAAATAGAGAAAAGCAGAATAGCTCTGGAGTGGGCCTGGAAATTTGCAATCTACTTCAAGAAATTACTGCATAAACTCTACAAATAGAGATACAGGAATTATCAAAGGAAAAAGTCCTTTTGATTTCCATTTGACTGTTCTCTGTGAGCCCACCCTTCATCTTCCCCTGTGCTCCGTGGTTACCTGACACAGCAGTGCTGCATGTTGTACATACTTGGAACTACAAAATGGAGATACTTAATTTCTGTGTATCAACAGAGACTCCTGGCAGAGATTTGTGTGTGTGCTAAAAGCTGGTTCTTAATCTAATTTGCATGTTTGAGGTGATGAAGGAAAAAGGCTGTCCTCTCTTTCAGTTTTATAGCAGACAGCATGTTTCACTCTGGGTACGTGAACATCTTCTAGGATGTAGTTGTGTTTTTGAGCTTGATAGTTAAGCTTTCTTGGGTGGCAGGACACGTGTTCCTGTCTTTGTGTGAATGAGTAGTTTTCAGTAAAAGTGAAAAGTCTTCAACAAGACTTGGTAGAGAAAGAAGTGTTTAATGTCATGTATTCTGTCTTTTCAGACTGAAAACATTCCTGTGGTAAGAAGACCTGATAGGAAAGACTTGCTTGCATACCTAAATGGGGAAACATGTGAGTGATATATTCTTTTGCCTTGGACACACAGGGAACTTTACTGCTTCATATTCATGGCACAAGTGAGGGGCAGGAGGGGAGGAGTGGGTAACAATGGTCAATCTGCATCTTGACTGAGTATGTTCAAACAAAGTTATTACTTGTGTTTTGTAATTTCTGAAATTAATAGTTTTTAGGATGTTTAGATAGGAGCTGCATTCCTACATGCATGTTTAGAAGTGAGCTGCTTTATTATTATTAACATCCTTTGGTCAGTAGTTATGTGTTAGAATGCTTAGGATGTATTTTTTTTCCCTTCTCTAGCTTGTGGGAAGCTTTCAGTAGTACATTGATCTTGATTGCAAGAAATGAGTGGGATAAAATCTTCAGTAAAATATATCAAATCACTGCTTTTTCAGTCTGGAAGATTTACTTAGTATTTCATCTTCTTACATTTTTTGTTAACAATGGTCAAAGAAAAGAGATTTCTCTGAGAAAAAGATGAATATCACTTATCTTTGTAAGTTGCTGTATTTTGTTGGTGGTCTTAAAATTTTAAGTATCTTGAAATATGAGAATTTATGTAATATGGGCAGTAAAAGCATTTTTTATATATATTTCAAAGGGACCTGCAGGTTGTCTTTGTTGGAAAAACTAGACCAGCTGGTAGATCTTGATTCCAGGTTCTAATTATCATTGTGGCTCTCTTTTGTGGCATGTAGAGATCATAGAATCATTGATTGTTTTATGTTGGAAGGTAGCACAAGAGGTGACCTGGTTCAATCCCCTTTCCAAACAAGGGCCAAATGACCTTGAGCAACTTGATCTAACTTTATATTCAGCCATGTTCTGAATATCTCCACTCCACTGATCCCAGTTTTTTACTACCTTTGTTATCTAATATCTAGTTAGAATTTCCATTGTTGCATCTTCTCTTGTGCTTCCTCCTTTTGTCTTTCATTCTTTTCTATTCAAATATTATGGCTAATATTTTGTATTTAAACTAAATGTTCTGTTTGGTTACAGCGACTTCATCAAGTATAGACAGAAGTGCTCCACTTGAAATTGGTCTTCAGCGGTCCACTCAAGGTACAATGTAACTAAAAAATAACTTTGAGGTTTATTTTATAAAAGTCTACCACAATATTGAATTTTTAATGTCCTCTTTTTCTTGTAGTTAAAAGAGCAGCAGATGAAATACTAGCGGAAGCAAAGAAACCAAGAATAGAGGTAATGACAATAACTGTCATCAGTACAAACTGGGAGAGGATGGTGGTAAATTACAGTATTTATTTGTTTTTGAAGAAATTGGTCTGGGTTACCCATCCTCTGGGTGCACACAGGGCTTCTGTTAGTATGAACATGAACTGGAAGGAGTTAGAATTAAAGCCTCTATTTAAATGTGGAATTTTGGTGCTGATTATGTGTTGTAGTATGAGAGGGGGAAGCTTGACCATTTATCTCTTAAATGCCCTTGGCGTTGTAACCTGTTTGCTAAGATGGGATTGGAATAAAAGTACTGTGTAATGACTTACCACAGTTATTTGCCATGTGTGAATTGGCACTGTGACTTAAATGCCACTCATCTCTCTCAGTGGTGACTTGTTTGTTTTATCTGCTGTTTTGGTCCCTTTCTTAGCAGTATATGAAACTGTCCCTGTGATTACTATTTTATGAAGCTGTGTCTTAGGTGATTAATTAAGCTGTATTTTCACAAGTGCCTCTTTAATAGAAGCACTGTGTCTAACTGTTACACACATTATATTATTGAACTCTGGTTTTAAAAACTGAGTTAGTTTTTCTTGATAATTTATTTTAAGAGTATCCAGTTGTCTCCTCTTGAGTTACAAATCTGATTGTATTTATTTTCAGAGTACTGGGGCTTTAGGATTCCTCTTAAAAGAAGAGTTATCAAAATACATAAATTCCCTTAATACAGAATTGGATTTGAACACTGTTTGTGCTTAACTCTAGCTGCATAGGTATCATAAAAGCTTTATGCTCTCTTAATGGCACATGAGCAGATGCTTGCTGTGAGATGACCTATTGGTGATCTGTAGATTTTATTCTGCTTTACCATATGTGGTTGTGATGCCAGCATGCTTTGAAACTCTTAGCTTCACCACCGTAATTTGGTTAAACAGGAATTCTACATGTAAGTGTAATAAGCTTATGGCCATCTTCTTTGTTTGCTTCCTTGCTGCTCTGGCAGTTCAGTGTCTGTGAAGTCTGTTTTAAGTTAATGGGAGATCAGACCAATGTAGAGATTTCAGGGCTCTCCTGATGTGTGGGCATGAGTGGTTTTGCTGTGCTTCAGCCTTTCCAAACAGCCTATTAGCAATAGGACAGGCTTGATGCTGATTTTAGTTTTGTGGGGAGATGAGACAGATTGAACACAAGTGATGTTCAGACATTAAGAAGCTGAAAAGATGGAAGAAAATTACATCTCTCTGCTGCTTTCTCAAATTACATGTCTGTCTCAAACCTGGCTTCAGTAACTTAGAGACTCCTTTACTCTTGACTTTTCTTGTATTTACTGTGAATGGTATTTTTAAAATTCTGCATCAAAATACAACAGTTCTGAGCATTTCTTTTCTTCAAAAATGTCAATGATTAAATATCTGGGCAGACCTAAATGTCAGATAAATTTGCCTTAATTGTGTGTATGTGTGTATTTGTATTGTCTTTCCTGAATATGAGCATTGTCTGTCAGCTTTAAGTTCTCTGAGTGATTATTCTATTGTTCTCAATTGTTTGAGCAAGGCTCTTTACAAGGTAAGGGTAGTTTGCTTTTCATTATCTTATTTATAATTCGTGGTTCTTGAGAGGAAATTTCCTATAGCTCTACAATACATGCTAGTGCACAGATCAAAAATAATTGGAAATAAAGATTGCCTATGGAAATATAAAGAAAATACTTCTGGGGAGCTTGAATTCTACTTGTATTTGTTTTTTAGAAGAGGATGCACGGAAGTTTAAACATTGCAGTTAAACATTGCTGTTCCTCCTAGGATGAAGAGTGTGTGCGCCTCGACAAGGAGCGCTTGGCAGCCCGGCTGGAGGGGCACAAGGAGGGGATTGTGCAGACGGAGCAGATCAGGTAGAATTACTTTTTCTTATGGATAATGCTTAATTATAAGACAGAAAGCAATTCTTGTGCTGTTCAAGGCAGCCAGTTTTACTTCTGTCCAACAGCTCTCAGTGGAAGTTTTCCTCCCTTAAATACTCTCATTAGTAACGTCTGAGGAGACAGACCTTCAAGCATTTATGAGAGCACATTTGAGTCATTTGTAGAATCCATAATTATACCTCAACACATGAAAAATACATATTTCAAGTTACTTTTTTTTCTCAGTCTCTTGTATAGATGTACTTGAAACTGGGATAAAAAAGAATCTCATTGTAATATCTGGCTTAAGATCAGGAACTGTAAGGATCAAAAAGTACACATTTTTTTGTATAAGCTAATTTGGATGCTAGCTTGAGTGTATATCAGCTTTGTTTTGGAGCTGTGAGACAGTGCTACAGTGAGGATTACTAAGTATTGTTTGTAATGACTTAATATGCTCTACTTCCTGATTGTTGAAATGCTGAATGTTAAATACTAGGCCTTTAAAAAAAATAAACAACATTTACAGGCAGGGAGTTTGAACTCCATGGTTGACTCTGTTGTTATTTTGTTCAAGAGCAACAAAAAAGTTCCTTTTCCCTTTAGTTGTGAAGTATTCTCTTTTACAGCCAGTACTTACATTAGTTTATTTTTTTTTAGTGCATTCTCAGAAAAAAGCCCCCATGTCAAATTGAGTTGGGTATGGACAGTCAGTATTGTGCATATTTTTTTTTCCCCCCTTTGGCTCACTTGCACAACAACAGGGCTCTCTGGCAACCGAATTCTGTTTTTACATTTAAAAAGCAAACAGATAAAGATGTTGCACTCTTGGGCTCAACTGAGCTCCCTCAAACAGATTAATGTGGCAAAGTTACTACCATCTGTTGTTTGTTGGCCTACATGCTCTGAGAAGTTAACGTGTTTTCCAAGTGACCAAGTCCACACAATGGCACCTCAGCCAAAATTTAGATTAGTGCTTTGAAAGCCTCAGAGCAGCCAGGGGTTGGTTGACTGTTCAAAAAAGGGTAATCCACTGAAAATAACAGGGATCTGAAATTCAGATGATACTATAAAAGACAGTGCTAGTTCTGATGCTTTACATAAGTATTCTTTTGTTTAGGTTGTGTTTTTTGGATGGGTTTTATGCGAATATGGGATGGAGTCTTTTGTCAGAAGATTGCTGTTTAGGGCATGAGAATCAATGTCAAGCACACATAATCTTTCAGCATATATAAGGTGACTATTTTGTGGTTTATAGCATAGCCATAAATTTTAGGCAGGATGAAGTTGCTTCTTCACAAATTCTTTCAGAAGAATTGTTTGTGCAATTATTCAGTCTCTGCTGTTATTGTTGCTCATTTAGGTCCTTGTCTGAAGCCATGTCAGTGGAAAAAATTGCTGCTATCAAAGCAAAAATCATGGCAAAGAAAAGATCCACTATCAAAACTGATCTGGATGATGACATAACTGCTCTTAAACAGAGAAGTTTTGTTGATGCTGAAGTGGATGTAACCAGAGATATTGTCAGCAGGGAGAGAGTGTGGAGGACAAGAACTACAATCTTACAAAGCACAGGCAAGGTAATGCTCTGGATACCGAGCTGGTCTTACCATCCCAGTGACAAACTGCACTTGTGATCTTCTGTCTCTAACTTGTTCATCATAGATGACTGGGGGAGATTATGCTCAGTGTTCCTTGTAAAGGTGTGTTTGGAGGGCTGTTAGCACAGTGACAGAAAAGTTTGTTCTTACCGCTTTGCAGTAAGCCCGAGTTATATCTCAAAATACTTGCTTCAGCCATTTAAAAGATACCAAGTAATCATTTAATTCCTCTTAAACAAAGCTGGATTGAGCCCTACAGTTGGGAGGGCTCTGTGAAGGTACTTGTGGCTTTGAAATGGGCCAAAATGGGAGTAATTAATAGAAGTAGCAACACATGTACATTGAAAGTCCAAAGGCTGCTGAGCTGTGGACAACACCAAAGAAATAATGAGAGAAGGTACTAAAATGAACAAAACCAGAAAGTGTTACCATGAAGAGGCTTTTGTCTGTATTTTTGTCCCTATATGCTCCCTTAATCCATGGCTTTGGCTGCACTGCCATCCAGACCACAGTTGCAAGCACAGCTCACAGCTTTCTCTTTTTGGACAGTTAGGCTTTCTTTATTGCAGAGGTACTTGGCACTAAATTTCTCAAGGTAGCAGTAAGTCAATTTTTAAAAGATGGCAAATGTCTGTTTTCCTGAGGTTATTGTCAAACTGAATCCTTTGCCTTTGCTATTTCTTTCAAGTACTGTCACAGGAAAATAATGTCTAGAAGTATACGAGGTATCAGTTTTCATTTGTCTTATTTTTACCAGTATTTTACATAGCTCTCAGTTTCACTGTGTCATCCCATAGCATTAGTGGTAGAATAATTTCGTTCATGAATTGTAGGTCTGTGTGCTACATAAAGAGTGAGTGTTGCTTTTTTGAGTCTGTGACATTAGTAGTAACCTTGCCACTTGATGTTTTAGTCATGGGAAAGGTTTGTGCTGAAGGAATCTGGGTAGCTCTTCCTCCTTTTGTGAATCATTCATGACATTCCTATCTCAACGTGTCTTCCAAATTGAACTTGCAAAGACAGTAGAGAAAGAGATGGATTTTTTTGTAGTATTCTTGTAATAATAGTGGGATGAGGTAGTGATTTTAAACAAAACGTGGGGAGAAAGACAAGAAACAAAATGTTGAAGTTCTTGGACTCTAGCATGCAGTTACTTTGATCAGCTAGGTGCATATGATAGGCATAACAGCAAATCTTTTATTTCGGTTTGTGCAGGATTGCAGGAACGTTCTTGATAGCTTGGACAGAAATCATCGAATGTTAATTTTTATATTTTCGAACAAGTAACAGTGAGAGTAAGTAGATGGGGAAATATCACATGTTACTGAGGGTTGTGATTTATCCCAGAACAGCTCAGGGTTTTTTGTTTGTAGTTTTGTTGAGAGGGCTTTTTGGTGAGTTTGGTTTTTGTTTGTTTGTTTTTTGTTTTCTATTTCAAGAACCTTTGTGAAGATCTTCTCAAAAGTTGTTAAGAAACTCAGGTATGTTGTCTCAGGCAGATCATTCCTTCCCTCCTTGCCTGTTCATTTAAAGAATTTTGATCAGAAAAGCATGATACTGCCCTGCAAATGCTATTTTGTGTCTTCTCTATGATACTTGAATTGCTGATGTGCCTGATAAATCTTTTTATTGTCAGTTTTCACTATGTGCATTGTAAGGATTTATCTGCAGTCTCTTTAATCTCCTTGAAATGTTTAAAACCAAAATTGACTTCAGCAGTAGTTTACATCCTATATAGTGTGTACCTTTTTAATACCTGTATTGCTCTGGGACTTCTGTGTGATGGTAACAGAGTGGGAGTTTCTAAATTGTTGTGTTGTTTTTTTCCAAAAATTGCTGCAGTCCAAGGCACCTCCTCAACCTCTCTTTTCCACAGAGAAACACTCTTGTGTGTGAGCTTTCCCTGTAGTTAGCTAAGATGCAAAAGGGAGAGACTAGGAAGATCAGGACACAGTAAAAAGAAAATTGCTTGAGTTTATCAACTTTCTGGCAGGTTTCCTCTGCTGTTGATGTGTTTGAAGAAAGTACTGATTCCTTCAGTAATATGCTCCTACAATTTCTGTGTAGATGGCAATGATCTGAAGTATTTACTGTTTGCCCTTTTGGACACATTCCCTGACTCTGAAGTGTACTTTATAGATCTGTTCCAGAATTTTTAATGCCTTCAGTTAGGTAGTGTTCTTTTTTAACATCTTGAGAAGTTCTCATGATGCTTGCATTCTGCCCTTTTAGGTGCTGCTTTTATTGATAGCATCTTCATTGTTACGGAACTTCCTTTGCTAAATTATAGTGATGGATTTTTCCTGGGTGTGGAGTTTTTTGTTTACAAAATGCATTGATACTGCTGATGTAGACTGTTCTTCAGCAGCTGCCTCTCTAAAAGTGTGTGCTATGGACTAAATCAGAGAATGATTTTTTTTTTTTTAATTTTTGTCTACTTTTGTGAGTACTTTGGCCAGTTGCTCCAAGAAGAAATTACTTATGATAATTAAGAATTAATCACTACATTACTTCCCTTCTTGACAGGTACTCAACCTACTGAATAATTGCAATCTCTGCTAATTGTTGTTTTTTGGTAGGAAGTTTCTGTACTGTCCTATTCATATTGGGAATATAGCCCTAATGCTCCCATGGTCTGGGACAGAGTATCACCAATTTACTGTCATTCACAGTTTGACTCTTAGGTTTTCTGCAGTGCATCACAGAAGTCTGACTCCCTTTGTTACCCTCTTTTGATCAGATGTTGCAGTGATCCCTGGCTGTCTTGTTACTGATTTTTGTGAGGTTCCCATTGTTTGTAAAATCAGACATGTCAGTTCACCTGTCCTCTTATGTTTTTAAGATTTCTAGAATTGGCATTTGTCTTTTGCTTATTCTTATGTTTTACTTAGAGCTTTTGTTCAGGTATTTTTCCATACTTTTCTGTGTGATTATTATTCAGTTCTACCTTCTTTTGAAAATGCAGTGTTTGATTTAATTGCTAGTGGATGAGTCATCCTGCACTGTCTGTTTTAAGTATCTGTTGGCTTTCCCCAGTCTGTAGTGTAGTCTTCTAGAATTTTATGAATGTTAGATTTTTATGTAATCACTCTTCAGAGCCACTTTGCATCTGTTTAGTCTAAGGATTTTCCCCCTCTCATAACAGCTTAATTTTAGAACCATTTGAGTGTATATGTTTTTTAAAGCAATTTAATTTCAGCTTCGGCTGAAGGCATATAACACAATGTTGCAGTTGTGGTGAGTCCATGGACAGTCTAACCAACTAAAAACGTAGTCAGATTTCAAAAACAGTAAAAGTACTTGATTCTAGAGATGCTTCTGACTTCCTTTTCCATTATTTTAACAGCCTCAAATGTTGAGGGTGTAAAATTCATCTCATCTGTTTGTCCTCACTCTTCATGAAAGTCAATTCTCATTCTTAACCTTCACAAACACACAAAAATCAGAATGAGGGAATTGCTGCCTCCAGAGCCCATACAGGTGTATCTGCTGGGGCTGAGGAGCAGTACAGGTGTAGGGAGAGAAGGTTAAAGAAGAAAAGTGAAAAATGTTTCATCTGTAAATTGATACTTAGACTCTTTGAAATGTCTCATTGGTGGGTTTTGGTGGTCTGTTTTGTTTGAAGCAGACACAGTAATTTCAGTTGCTTAGTCATGAATGAGTTCTTGGTAATGAGATCACACCATTGCCTGTGGCACTTGTTTCTGTAGAACAGGTTAATTTTGCCCTATTTCTATATATGCAAACCAGTTTGAACTGAGAGATTGTCTGGTGAAGATAGGTGAGAATTAGCTTTGAAACTTTCCAACTGCAAATACTAGGGGAAAATACTAACAAAATGTTACTTTAACTTTAGTATTGAGAGAACCTTTGTATATAAAGTTGAATATCTTCTCAGGTAGCTAGAGTTTGGAATCTATACATAGAATATTTACTATCATGCGTGTTTGGGATGTTTCAGTTCTGTTGTGTACATGTTTTTAGATAAATATCTGGATGTTTTGTAACAAAACAAACCATTGAATACTTAGGAAAAAACCTGTGTTTATACTGAAATTGATTCCTTCCTTTCACGTCCTACCTCAGTCTTTCCTTCCTGAATAACCCTTTGGGTTTTATAATCTCCTGTAGCAGGCTATAGCAATCTTTTCTGACGGAAAAACCTCCTCACTGCATCTCTGCTGTAAATGTATTTAGCACTTGAATTCTTCCTGTGGGAACAAATTAAAGTAGACTAAGCAGGAGTTTCAGAATTCACAGGTGTATTTGGAGAGTGTGTTTTCGTCAGTGACTGCTGATGTACTTGATTTATATTTAGTTATTTATTTTTAATCCCCCAGATTGCTCAGAAATACCTCTTAGATAAGCAGCATGGTAACTGGGTGGACTGGGTTGAACATGGTCTACTTCTGTGTATAGAGAAATTTTTAAGTTGTAATCTTGGAAATGCACTAATACTGGCCTTGTGAATTTATAACTTTTTGGAATAGACTGGGGCTCTCATATGAATAGTGAGCTCTGAGCATTTCAGATGTCCTTTTCTTCTTTGAAAGAAAGGAAAAAAAAAAAAGAATCTTTCATCTTCTTTGTAGAGTGTGGTACATTGACCTTGGCTGGATGGAGGGCAGGTACCCCCCCAAGCTGCTCCCCTCTTCAGCAAGATGACAGGGAGAAAATAAGATGAAAAAATGTGTGGGTCAAGTTAAAGGCAGTTTAATAAAGGCAAAGGCTGTGTGTGGAGGCATAGGAAGAAAAAAGATTTTATTCTCTACTTCCCATTATCAGGCAATATCTAGCCATTTCCTAGGACGCAGAGCTTGAGTACACACTTGCTCCAGAAGACTAATACGATAATAAGAAATGCCCTTTCTCTTAGCTTCTATTGCTGAGCAGATGTCATATAGGGTAGGGAATATCCCTTGGGTCATTTGGGTCAGCTCTCCTGGCTGTCTCTCCTCCCCAGATCTTGCCCACCCCTAGCCTACTGGTGAGGAGGGAATACTGGAGGGACAGCCTTGGTGCTGTGCCAACACTGTTCAGCAGTAGCCAGAACAGTGGGGTGTTATCAACACTTTTCTGGCTGCCAATGCACAGCGCTATGAGGGCTGCAAAGAGTATTAATATTAACTCCATCTCAGCCAGACCCAGCACATGGGAATATGCCACAGATTATTGGTAAAACTTCACGTTTTTGCTAGCATTCTTCAGTCATATTTTCTTACAGTCCCAAGTGTATTAGAATTACCTTTTCACAAGTGAACTCTAAGCCTACACACAGGAGAAAAGATATAATCCATCAGACGTGTGGGAAGGCTCAAGGTTATAGCACATAACCTTTCTCCACCTCTTCAGCTGTGAAGCCGGAGCCGTGGCTACACACCCTTCATATAAGTGTGTCCAGGCACACACACACATGGATCTGTGAGCAGCTGCACAGGGCTGGACCAGCTGCTGTTTGGTGCACTTCTCAGCTTTTAACCTTTCTGTCAACTCTTCTCTGCTGTCGTCTTTGAGCCTTGTGTCTTTTGAAGACGTTGGAGGCATTAGGAGTCTAGATTGACCTATACGCCATTTTAACATTATTGCCTGCCTGGACAGGTTCCAGGGAAAAGCACTGAAGTGCAACTACATAAGTTGTCCAGGAAAAATTGGAATTTGAGGTAAATATTTTTCTAATAGAGTTAGCTGTGCATAAAATCAAAGAAGGATTGGATGAGGGCTCCTTGTGCAGATGTCTGTTTATAATGGAAAAGCTGTTAACTCTGATTGCACACCAAGTTTTATGTGACTCTCAGTCCCTCTAGTTTCATAACCTTTGCATCATGAAATTGTATCTTTTTGCCAGTGTAAGATTGTTCCTTTAAGTGCATATTACTTGCTAGGTCAAAGTTGAAATATTGAAGCAGTGATCTGGCTTATTTCTTGCTGTTGCTTCTCTGCTGCAGAATGACAAATTTGATTCTCTCACAATCTGGGTGATTAAACTTTCCCTGCTTAGTATTTACAAAAAGTTTAAGTCAATATTCTAAGGTACAGGGGTTTTTTTTAAGTATAAAAATTGTTCATTTTCCTTTCTAATAAAGTAGGAGGTAAGCCTGAATAAAATATTTTCCTCACTTAATCCTTATATAATTTTCATTTTTCTGTGAAAGACTTAGACTAGCTTATCCAGTACATTTCTGTAAGTTTTGTTTTGAAAGCATGGGAATCTTATTTGTATAACAACCAAATTCATTAAATAAACAACTTGGCTTTTTAAACCTTCATAGTTTTTCAGATTTTATACCTTTAATTATTGCAGCCCTATTGTAATGTACCTAGTTACCTCTACTTTTTTCCTTTTTTTAAAAAGTAAATTTGTTCAATGTATTATTATCTATTAAAAAGGCATTAATGCATAAGGGAACCAATTCATATCTAACTTAATTTCATTTATCATGACTATGAGTTTTAGATACTAAATTCTAGAATCTTGATTTTTATTTTCCCACTGTCCCACTCCCAGCTTCTGGGTATGTTTGTGTGCATGGTGATGAGAGGTCCAGGACTGTTCAGGATGATGGCAGTTTATAGCTGAACTGCCTGGAGAGATTAGCACTTTCCTGGTATGTGGCATTTATCTTGGATGTAACCCACAATTGCCAATTTATCTAATACAGTGTCTTGCTCTGAACTATTCCAAGATGTTACTTTTCTGTGGTTTTCTTTATTCCTGTACGTAAGTATTAAACAGCAGAACCTTTTATTTCCCCATATGAATCTCATCTTTGTGGTGGTCATGTTTTTTTTTTTAGTTTTGTGTTATCACCTGGAAAACACTGCACCTGCAGTTAGTATTGGCAGACTTGAATTTTTTTAATTAATGTATTTTCTTTGTAGGCTTGATCTTTTAATAGTAACTACCATGTTTGAAGAGTTATGAGAAATGGCTTTTTCAGTTACTTTCAATTCTCGTATTTTGTACTGATACCTCTTGAGCATTCTTACTACTGAAGTCACCTGCAAGGAGATTAATGCCACAGCTGTAATCAGTTTTACTAAATTCTTTCGATTATCTTGGAACTGGAAAAATTTTTCAGATTAAACAATTGTATAGCAAGGCTAATACAATATTTTGATCACTTGACAACTAAAAGGTCAGAGAAAAGTTTTGGATATATTAAAAGAAATTGATTGTAAAAGCATCTTTATGTATGGGCTCTAGGTGGCAGAATTGTTCTACTTTCCTGAAATTCTCAACACTGGTGAATTTAATGGCACAATTGAAAAAGAAAAGGTGTACCAGGCTAATAGGAATTAGTATCATCATTAATGCCTTCAAAGAGAACAGGTGGATGGTTTTAGAGTGGCTGTGCACAAATGTCATGATATGGCTTGAGTTCCCAAACGCACTTTACCCAGTATCAACTTACTTAGTAAAACGAGGCAGTTTTATTGCTGCTAGGTCCTAGTGCCGGCATTTTGAATAGAGCCCTTCAAGGCAAGATGGGCTGGATTATAAAAATTGTACTTATACTGAGCAATAATAAATCTTGTTGTGTATATAGGCACCTTGTATTTGACAGAAAAATCTGTAGAGGAAGGCATTATGCTTCCTGAATGGAAATTTAGGTAATTTGTAAAGTAACTTCACTGTCCTTAAGCACTGCTGCTATAACTATTAAAAAAAAAAAAGTATTTCCATATGCTACATTCATAGGAGGAATACATTAAGATTATGTATGAGGGGGATTGGGGTTTTTGAGTAAATTTTATGCTGTACTATATCTTCAGGCTATTAGTTTTACTACTCTTCCACGCTTCTGAATTAACGTTTGTGCTATTTCAAATTAAATGTTTCAGTTGTCTTTAATGTAATACCCTTGCTATAAAAATTTAGTGACAATAACATGGAACAAGTGAGAATTGGAACTTTTTACTGAAAACACAGTCCACAAATATACAGGGCTAATTGCTGTTTTCAGCTCAATGCAGTAGACTGTAGTAATATTGCAGTTAAATTTTTGACTGGAATATAAAGAAATGCCCACAGTAACTTTTTGTGAAAGGGAGGGTCTGATTTTTTTTTTTTTTTTCTTTTTCCCGCCAGCAGTTAGTAGTAAGTTCAATTTTATCAATAGTTTTTTATAGGTTCCCTAATCTGATGCTTGAAAAAGTCATTGCCTCCTCTGCTTTCAGGTGTTTAGCAATATAACTTCCAGTACTTTAATGTGGATTTCTTAAACTCCTCTTTTCCTGAAAGCATGATTACAAAGACCTCTTTCTTTTTAGGTGTTTCTTTTAAAGACCATCTGTGTGTCATTGTGCTTGTTGTGTGCCTTAACATGTCGTGTACAGGTCAGAAGTGTGCAGAGAACAGTTCAGGAGGTGCCGTGAGCTCCCTGCAAACATGGCAATTGGTGCAGCTGAGCATCTTATGCATTTGACGTGTTCTTCAGGTGAAAGCAAATGAGGGCAGTGGGGAAGGTGCATGTGTATCTAATTCAGACAGGAAGACTTCCTTCAGCATTGCTGGATAATTCAGGGTCACGTTTCCAGCAGTGGCTGGTACCTGAAGGGTTCTTGTGTAAGGCAAGGAAAGATGCTGGGTCAGAAAGGATGGGAATTTTTGTCATCTGATTAAGCACGGTGCGGGGAACACCAGCAGTTCACATCACCATTCTACCAGTGTATTTGCATGGTTACAGTTGCTTGTGACTGTCCCTGGATATCAGTCTGGTGTATATCCAGCCTTTGATACTGAGGGCAATGTAGCACACACTATAAAATGCAGTGCTTTAGACTGCAAGTCAGAAGAACGGGAAGGAGAGAAGATCAACTTCAATGTTTTTGAACAGTTTGCAGATGGACGATAGATATTCTGAGGCATAGGAAAATGATGCCTTAAGTGAGTTTTTTGCTTATTTAAACTCCAGATTTAAATATTCATTTCGAATTTAGATGTGCAAAATATTTTCCTTTAAATGTACAGTTCACACTGCATGTTTCTTATGAACAGTTTTTTAATTTCTACTGTACTCATATGAGACCATCTGAATAGTGTTTCTGTTTCTTATGTCATGCATTAAATAGGAATTACTGAAAATGTGTGATGGGAATCTTGCCTTTCTGGTACAGCATCATGCCTCTGTCTGTCAGTGGCTGCAAAGGATTTAGCAGTATGTCTGAGCATATCAAGCAAATGTGTAAAGAAGTCTGTGGTAGGGCCTCGCATCTTCCTTCCGCAGCTCTGCTATAATTTGGACACTGTGTATAGCATTCTGGAGCTCTTGATCTTCCAGAGATGCGTGTCCAACAAGAAATCTTTATTGTCAGCTCAGATAAGAGTGTGAGTTTATATGGCTCTTCTCTCTCTTACAGCCAAGTTGTAACCAGTCACTGCAAAATTTGAACCCCAGTAAGCCATATTGTGTACAAGTATATGTGCTTCTAGTTTTATATGTTAGATTTAAGTTTTTATTAATGTTCAGATGATTGACATGAAGTATACTTCAAAGTCTTTCCTCAAGAATTGTTTTCTGTGAAGCCAAAATCAGTATTTGTCCTTGATGATCATTATTACAAAAAGATTATTTTTGCTAGCATCACAAAGCTGCTGTAGTGACTAGAAGTCTTTTTCAATGAGTATTCAGGTTATGGGTAGTAACAGAAATTAAAGATAGATTGCAGAATGAAGATGGAAATTTTTTAGAATAAACTGTGCTATATTTAGATGGAAGTATTTTTATTACAAAAGAAATCTAGTTAGTGATGAGACTTTGTTAAGCCTTCCTCAGCAGAGCGTGCTGAGCTGGCTGGCTCTATAAACAGTGTTAAATTAACACCAGTGATAGTAACTTGACTTGGTGTATGTTAGTCACTATGTTGGCAAGGAATAGAGCATCTGTGCCAGTAAATATTGAGAATTCAGATGCTGTTGCAGGTTTTCCTAAAGAACCTCTGTGACTCCCTTTTTGTCAGATGCTGGGCTGTTTATCTCCCTGTAGCTGCTGTTACTGGCTGGCATTTGGCTACCAATTGACATCTAGTGCATTAGTTGTCCTTTTACAGAAATCTGTAGTGGTAGGGGTTGACTTAAGACGACAGGAAAAGCCTGGTTTGGTAGTTGCTGAAACATTTTGCCTCCCCCCTCTGCAATGTGAATTATTATTAGATGTAAACATGGAATCACAGATTTGACAGCTTTCATGGCAGTATCAGTGCTGTAGTTGGCTAAAAAGAATTGATGGAATTATCCTTTTCCATAGTAATGATTTTAAGGATTGCTTTTAAAGCATTTTCAGGGTTTTTTTTTAGTGTGGAGAAATGGATATTTTGATGTTTGGTGTTGGTGTTTGTTTATATGGGTTTTTTTGTTTGGTTGGTTTTTTGTTTGGGGTTTTTTGTTGGTTTTTTTTGGTGTTTTTTTTGTTTGTTTGGGTTTTTGGTTTTGGTTTTTTGTTTGTTTGGTTTATTGGTTTTTTTTTGTTTTGTTTTTTGTTTTTTTGTTTTTGTTTTTCTCCCCTTTTTTGATTTGTCCCCCATATCAGAAGGTTTTGGTAATGAAAATGTGTTATTAAGTTTGTGTTATTTAAGTTATTAAATTTAGGGCAGAAGCTGGAGGATATTAATATTCTTATCTCTGAACAATGAAAACTTAGAAGTCTTGCAGCTCTGCAGGGCTTTGCAAATCAGTTGGTACCTGCAGTGCACTTCCTGCTCAATCATTTTTCTGTCACAGTAATGTAATCCCACATCCCTGACCAAGCCAGTGAGCAGCAAGATGATGATGTTAGTTTGAGTGCTTGTTAAAACACTGCTGTTTTTTTCCCCTTCCAAACAGACATTAGTTGTGGCCTTGGGGGGTTTGCATTTTCATGCTGTGGAAAAAAGACATCAGCAGGAACCCCTTCCAGTTCCATGCTTATTAGTGACTTGCTTTCAGCAGATGGGAGAAAGTCCTTTGGGTTTTTTTACCTGAAATAATTTTAAATTTGGTCTAGGACGTGCCATTTCAGGGTACTAAAATCCCAGATGCTGAAAGGCCTTTAAAAAATTAATAATTGCAAATGTAAATTCCCTTTTGGACTCTGTTAGCTGTAGGTTTTATGAATGAAAAGCTCACTTGTGACTGGAAGGTTTGACTTTGCATGGACAATCACTCTCTGAAAATGCCTCCTCTTGTTAATTAGTTCCTCCTTGTGAGGTGGAGTTGCTCATTGTTTCCTAGAGTCAGTGTGGGATAAATCAGAGCAGTGACAAGAATCGTGATTGATGTGCTGCCCAGTGAACAGTTTGGGAGAAATCTCTGAATTTCCAGTAAAAACGTCTAGTTCAGGCTTATTTTCTGAAGAAGGTAGCTGATTTGGGGTATCCTGGTATCAGTGGCATGTGTGTGGCTCACAACTCTTGAAAACTGGGGTTTTTCCCATTTTTTTCTGACTGAAAGGAATTTGAAATGCAGTTTTGTGTGAGTTCTTTCAGACTTTGTTAAAAGAGCTGGTTTTACTCAGGGAATGGTTTTGCCTTTACAAGTGGTTTCTGGTGGTCTTCCAGTTCCTGCTTTGCTGGCTTGGAGCGGATTGACAACACTCTGACTGAGGTCAAGTGAACAGGCTTAGAGAAGTTTTGCACTACAACTCTAAATTATTTCTGTGGAATTCACCCCTAGAAGTCTTTGTTTTGTAATTCACGTGTTTCATAAGGGCAGTGGTATTAACCACTTAATTGTTACTATACGGTACTCTGGAAGAGTGATTTAATGAATACTTAATATTGAACTGATAAACCCTCCCCAGCTGTTTTTCTTCATTGCTAAAAGGTTTCTTTTACTGATGAACTATTACTGAAAATTGACATTAGTGACAGACATTGTGTACACCCAACTCTATAGCTTAAAATGCCTATTGAGTGGTAATAAAAGCCTATGCCTTTCAAAAGTTAAATTAGCATTTGCATTTTTATTTAGAATAAAGCAGTCCCCTACCAAGCGGAGTATGTTTAAAACCCTTGATTGTTACCTTTTTAGTTCATTCGTGCCTCAGTGACTTGATTATGTGACAAAACACTACGTGAAGGTGTTGGAATTACCTTGCATCACTCTTGAATCAAAAATTTGGAAACATGAATTCTGTACTGGTTTCATGCAGTTTTAACATGAAAAGTTCTACTGCTTAAGTTACTTGGTGCCAGTTGGAGTGAACTCATAATTCAAGATAAAAATTGAAATAACTGCACCACAATGTGATGGGGTCTTGCCTATTAACCATTAACCACCAGTTGAAGCATGTTCTGCTCTTCAGAAACCTTGCTAGAAATGCAGGGGGTGGCTGCCTGGCTGTCTTGTTTCTCCATGAAGGATCAGAGAGAACATCCCCAGGGTCACAAGGGTTCTTACCAGCAAGTGACTAAGTGTGCTTGGGTGGAGGAAACCTTCCTGTAGTGCAGGATCAGGCAGAAGGACAGGCTGTGCCCAAGGCACCCTGGCAGGAGGCCAAGGCTCTCGTTAGTGGATTCATATCTGGGTCTCAGTGATGAGACTTGTCCTGAAAATCCTGAGTGAAGGTTTGTCCTCCTTGCTTCGGTGTGAAGAGTTCCAAAGGGAGTATAAGGGCATGGCAGGCAAGAGGGGAGAAGGAGATAAGTGCTTTATGAACAGTTGGGTTTACCTTGTGGTATAGTGAAGATGGTTAGATTTAGCAAGTTTGGGCCTTAAAGAATAGGGGGTGGCAGTGATGCCATAAAACTCTAATAATATTTGGGTCCTGTCACACAAATCAGAAAACATCTCTTTAGAAAAATTGGTGCACTAGTTTGGCTTTTCGGTGAAAAGTAAGTTAACCAGATGGTGAGCTCTACCAGTGTTATTCTGTGAAATGCAGATGGCCAGCAAGGTTCACAGGTATCTGAAATGTTTTTCAGAACTTTGCCAAGAATATTTTTGCAATTCTTCAATCAGTTAAAGCCAGAGAGGAAGGCCGAGCACCGGAGCAAAGACCTGCACCAAACACAGCACCAACGGTAAGAGCAGCAGTTTCATGAACATGAGGGCTGTGACTGCAAAAGGGAGAGTACAATGTCTGGTCATTATTAGATACAGAATTTGTTTTAGTTGGCTTCCAACAAATGCACATCTTTCAAGCATAACTTCACAGTTATTCTTTGACTTAAGTTACATTTATTGGTATTTAAAGTGTTGAATATATGAGTTTAACTTCCTCAATATGCTCTTGTTACTGAGAGATTGAACTGCTAGTGCCAGCTCCTGCATCTGTCAAACAGTGATGACATCCTGCATATATTCACAAGAAATGTATTAGATGAGAGCACTGCCATTTCAAACAAAATGTTTTGCTGCTTTTTTGACAGATAGGGTAGCAAATATTTAAAGATCTGGAGCATGACTCATGAGTGGGAACAGCTCAAACCAGTTTTCATTTGCCTGTAATAAATCAGGAGGATATACTTAGAGTTTCATTGTTTAAGTCTATCTAGGTATTAGACAGGATTTTTTTGGTATTGTGGTATTTACTATTGTGTTCTATTAAACCTAATATATTCTTGAATTTGGTGGCAGTCTATTCCGAAAGCTGTTTAATCATACTTGGTTTTGTTTTTGTTGCTATTGCATTGAACAAAGAACTAAATTGAAATAGCAAGATGAATTCCAACATTTAAATATTTACTTTGTGTTGAATTTCTTAAGTCGTGCATGGCATTATTCAAATGACCCATTCAGAATAGTTGTGAATACATAACTAAGCCATCCACAAAAAAAAGATTGAGCTGGTATTGAATGTGCCTCCAGATTGGCTGTTTTAAAAACTTTTTTTTCCCCCCAAGAATACCTTTTTTCCTCAGAATTTGATTTTATTTATTAGCAAAATTTTAGCTTAATCAGACTGAAAAGCAAAAGTTTGTGTGCCTGAAGCCTTAATCGTGAATTGTCGTTTGATATTTTTTTCCCTTGCTAATTCTATAACAAAAATACAGCGATTTCATTGAACTTTCAGATTTTAGCTAATGTAGTTTGTTACTGTGACTTCAGTTTTGCTTCAGGTTGTTCTCATTGCATTCTGCACGTGCTTGTAAACTCTTTCTGTAAGATTTTAAGTGGATGTTGGAGGGGAAACGGCCGAAGTTTTCAAAAAGCATTGAAATTCCTACAAAAATGAACTGATTTTATACACTCTAGTAATTCTAAGCAATGCTTTCTGAAGTTCAAAGACCATCAAATACCTTCTAGTATGTTTTACAAATCTTATCTAACCTGTTTTAGGATCCCACTTTACGAAATAAGCAACCTATTCCAGCTGCTTACAACAGATACGATCAGGAAAGATTTAAAGGCAAAGAGGGTAAGTTGATTGCAATGTTTTTTTCAAAAGAAAAAAAAAAAAAGAGAACCAAACCTGATGACTTATAAAGGTCAGATGAGTGAATTTTCTCTGCTACTACTTTACAAACCTCAGAAAAGACAAAAAAAAAGTTGTAACTATGCCTAAAGATAGCTTTTTCAGGTAATAATGTCTGTTAGTATTATTTGTTAGAAATTATTTCTACCTCTTAGGAAACAAACTGAAAGCTTAAAACCAGAACTTACTGGGGGGAAAAATTGTTTGAGGAAGGTCCCATGCAATTAATAAAGCACAACTGCAAGGATGACTGTCATGTGCATAACATGAAATAGATTGCTTGTCCTCAAATAATTACAGTTACTTTAAAAGCTGCTTCCAGTAATTACAAGTAAATGTTAGCTTGTTATATCTATCTAAGTTAAAAAACAAACTGGTAACAGCAGCACAAAATGTAAGCAGTCTTCTGGAGAGAAGATGGAAATAACATACAAGATTGAAGAATGCTCACCAATTTTAAAACCTGGTAGAAGACTGAACTTGAGTGATAATTTGTCTTTCTAACACAATTCTTCTTCTATCCCCATTGTCTTTTTTATCTTCTGTTTTTAGCACAAGTTCTCATTATTTCATGTCTTGCTTTGGTTTTATTTTGCCAATCTTTTCTGTGTTGCTCTTGGGAGTTTTTGTGCTTCTTGCAGGTCATGCAAATTTTGCCACATTTTCAAACTACCTCTTCCTTCTAGTTCTCAGACAAAGTCATTCTCTTCTTTAATGAAACATCCCATGCATGCTTGTAAGGGCTTTCTATTCTGACTGCAAGGACTTAGATGCTGCTAAATGCCACTTCAAACCATAGGTGAACAATTTGGCTTGCATCTTGTAGAGTATTTGGCTTTGTCCCAGTTAGTACCTTTTTTTATTCAAGGAAACTGCAGTCAATCAGTGAGATTATTTAGATAAAAATCAAGTTTTGTAAATGTGCACTTAAATGTGAATACATCTATGTTTATGGGGCTGTTTTTTGTGTATGAAACTTCCTAGGGAAAGTTTGGTCAGATATTGTATTATATCTGCTTGAAGTCCCTGGTCATGCTGGCCTCAGTACCCTTATATTTCAGTGCCGTAGTTTTATTTGCTACTGCTCATGACAAGTGCATGGTGGAATGGAGAAAAAAGCCAAAGCAGGATATTTGCTGTCCTTTTCAGCATTGAAAAATAATCTAAAATTGTTTCCATGAAGAATTGTTATAATAAAAGCCAAGGTAACTTGAGAAAGGAACAAAAAAATACACCACCAACCTTTCCAGGAATATTTTTACTAGCACTTATGCAGTTTGCTTCTGTTAATATTTAAAATCTGTGAAAGTCATGTATTTGCCAAGTAGTTTCTCTTTTACTACCACTTCCTATTTAAGAGTTAAAAACGGTAAATATCTAAACTGTACAATATGAAACAAAAGGCAGAGAAATTAATGTGTAAGTGTAACAGTTCAAATGTACCCAAGCCTGTAATTCATTGTGGATTCTTTGACAAGGAGAAGTTTAGGTAATGGAATGGTGTGTGTCCTAGATGACAAATAACATGGTTCTAGTAAGCAACCCATGCCGTACTAAACAGGTGGGTGTATTTTTTGCTTTTATTGCATGTGTGCAGTTCAGGAGGAAGCTGAAAATAACAGGTTTTACATGGCAGAAAAGAAGAACCCAGAAGAGTTTGTTGAGCAGCTCACTTGTGTCAGTTTAATGTAGAAATTTCTAAGCAGAAATCAAAGGAAAATACTGTTGCTGTCTGTAATGAACAATGGTAAAAAATCCATTTCAGTGTTATGTGATTCTGAGAATGTGGTGTTGGGGGTTTCTGTCGGTGCTGAAATGGACTTGACTGCAACACTTTTCAGTAGAAGGGTTCTTTTTTGATGGTGTTATGAAATGTCTGAAATGGTCATGTTCTACCTGGGTAATTGTCAGTGTCACACTCCTTTATTCTAGGGCGTGTTGATGTGCCTGAACTTCCTGGTTTCTTATATTTAGTTTAGTCACACAGGGAGTTAATTTTGTATTTCAGTTTTCTAGGTGTATTTAAAGACATCCATAGTTTAAGAATAGCAGTGGTGTTATACTAAATTAGCTAGTGTAGGCTAGCACTGGAAATATATTCTTTCCAAAATCTCATTTGTATGATAGGTATTCATACATGATTTATGGAAGTTATGTAGAAGTGGTAATTAACATCTGGATTTTTAGGAGAGAACCCAGAGATTCTTGATGTATCTTCCTCGGCTACAAATTAACTTGAGAAAATAGCAAAGATCTTACTTCTAGGGTATTCTGTTGTAGAACTGCAACTTAAAAATTTTAGTCTTAACTGGAACTCAGAGTGCAGGTGGTTTTCCAAAGCCATAATTAGGTATTAATGTTTTCCTATGTCATTCAGCAGGGTAATGTCATTTGCTTAGAACTGAATGATTCACGTCACTGGCGGCTGTATCACAAGTGAATTTGTTCTGTATGGGATTTTTTTTATTTAATTGCCCTCAAAATAAGTTGTCACTCCTAAATATTCAATGCAGGAGGGAGATTGTGAGCAGAAACAGTGATCAATAAAAATAAAATATGGCAATTTTTATTCCTTAAATGCTGGGATTTTTTTGCAATAATTCTAGTAAGAACTTGGAATTACACATGTTTATGGAAAGGCTGCAGTATTGAGACTTTTGTGAAAGAAGTCAGAAGGAAAGGAAAGGTGATCATTTAAGTTGAAGGTGTAGTAACTTACAGTCTTTGTCATTGTATCCACACTTATTAGTAATGATGGATAACACCTAAGATGAAGTTGAATCCTCTAGATTTCTGTCCTTCTGAAGGGTTTCCACATCCTACCCTCTATGACTGGTTGACTAGAAATTTTGGAAGACAGGATTGTATGATGCATGTAACAATGGGCATATTGGTGGGTTGGACTAAAAATTGAAACAAAGGCAAAAGAGGCAATGTCTCTAAGCTTTTGTCTTTGTGTCCCACCTGTTTGCTCTTTCTTCAGAGGTACTGAAACCATAGAAAGGATTGACAGTACTCTTCTCCTGGTTGCATCAGGATTGTGGCTTACTGTCTATCTGTAGTTTCATATAATATACAGTATTCATGAGGATTTAAAGTTTAGACAGCAAAGAGGTGACCTGTTTTTTTCTTTGACTATTTGCTTGATTTAATACAGAACTTTTACATTATCAGTCTTGTTCTTAGCATAAGCAATTCAAAACTTTTAGAGCTAAGAGAGTAAATTTAGAAATTTTAACATGAATTAAGTAAACTGCTGAGTTCCAGCCAAATTTCTCTGCTTCTTGTGATGGATCATTACTTCTGATGCTGTGTATCAGGATGCCTCTCTGGTTGACTTACTTAAAATTTTTATGCCAGATGGGACAGCCTTTGCTGCCAGAATGGTTTAGGTTGCATTAATAGTATATGTGAGAGGGATGGTAACTGTACTGTTCTTGAGGAGCACACAATCATTTCCACGTGCAGTCAGCGGAACTGCTTAGGCAGCCCTGAGTTGGTAGATCCCTCTCAAATGGGTGTCTTGTTACTGCAGCTTTGATTAGGCAGCACAGAGAAATCTGTCCTTTGACATTCTTCAAGCTCTGTGATATATGCCACAGGAAATGTGTTAGGATGTTTGCAGTAGGACTTGTACTTCCACAGCGGAAGAACATGTTACATGGCAGTGTATCCATCATGCCCAACTGCTTAAGTGGCTTTGAGGTGAGGAGGTGATTTTCTTGCAATTACTTTTCTTGACTGCTGTCTCCTTTCTGTTGGTTTTGTTCCTTTCATGATGGCAGTCAGGGGTGTTATCTTCTCTTCAACACAGAGCTCCATCCTGTGCTAAACTTTCTCTACTTTTACCTTTGGAGTTGTATTCCTTTCCTTCATATTACTACCTTGAGCTTCTCTTTTTACACTTTATCGATGTCCTTCATTAATGTGCATCTTTGCAAGTAGTATCTTATTCATGCAGTAGACCATCTTGTTTGAATTAGTCAGTCATACCATCTTGAACAATGTAATTTGTGAATCTTTTTCGGGATTCAAAAATCCTATGCCCAGATGTCATTTGGTGCTTAGTCCTCGCCTGTATGCTTCAGAGTTTGGTATTTAAATACCTATTTTTTGCTGTATATGGCCTGCAGCTCAGCGGGGCTGTATGGAAACCTTGAGCTGATGTGATTGCTCCGTAAGGTGTAGGTACTAAACTGTTTTGGATGTTATACCTTAATTCTCCCCCATTTTTTGTGGTGACTTTTCCTGAGATGATCCTTTTCATATGCTTGCTTGTTCTGTAATTTCAAAGTGCACAGTAGTGCTGGGATGATAATCTTGAAGGTGTAACATTCTGGTGACCCACTGAGTGCTTGTCTCAGTAGATGAAAAGTCAGGTTTCTCTGTGCTGCTCCAGGTTTAGGTCTTTTAAGTCTTGTTACAGGATCATTTTTCTTGTCTGCCTGTTACTGTTGTTCTCAAGGTTTCAACACAGCACAAGTTAATTGTTACTACCCCTTCAAAACCAAGGGGGGAAAAAAATCACAAAAACCTCCACCAATGTTGACCTATTTAGTGTAAATCTGAGAATCTTGCTGTGATAATGGTGAAGAGAATATTGTTGACCACATCGAAGTGGTCCTTTCAGGAAAGCTTGCTGATGACTTCCTGCTATTGTAATTTTTTATATGAATTATTCTGTCACTCTGTTGGATTTTCAGACATAGCTGCTGTTTTTCAGAAGTGTGCCTTGCTTTAAATCAGTCCTGAGTTGGGCCAAAGCAACAGAACTGTCAAGTTATCAAATTGCAGTGACTCTGGACCATAACATTTTCTTTCTCTCTCCTGTGCATTGTTAGGAAAGTTTCTTTATAAAGTACTTCTCATTCTAAGTTGTTTGTTTGTTTGGTTTTTTTTTAAATTGTATATTTTCCATTCATACAAGGAGAACAGAATTGGTAGTAGGAGATATTTCTAAAGCTTGACTGCTTTGTTAGACTTTTATTTATTGCATTCACTTTTAAGATTAGAGGATTCTGATTTTATTTTACTTTTTTATCCTAGCAGAGAATACATGCTTGAGATTCACATTTGGAAAAAGACTGTGGTCTGTCCCTATTTTTTGGCTTGGTGTGACCAAGTAGTTTGATAACTTTCAGTACTGTACATTTGTGCCAGTGCTGGAAAACACATGTGGATTCTTACTGTAATTGCTTTTAGCAGTACCATGAGAAACTTAAGATGTTGGTGTTAATTACTTGTAAGATTATTACAGAGCTGTTCTATATGAACTGTATGGAGAATTTGTAAAGTAATTAGTGTAGCTTGGAAATTTAGGTGTGAAACTTTTACTTGTTAGGGTACAGTATTGTAAAGGAGTGTTCACTAAACTCTGATTCAGAATGAAATTTGATGTCAGGGATTAACTTACCAGGGCTGTGAAGTGGGCTAGTGAATCATTCCCAGGCAGTTTGCTGATCTGTTGCTATCTGGGGTTTGAAGAGTATACGGCTGAAAAAAGAAGTGGTCATTCTATCTTGAGCTCTTCAGTGTTTAAGACACACGGCTTTGTTCTGTTTCTGTTTGCCTTGACTTCCTTCCAGAAATTCAGGTTAATGTGAGTCTTTTTAAAGCTTTTATTCTTTTGGTAATGCATTGGAGCTCGAGTTTGTACTGGATTGGATGGCTGGAGCTGCAGCAGGTGCAGAGTGGAAGTGCAAAGTGACCTAGATGGATGCAGAACAGTGGGCTTTAAGCAAATGGAAGGCACTCTGAGCATTAATACTTACATGGAAGGAAATGGAACATGTGCCCAAGTGGTGATGGAGAATATAATTAGTCCAAAAAGCTGATGCATTACAGTACATAGTTTCATTTTCAGGTCTAATTATTTTAAATAAGAAAAGTCACTGAGATTGCTATGTGGTAATGCTAGAAAGGTAACTAGTGATGAACCATGCTGGAAACATGTGTGGTTCTTTAACCAGCTTTTGGGTTATTGAACTGTGGAACTGTGATCATAATATGTGTAATGACTGGAGAAGAAAAGAAAACCCTGGTGATAGGTAATGCTTTTGAAGCATTAGAATTGTTTATTCAGTACAAGTTATTATGTTTAGTCTCTCAATGCAGTTTTTAAGGCATCTGTTGATGTTTTTAACAATGCATGTTTCTAAAACTGATTATATTTGGCAAACAGAAGAAGTTGCTGTACAGTTATTCATGATGAAATTGTTTGGCTCTGCTTGCATTATTTACTCCTTAATGTTAGACCTGCAATTAAAGTCTTTAATATGGACTGCTTTCTGCCTAAAGGAAATGTATATGATACCTTTGTAGTAATTTTATTGAAAAATCCCAGTACTTTCAAGTAAGTATTTTATTGGTTGTTCTGCAACTAATTCCAAGTTTAAAAATAAGAGTCCAAAATCTTGCCGTCACACTACTTTTGTTTACAGGGCTATTTTCTTCTTAGATACCCCTTTTTTTTAATAGATGGCTTATCATTTTAGCTGCTGCTTCTGTTACCAGCAGTGAAGCTGGGATTTTGAAAGTAGAGTTGCGAGCTAATTCTTGGCCAAGCGTAAGCATTTCATCTCTGTGCTGGTGCATGACTCAGCAGCACAGGTTGGAGCTGGTTTGGGAGGGAGATCAGGAGAAGCATTGCTTTTGTGTTCTTAGTCAGAGGGTATGGTACAGCATTTCTGCTGATGTATGCTGGGGACACGTCCCCTGGTGCTTCAGGTCTCTCTGTTCTGTTCGTCTTTGCCTTGGTTCGTGGCTCCTCTTATATCCCAGGTCTACTTTGGAGCAACTGCATCAGGGTCAGCCACTGTCCTTGGAGGATGCTCTGGAAGAAATGCCTCTCTGCTTTCTAGCCTGGTCTTTGAATATCTTTTACAACATTAACCTACCTAACACCCTCAGCAAATTTGCAAGTGGAAATGAAGCTGTAACTGTGGAGTCCCTGACCTGGAAGCATTTGTTTCCTGCTTTGCACAGAGTGTGCAAAGTCAGTGGAGCTCAAGGTGCTGCTGGGTGTGGCCAAGTATCCAAACTGCTGAGACCTTACAAAATGGCACATGAGTGCAAGTGGCAGGGCTCTTGCAGTGTTTGTTTGTGTAAGGGAAGTGAGTGGCTGATGGATAGAATATCACGTGGTGTATGTGAGAGGATCAGGTGAAAAAAACTGTGTTCTGAGAAAACTCTGATGTTTGAGGCAACAAGGGGCTCTTCATCCTATTGTTTACTTCTCCTGCTAGGAGGAAGGGTCAGCAAAAGGCTGGGAGCAAGAAACTGGTGAGATCCAGTGCTGTGGCTTATGGCTCATTAAATGAACTAGGGCAGATTTTGAGAGACTTGGGAAGCTTTTTGCAAAAGATGAAACCAATGGCAGTAGAGCAGAAGCTTGTTCCCTGCCAGGTGCTTCTCTCTCCTTTGATTGACTTTCTAACTGTGCTGCTGGCTCTGTGGGCCTTTATTTCCTTTGCAGTGCTGATGGAGACAGGGAGCAAACATGTAGAACTAATGACAGAGCCAGGATTTGTGCTGAGAGGAAAGAAGTCATGGCAGGCCAGACGCAATGGGGGATGCTGCTGTGCTGGCCTTTTTAGTGGGTGTCTGTATTCTTTGGAAAGAACATCTGACTGAAATAGTTGGAAATTCTTCGTGTCACAGACACGAGGAACACATGATAGGTCAGTCTGGAAAGGGGAAAAGTTCCTCTGTTGGTGACCTTCTGAAATTCATAAACAACTGTCAGCCTACATTATAAATGTCTGACTTATGTCACTCCAGGTCAGCAAAAGCATTTCTTAAACTTAGGGAGCTCTACCAAGTATTCTACAAGGCTCCAGGTATCACCTGAAATATTAATATGGTCCTTGCCCAGGAACAGTGACATCTATAGTCAAAGAGAAAACTGTTAAACACTGTTATCCCTGGAAGTGTCGGTGCATTTTCATCTGACCATCTGTAGCTCAAGTTCAGCTTGACCCCTGAACTAAGACTCAATGCATGGTTACAGCCTGGGGTTGAGGGGAAAGGTGGTAAGGCAGCATCAGTTTCTTTAGAGAGACTACGCTGCTTTTTTTCTCTTTTTTCTTTTGTCTGGGTTTTTTTTTATTTGTTGTTTGTTTGGGGATTTTTTTCCTCCTTTTAGTAGAAGCAGCTGGATTTGTGTGTCTGTACCTGCATTGTTACTCTCAGAATCAACTCTGTGTAGTTCAGAAATGTTAGATCTGGCAGAAGGGTAGGGGTGACCTTGACAATTCAGGATGAAGAAGGGCTGGAGCTGAGGTGACTGTGTAAAACAAAACACTGTCAGTGACACTGGGTATCTCCACTTGGTAGTTGGTGGCAGGTCTGGGAGTACAATTGTGGGAGCAAGGGGAAAAGGTAAAACCTGAAACCATGTTCAGAAAGTAGATGGCTCTCCCTGTGGTGACAGGAGTATGATCATTTTTCAACTCTTGAGTATCTTTTTCTAGGCACTGGAGACTTATTAAATCTGGGAAACTTTTCTGCCTCATTTCCTGTGAGTGTCTGATAATCTTCCTCATCTAAGGAAGAAAGGATGAGCAACCAGAGATGCTTCCCAGAGCATCTGCATAGTTTTCAAGGTTGTCTGACTTTCAATTCAAGTTAATTTACTCATGATGAGAGTGAAAAGCTCTAACAGTTTTGAAAATCTAATATTTTTCTTGGACTTTTTGGAAGTTCAGGTAGAAGCATTGCTTTAATTCTGCATTATTTTTTCATCTATCATGTTTTTGTGCTGATACACTTTATGAAGGTGGTGTAATAAAATACAAAAATGTCCCAGTTCCAAATAGCTGATTCTACACAGTTGCCTTTACCCAAGTCTAGTTAAAATAGCCCAAAAGTTGCTTAGGTGTAGATGAATGCTTGTTTACCATGGTTTGATTAGTGATTGTCATGCCAGTTTAAGGAGCAATTAATTGGGTGGTTGGTTGATGGGATCAGTTGACAGTAGATGCATGAGGCTGAGGAATGTACAAAAGGAAAAAAGTTTCCTTGCAAGTGCTGGCAGTACTCGGGAACTTACTTGGATCTTAGAGTGCTGAGAATAGGAGGCCAGAGGAGGAGTATTCCAAAGCAAACAGGCTAGTGACATCAGGTTAAGTCACTGAGCACTTGTAGGCTTTTGGCAGTTAGCATAAATTCAGTCTAATTAAAACTACTAAAAACAAAAGGCCTTTAAAAAAATCTTCAGTCTGGTAGTTTGAATTTATGCAGATTCTATCATCTGTAGCATATGACAATAACATTTTTGCTCTTCTGGACTCCAGAAGTGAATTTATCAAGTTAAATGGCCACAGTTTTATAGTTGGCATGTAAACCACTTTCTTATTAAGTATATTTTCCCAGCAATACAACTACAGGTTGAATATGTGGAATGTATTCTGGGAATATAAGGTACTTCTCCAGTTTGTAGAGGAGAGAATTTCTGAGACTGCATGTAAGTTATAACATATTCTCACGAAGATTTAAGTATATCCTTTCTCTAAAGTGGTTTAAATTACTCCATACAGCAGGAAAAGCTTGTTCTGGTTACAAAAAGCAGAAATATCAAATTGAGCACTCTCTCAAGAAAACATATTTCCTAATGACTAACCAGGTTTTTTATTGTGAACAGAACCTAAACCACTACAAACAGCAAGATGCGTTCTTTGAAAAAATAGCTTCAAAGATATTTCCGGTGTTGTCCATTTAGATGTGACACTCCTGTGTTCACAGTGATTTACAGAGAACTTTTTTCCTTTGCAGAAACGGAAGGCTTTAAGATTGACACTATGGGCACCTACCACGGAATGACTCTGAAGTCTGTAACGGTAAGCTGGAAGTCTTTACTTAAATATCTTTTATAGAAATGGTCGTGTACCTGTAGATATGATATATTCTTAGGCTGACAAGACATTTGTACCTCTGGCCTAGGCTGTGGAAGGTCATTTAGACTAAGTAACAGAATTGGTGAAAGTTCTCTATGAAAAGATGAAACATTTTGTTTGATCCACATGTTTTAGAGGATTTAGCTCAAGGGATTTGTCTGCAGTAAAAGGTGTGCTGGGACGGCTTTGCTGGCAGATTCTCCTTGTGGAGGTGCAGCCTGTTTCTCTATACTTAGCATACCCAGACTTTTGCTTGCCTTAGGAGTGTCTGGGAAGGACATGGTTCATAATCATAAGTGCTAAAACTATCCTCACAAAGCTGAAGTAATAAAACTAGCTTTTGGAGTATTGTTCCGTTTCCTACTCTGTATTTAATAAAATAAACTTGCTTGGTGGCTGAAGAATTTGATCTCGGTATTATTGTTGAAGCTTGCTAGTGTGGTGAGATGGACTTCTTTTATCTGACTGTACAGTGCTGTCAGTGGGAATTGCAACAGCCACAGAGGAGAAAGACACCCTCAAACAGATTCCCCTTTTTTTGACCAGTATTTGTCTGCTTTTGTGGAAGTGAGTTGAATGCTCCCACATAAATCCTATTTTGATCTGCTAGTAAGTGGGACAGATGCTACAAAACTGATGTAGTGCCCTCATTAAGGTTTTTGCCATCTGCATACCTACATAAAGCTGATGAATAGACATCACTAAACACTTTGCTAAATCCATGCATTACCTCTTGTTTGCATTCCTAATCTGAACATAGTATCAATAGTATATTGAGTGTAAATTTCTTAAAAACATGGATAGTTTTGTCTTGTTTGATAGTTCTTTCCCAACTTCTTTTATACCCAACTTCCTCTAGTCTTAGCATACTTTCAAAAAAAAAAAAAGGGGGAGGAGGGAATATCTAAAGAAGGAATCTACTTAGGTGTAAATAATGTTTCCAGATGAATTCAGAAATCCGGTGAAGAAAAAAGATAACCTATAAATCTGTTACATCTGAAGATTTCTTCTTGAATGTTGTATTAATTTCAGGCTGCTTTATGAGAGATCAGTGTTGTTATACCAAACCCAGGTTTCTGTGGTATAAGAACTCTTGTTTCAAGTAAGTGGTAGTGACTTGAAATGGCTTAGTAAATAGGTTCTGTTAAAATTGTCCTGTGAGAAGGAAACAGAAATAATGGTGGAAAAGGCAAGTGAACTAGAAGTATTGAAATGTTTTTACGCTTATCAGTGTAAAATCTGTCAAGTGAAGGGCTGCACAGTAACTCTAAAAATTATTTTTGTTTTTTTTTAAGGACATACAAATAATTGTTTTTTTTGTTCTAGGAATACTACCTCATGTATTGAGCCTATTACCTAGAGTTTTGAGGTTGTTATTAAACTGTGCTTGTTGGTTTCTTCATTTAGAAAGAAAATATAACAAATATTAAATTACTAGTAAATGTTAAAATAAGGTTTACTAGTAATTTCTTCCCCTAGGTTTTTAGCGGAAGTGTGCATTATACTCATTGGTTAAATTATAGGAATATGGAGGATAGCACTGGAATTCATTCTACCTATATGTTGTCATCTGCTGTCCTCATAGCATTGGTATAATCCCTGTATGAACTCATCCAACTTTTTTAAGGAATTGAAATGTTAGGTAGCTCTTGGTTAGAGGCTGTCTTTAAACTTCAGACCTCTGATTTCCAGCTGAATGGTCAAATTCAAAAGGTTTATTCTTTTATGCCATTGTTCTTCTTGGCATAGGTAGTTCCACTGTTTCTTCTATGGTGTTTGCTTCCATGAATGTATTTCTAGAGGGCAGTCATATTCCCTTATAACTTAGCCTATTACCTGAGGTAAAGTGGCACACTGTTTGGAGTTGCCAACCTGCTTCTCATGTTAAATTTGAATAAGCTTAATTTGTTTCCTGTTATATTCCCTCCATGTCTTCCACTTGCACTGCCTTACTGGAATTCTCTGTAATGATGTTTATGAAATGTGCAAAACTTATGTTTTGTGTTTGTTCTTGATGAAATGTGAGTTGTCCTAGATGCTTGTTCTTTTTAACAGCAAAACAAAAACTTCTTCATCTTGACTGCTTTCTTTTCATCAGTGATGTTAGAAACTTTCTTAGCATTCAGAATCTGTGCCAGAACAGATGGTGAATGGTGGGCTTTTTCTGAAGTAATGTCAGCTAAAATAACTTGTGCTTCTGGCAGTTCTTCCGTGTAACAGGGTTTTTGTTTAATTGGCACACTTACTTTCTCTTAGGAAGAACTGACTTAATTATTGAGTTTTTATTTATGAAGGCATGATTTCATTATTCTGGACCTGGAATTGTTTCTAACATGGCATCTTCCTCACCAAGATTATTTTTTTTCTTTTTATTTTTTTTTAATATATGTGGCACTTTCTATTTGCCTCTATTGATGATGTTTTGGAAACAAGTGAGTTAGCAGTGGTAGCTCTTGCTCCTATCCAGTTACCCAGCAGTTCATGTTGTAGACTGTGTAGCATGACTTTGGGAAATCTATGGGTGTACCCACAGGTTTCATTTCCAAGCATAATGGTTCTGGTGTTTACAAAGGCAAGTTTACTGTTTGAGGTGGATCGAATAACAGCTTTGGAAGATAGGTATGTTAGTATTTCCGTACCACACAGAGTGTGAGGGAATGCTGAGAGAGTCTTAAGCTCATATTCTTGACCTGCTCTTTTCTGTATAAATTTGACGTGTTTGCAGCATTAGCCTTTTGCTTTCTTAAAGGGAAGTGTTAACTTGGAGTCTAGGCTAGTGTCATCTACTGAAAGCCTAGAAAGTGGGTCTTGCCTTTTGTATATAATTAAAGTTTGGATTACTCATTTCTGTAATTAGACTAGGTGAATCATTATGCTGTTAGTACAGCTCGAGATGTGAAGATCAGAGCAAACACACTATCCTGTGTCAGGACAGGGAGAAGTTGCGTGTTCCAGGAGTGTCTGATAAAGCTGGCTCTTATGGGTACTAAACTTCCAAGGTGAGGGCATGTTTTGTATTGACTGTGTGCACTTGCAAATGGTATGTTTATCCATTGCAGTAATAGTGATGCTGATGCTGGTTTTACTCATCTTTATGGGTTTCCTTAAGTTTTCATTACTTTAATAGGAAACAAAGTAATAGATGATAGCCTGTGGAGTTCCGTGGGGTGATTTCTTGCGAGTTCTGAGAGCCCTGACTGGTCATGAACTGTGATTCAGGAAGGATGTGAACTTGTGTGCAGGTGAACAAAATCTTCATAGCACTGGAGTAGGTCCTTGTAGAAATATTTTCTTGTTTTTCCTAATTGCTAGAAAGCTCTCCTGCTTTAAGCTTCTGGTTTCTTTTAGCATTCAGGGCTGCTGAAGCTCTGAAGATTGCTTCATCTTTTGTTTTTGCTGCTAGTAATGGAATCTGTAATTGATAATCTGCATTTATAAGCAGCCACAACTACTGCTGGGATTTCTTTCTCTTGCTGGTCAGTAAACAGATGGATACAGCAGCTCTTGCGTGTATTGAGCTGATAGCCTTCCCAGATAGTTTGGGGCTACACCTGATTGATCAGTAGAGTTAGGGAGGGTTTCAGTAGAGGGACTTTGCTTGTAGCAAATTCAAATGCAAAATTCTGGGATGTATTCAGATTTAATAAGCTTTATCTCTGATAAGAAACTTTAGGTAAGTTCTGAGTGCTTCTGAGTTCAGTGATAATGTTCTTCCTGAAAACTGACAAAAGTAACATCCCTGTGTCCAGTGTACACTGACAGGCTTTACAACAACCTGTAGGTAAAAGTACCCAGAGTAAACAATCGAGGCTATCAGTAATTAAAGTAAATGCATTTCATAGTCCCAACAGAAAACAACCAAGTAAAAAGGGAGTTCCTATGTAAGCCACAGTACAAGCAGGTGTCATTGGAGAAGAATTGAAGACTGGTTCAACACCTCTCAAGTCCACAGCATTTTTCATCAGTTTGTGGTCAGTATCTGATTTTGAGCATTAATTAATCAAATAATTATGTTGTTACTGCACTCAAAATCTTTTGAGTTGGGTATAATCTCTGTAATTTAATTTTATTTTTTTTTTAACTGAGTGGTTGTTTAACCTCTGGTCTGTTTTCAAAGGAATAGTGTGTAGTACAGTGGAGGGAATTGCTAAGGTTCTGGCCCTTTATAAATTGGGCTATTGGAGAATAAGCATGTTGGGGCAGAAGCAATCAACATGGTGTGTGCACATATTGTATATAAAAGACTTAGGATAATTGATATGCTTCACCATGAGTTGATAAATCCACAAGTTTTCTGTATAAATGATCATGAGGAATTAAGGCTGTGATTCAGTGCCAAAGCTTGAAATGACTCTTCATATGGTGGAATTGGACATTGTCTCTCAATGTACGAATAAATACTGCTTATTTTAAAAAAAAAATTTAATACATATTAAATATTAGAGGTAGGAGAGATACATACTTATCCACACATTGCCAGTTTTCTGTGTCATGTCCTAATATCATTAAAATGTTTGAGGACAGTGGTATTGAGGGAGGAGTCAACAAAACAACAGACTCTTTGAAAGTGTTTGAAACAGGCTCTGATGTGGAGCATAATTTTCATGCAGCCTGTGCATAAAATGGTCATTATTCGCAATGTGAATGTATCACCAGCCTGTCTGTGCCCCCACTTCCTCCACAGGCTGAGCAGAATGCTCTGTGTGCCTCCTATTCAGTATTTAACTGCCAAAAGGAGGTGAGAAAAGCTTGTAATAACTACAGAATCATGAAGTTATATAGATTTGCATGGAGGGCAAATTTTTTAGAGGAGTTTTCAGTAGGTGATGCTGGAGGGTAGAGACTTGTTTTCATTGGACTTGTAAATCTTTTTCTCCACGTCAAGTATACTCATCTGTAACTGCCATTCAGTCGTACCCATGAGGCTCTTGGTCCGTGAGGGTTAAGGAATAGGACATGACCACTAACTCAAAAAAATCCTTGTTCTGGAGAAAAGGATGTTTCTCCAGAACAGTCTGTCAGCAACCTCACACTGCCCTGGGGTAACAGACAAGAAGGCTTTGTGTGTGTTTCTCTAATGAGGGTGGATGAAATGCAACAAAGTTTCCTAATAACTATTACTGTATTTTATATTTAAGGCCCACACCACAATTTCAGTGGCATTTCATTGCCTCAGTCATGTTTCAAGTATTAAATTACTTGCCCTTAAAGAGTTTTAGTTTAAATAGGCAAGCTGATAGAGACCAAGGAAAATCACATACAAATGCTGCTTTCAAGAAACTGTGTTAGCTTGAACAATGCTGCACTCATTTTCTGTGGGATTGCAAATCGTGTAGATCTGTGCCAAGACATCTTGCTGTTGTAGTGCATTATACAATGAAACTGCCTGTTTTGTTCCTCATAATAGGTTCTCTTTTATTTGAGACTGAGAACTGCAAATTCAAGAAAAGAAGGGGATGTTGTATAAACAGTTGTGCCTCTGGAAGTTAGGCATTGCTGTGTGCCCCATATGCTGCTGAACAAAAGAGGGAGCAAGACCTGGAGCCACGTAGCTTTGCTCCTGAGTGCATGTGGCTGCAGTCACTACTGTGTGTGGAACTTGATTGTGTTGGTGTGCTAAGTGTGCTTGTGGCATGTCTGTCAGATCCTTGAGTGGTTTAAATGGACGAGTGCCAAATATGAGAATCCAAAGTATTTCTGAGTATACATTGAATTAGAGCTTTAGAAGTCCAGGAAACTTCCTTTATAAAAGCGTGAGAGCCTAAAACATGGCTGGTATGAGTTATAAGATGACTTGCTAGACCGGTCTTGATCTGAGGCTGAATGATATGAGTGTATTTGCTAGCCTTGGGGATATCCCTTGAGAAACTCATCTGCCAAGTACACTGTGCACTAGGATTTGGACCCTTTACAAATGTTGCAGGAGTCACTTTGATTGGGAAACCATGACCCAGAATAAAACTGCCCGGGGAACTTCATTTATGCTCTTTGATTTGGATATCCATTTTCTACTTGAATGTTGTATAGGATTCTGCCTAGATTCATTTGTGTTTCTCTGGTCTTAAGATTTGTGTGTTATATCTATGACTGAAAGTTTTATAGGGTATTGCTCAGAAATACCAGCTGAACCTGAGCTACAGATTCTTATACTTTGTCCTAATTGTTCTGAACAATCAAACATCATGCACTGCACAGTTATGTTAAACAATGGTGTTAAGATATTTCCCTCTATAAATTATTTCCAGACATCTAAGGACTATATAACAGCTGCATCTTCACATGACAGTTTGTCATCAGATTCTTCTAGTGGGGGTAAAAAATGACTCAGCTATTAGGCAGGGTTGGAATTTATTCACAGCTGTTGAAGGTGGTGTAAAGGTGTTGCAGACCCAGTAGAAAGGAGCATGTGGCAGATGGGCAGTCGCAAAACCATTCCCTTTAACATCCCTTCCTCTCCCTGCAAGTTTTGCCAAAATAGTCACATGGGTAGCCACTCCCTTGTCTTTGAATAAGTTTTAGAAAAGTTTTGAAGGTTTTAAACATACCTCACAATTCATGATGCAGTAACAAGGTTGCAATTCAAGTATTTAACGATCATCTGAGTAATACATATAACTAATCTGAGATGACTGAATGGATACTTCCTTCTCTGTTCAGTTTTTGAGATCTCATTGTCATTAGGGTATGTGACACTTTACTACTTACTTGTTTGCTCTTAGTGGAGTAAGATAGAATTCATTATTTGTGGAAACAAGTTTTCTGCTTGGAGTACTTGGATATATTTAACTTAGCACCATAGTCATAAGGTCTTCTGAGCTTGGAGAATAGGATAGCTTGATTGTTATCTGAGCAAATCCGCAGGAACACACGTCAAACCCCAGTCTCTTGTACATCTCACCCATGATATCTGTTACTACTTACTTAAGCCACAACAAATTCTCCTGTGTGCTCTTTAAAATCATTTTGAGTTTTGTGCTTTGTCCTTATTGTTGCCTTCTTTGAATATACTGGGGGACTGTTGTTTCAGTTTGTGGACATTGTTTTTCTTTTGCTATTCTAAAGGTCTACCTTCTTTCCTTCTTGGAGTTGCAGTTTGGTTTGTTGTTTGTTGTTTAATTTTTTTTTCCTTCAATTGAACTCTTGCAGTAATGTGACTGGTAGTGTGTGCATCCAACCAGAGGGTACCTCAGTCTTCTCAGGTCTGCAGTCATTACAAGAGTGTCTTATGGGCAGCTGTTCTTTAGTTCTTACATAAGAACATGTAAGGCCAAGATAGTATTTTTAAAGTGCATTAAACCTGTAGAGCTTAGAACTGAGACTGATCTTTGGAGGCAAATGTCAATGAAATGCTAAGTTAAGAACTCTGGTTCTTAGTCTGTTGGGAGATGGATTATAAGTGATGTCATTCAGCACTGTTTTCATGTAGTGCAACATAACTAATGGGAAGGGCCAGTTAGAATAGCAAAATAGGACATATTTTCAAGCTTTTTTGGCAGTTCCTTCTTGCATCATTTAGGAGGGAAATTGATTAAGGCTGACTTATATTTTGGCCTCCAACTTTGTGATTTTATTGTTCCATCCAAATCCAGTTGTTAATCTGCCTGTGTCTTTTATGCAGCCATATACTGTTGCTGTTGAATCAGCATCCTCACTTTCAAGGTGTTTAAATGTGTTTTATTTATCTGTGCTGAGAAAATCTGTAGGCAAAGTCCTGCTTTATTCAGGTCTCCTACTGGTGGTCCTGGATAACAGCCTATGCTGAAACAGACTTTCTCGTTAGGTAAATGACTGTAAAGACTGTCTAATGAACTCTGCATTAGTTATGGCTCACTCAACTGGCATTTAGGCAGCACTGATCATACCTTCTGGAATATACCTGGGATTGTGATCTGGGGAGCTGCCATCTGGAGCTGTATTTGTTTTCACTGAGCAATATGCTATTGCAGAAACTCCTTGCATTACTGCTGCTGGAAGGGTGATTCTCTGGTCTTTATTCATCTGCAACTCCCTCAGATGAGCTAAGTGAGTTGAGGAGACCTGTATATATATATTAATGTGCACATAGGTATGCACTCAATGGCACATTGTCTGCTTTAGTTTCCATTTACCACTTTCTATTTTGCCCCTCTTTATTCCCAAGAGGCTTGTGGCATTTTCTGGAGATTTTTGGTTTGGGATTTTTTACAAAGCTCATGCATACAGGGCTTGAAACTTAATGCTGATAGTGATCAGATAAAAATAAATCTGGTTTCTCATCTTTGTGAGTCAGTAAATGAGTACTGTGAATGTAAATTTCTTTGAGATACAAACATGATTTTCTTTTAAAATATAAAAAGCTCTTCTTGGATTTTTTTGCATCTTCAGTACTTAAATATTTTAAATAACGAAGGTTTATCCAATGCACTTAAAATGTCAAATTTCTCAAAAGCAGTTGGTAAATTGAAAGAAATATATAAATACCTTTGAGAACAATTGTAGTTTTGACAGATACATAATTTGATTACCTGGCCTATAAAACAGTTGGTTAGACTTTATAAAACACGAATATTAACAAAGCATCTCCTCTTTATATTTCTCCTTACATTACCCCTGTATCTGGCACGTTAAGTTTAGGAAGTCAAACTACTCAGATGGTTTGCTGCTTTAGGAGACTTTGGGTGTATTTCTGGAATTAACTTGTCTTCCTTTTTGACTATTCATAAAGGTGTATGAGTAGGTTTTGTGCATAAGCAACAGATATGCTTTTAAAATTCTGTTAAAGTGTGAAGCAAGACTGTGTGACTAAGCAGAGTGGTGTAGTGATGTGATAAGATTGCTGGTAGCTAACTGTCAGCCTAGTGGCTGTAAATTCATAGTACTTTTAATTTAGATATTTTTTTTAAACAGGTTTTTCTTCATAGCAACTATAAATAATGTATTTTGTCTCTGTAATCACCTAAACCTCTCTTCCATTAAGTGAGGTGAGTATGTCCTCATCCCTTCCCTTGACCTGGAAAGAAGTGCAGCCAAGGAGTTTGCTTTCAGGTGCTTTGGTGCTGCCATTTTGAGGAGACAGAGAAAAAGCACTGCCTGCCTTTCACTCTCTGGGAGCAGTAATTTGAGGGTTTAATTTCCCTGGCCAGCAATTTTCATAAAATTTTGACAAAGGCAATAACTTTTCTACAGGTTTTATTGAAATTGGAAAGTAGTTTCAAAACATACTGTGGCAGAAGGGAGAGAATGTTACTGATGTAGACTGCTAATAAATCTGCTTCCTGAGGGGGGAGGAAAAACAACTCTCCTTTTCCTTTGGAATATGGAGACTTGAGGGTGCATCATGCAGCCCTGCTTCCTACTTGGCTTTGGAGCAGTTGATGTGAATCAGGCAAACAGATTTCAATATAACTGAAATGAAAATGGAATACAGTTGTCATTAAAACAGATAGCCTGCCTGATTAATTCCATTGTATCATGATTACTAAGTCAAACAAAAGACTTGTGGATTGAGAGGGCTTTATAATGCCTTAAGCCAAATATTTTGTAACTAATAATATATACGGTATAGTATAATATACACAATAGATGCAGCTATCTCATACTGGTCTGTAAAATCCATTCTGTTTTAGGGTGACATTGTGAGCTGTAACAAATCAAGGACTTTTATAGTAGATTTTATATGTCTAATTAGGTCTGGAAAATAATGTCACAAAAAGCTTCCAAAAATAAGTGGACATGAACAGCAGGTGGAACACAGATTAAAGTAGTAAAATACATATTAGAATACTAAATGGATCATAATGCTATCTTAGAAATTAAAATCTGAAGGGACTCTGAACTGGCTGGTATAATGCTACATCTGGTTTTAAGGGGTATGTTTATAGTTGGCCCAAATTCCGTACATTGAGTTTTAGCATGTAAATCAACTTCCTTGTTCGTAGCTGAGATCTTTAGAAGACTGTGTTTAATTATTGGTTCCAGTTCCCCTTCAGAATAATGAAAGAATTGTCTAATCAGGCAGTTTGCTCACCCAAGGTGAGCTAAATTTTTAATAAGGGTAACTTGCATATGGATGTTATTCTACAATACAACAAAACCACAGATTCAATATGTCTCTTATATTCCTTCCCCTGGCAGTTCTCAGCAAGACTCTTAATGTCCTTTTATTTTCTTCTCTGGAAAGCTGCCTGTAGTTGGCTTGTAATTCCAAACAGTATGAATTGTAATCCTTTCAAATATGAATGTGGGTATTAGATAATTTTAAAGAATGAGTACCATAACAATAATCCATATGCAGGGAACATTTTATAGATGGAAATTTGCAATACACAGAAAATATTTTCAACTATTATTTTATTATTCCTTCATATGGAGCTGAGAGGAAGAGAATATAAAAGGTAATAAGTACTCAATATCCACCAGGATAAGATCCAGAATTGATTAAATTTAAATACTAGTTACAAGTATACTAATATTTATGAAAGTTTTCAGTTATGAATAAGAATCATACCTTTAAGGAACTAATGTAATTTTTTCTGATGTACCTCATAAGTGGAATGAAAGTGATTGATAAACCTGACATTTAATGTTTGGCATGCTTCAGGGAGTTTCTGCCTTATGTTCAGTAAAGTAGTGTTTCTTTAGTGAAGTCGTCTATAAACTGTGCTAAAAAGCACAGAAATATATTGATACTTCATAAATGTGGCATAACTAAAGAGTGTTCAGTAAAATATGGTCTGGTTGGTTTTTTGTTTGGGGTTTTTTTGGTGTTTTTTTTTTTTTGTTTTGTTTGTTTTTTTTTTGTTTGTTTTTTGTTTTTTTGGTTTTTTGGGGTTTTTTTTTGTTTTTTTTTTGGGCTCCCTTCTTTGAACAAAAGACTGACTTTGGCTCAAGTAGGTTTGGCCAGTTTCTTCTCCTACCACATACCCCAGAGGGAAGCTAAATTAATTCTGTCCATAAGAAGCTTAAAAGCTGATGGGATGGGCAGATGTTTTATTTTCTCAAGGGTCGAGGAAGTAGCATGAGGTTTTCTGGCAAGTCTGAAGATAATGGTTGTGAGGGGGAGGGGATGTTTTGCTTCTAGTTAAATTGCAGAAAGGCATTTACATTTACACCTTTCTGTAATATGTTTCGTGTGCTCTTTGACACTATCTTGGTGGGAAAAAAAGTTATATTCTGGGTTTATTAATAGCTCATTAACGCTGACTTGTAGTGAATGTTATATTCCAGTGTAGATGTATTACTGTGGATTTTATTTCTTTTCTTTTTCTTTTCCCCCACTGTAAAATATTTAAAACATAGAACTTTTCTATGTAAAAAGGTATATACTTACCTACATCTTGGCTCAGTTTTCAGTTCTTTTGCTTCATATTTTAATCTTTGTCTGTTCTGTTGAAAATGCTTTGGTTGCAGTCTTGATTACTCCTTATTGCCAGGCTGTTGTAGGAGAAACTCATGATGGACCCTGTGTGCTTTTTAGCACAATTCACAGGCATTCTCTTTATGGAATATGCTGATTCCTAAACCCCATAGCCTGTGTCATCCAGCTGTTGTAGCCTCCAGCCTAGTGCTGACCTGGGAGCTATTTAATAGTTGAAGTTCACAAGTTACCTTCCTTTCTCAGCATTAGATCTTCCTGGATTTCAATCTTGTTTAGGGATTTAGTGACAAATAAGTAGATTTCTGGAAGTGCTTTGGTGCTCATGCAATGTTAATCAAAGAACAGTAGCTGTACATAGCTTTGGGGGAGAAACACCTTTGTTCTTCCTGGTAGCCCTTGACTGTCAAGTCTGTCAGTCACTGCCCTTTAGGTCACAAGGATGTTGTGAAGCTTTCTCCCGGCTTTCTCCTGTAGCTGCTGAGCTCCCCAAAACAGGATTTATTTTAAAGGGTGAAAATATTAATTTATTTTTTCATTTATAATTAAACACCTTGGGTCTTTCCAGGGTGAAGCTGTTTCCACCTGATCATGGCTAGCAGTCATTAGGAAGTTAAGAGTCTTTGCTAATTGCATTTTCCCGTTAAAGCAAGTGCTTCACAGCTCTGCCATTCACAGATAACCTTTTCTCCTTAATACAATGGATGATGCAATCTAATATGGCAATATACAAGTTTTCCTTAAGGCTATATCTAGATCAAGGCACTCAAGCAAATTAAAGCAAATTATCAAACTGTACAACATAAACATTCATAAGTTATAATGCATTAAATTGCCATTGGCTGGTGATGTCTTCAGGAATAAAATTACTTTAGTGAGCTGTACGTCCTTTAATTTCCTTGGTTTACAGTGAGTGAAGGCTGACTTACTCCTGCATTGGAAAATTCATGTGGGAGTTCAATGCATTTAAATGAATGTGCTTTGACTACTCACCTTTACTTCAATCTTGAGAAACCTTCAGATCTTTGTTAGCCCGTTAAGTTTGGGATCAACTTCTCTGGACTGTCATATGAGATTCCTGCTTCTCTTGTTGCTGAGGTCCCATTTCTTACTGCTCTGTGTAGTTCACTGCTGGCCTGCAGAGGATTATGGATTTGAACTGCAACTGAGGCACAAATAAAATGAAACTACTGTTCTTCACTCCAGATAGTAATGGCTAAATTATATAGAGCCAAAATGGTATTTATTAATTACCCTCTAAGGACTGAATGTTTTCCAGAATGCACAGTTCAACATCATCTGGATTGCATGTATATTCCGCAGGAAACTCAGTACCTTTTAAAATATTCATAATGCACTTGTCCTGTGTATATTAAAAAAAAAACAATAAAAAAAGGTTAAAAGTTGTTGAGGTCTTTTTCACTTCTGGTTTTAGTTTGGTTGGCAAGCCCCAGGGGTAATTGATTTGCTTTTGTTTTTATGTAGGATGTTTGGGGTGTTTAAATTAAGAAGGGAATAGGAAATTAAATTGCTGTGGATGCTTAATAGAGAGACTGTTTATTTTAGGGCATAGTCAGTGTTTTCACACTTTACTTCAATTGTCATTACACAAGGGAAAACACTCATTTCCAGTACTTAAACTGATGAATTGAAGCCTACCACTTAAAATTTGTGCTCTCATTTACTTACATAAGCTCTTTAGGGCAGAATATTTTCTCTTAGAAGCACTTGTCCTGTCTGTGTATTTCCTCCAAAGGATGACTTTGGTGGGTTTTGCATCTTTTATCTCTCTGTTTAATAGTAAGAGATGTACTATGTAACATTTACAGAAGTGACTGCATTTTAAAAGTTTGTAATTACTGTCCATTATTCTAAAGTATTTCTACTGGGTTTTAAAAATATTTTTTGTTTAATGTAGTTAGCAGGGGCACAATGAATGTACTGATATTTTCTGGTCCCATAATGCTTATGTGAAAGGTGGCATGTCCTAGGTTAAAATGTCCCTGTAGATGAATCTATGTGGCTGAATTTCTGTGTTCTGTTCTTGCATTTTTCTATAAATGGGGAAACTCAGGTAATATTTTTGTGAATTGTTGGCCAAATTTTATCAAGTGTTTCGGGAGGGAGTATTGATAATAACAGGTCCTAATCAATAATTATTTATACTTGTTGGATTTTTTTAGATCTGTATTGGTACGTTGGGAAGCAATTGAAACAGGTCAATTTGATTTGGTCTTATATCTGATGCCACTGTTGAGCAAAGAGTTGGTTTGCAACATATGACCATTTCTTGTGACATGTGAAGGACTAAAGCTTGCTAACAGCTTTTGAAAATGTTTTACAGAAAATTCAGAAACTTTAATTTCGTATTTATTAAAGCAGACAGGTTCTTGTCAACTCTTCTGAAGGCAGTCTTAAAAAATGTTTAGAAAGTTAGTGTTCACTTATTTAAAAACAATTGTAGTTAGAAATTTCTGTGAGAGTGCATGTTTCTTTTTTTGAGGTTGTTTGGGTGAGGAGGGAGATCGTTATGGGGTTTTAGAAATATGCTTAGTTTTTCACATTGCATTTTGCAGAGACTCACTTCAAGGGGATTACAACATATCTTTTTGATAGCTTGAGAGAAACTTTAGCTGTGAAGAGGTGGTTGTAAAAGGGAAACAGGACAGCAAGAAAAGAAAGCTTTATTGACATAAAAATAATTCCTTTTTGTTGACTTCCCAAAAGCCAGGAACAAACACATTCTTGTGTCTGTATTGGCCACTGAAACAAATGAAATGCCAAATGTTTTAGTTGGCTGTGGTGGGAGGCAGCTTTTTTTCTTTTTTTTTCTATGGCAACACATCTCATTGTCATCATTTTTCACTTAAAGTAACTGACAAAACCAGTGTAAAATATGTTCAGCAAATATGTAAAACTATTTTTGCTCAAGAGTCTGTCACAGGAAAAAAACAAATGGAATTGGTCCAGCACCTTGCCTTGTACATCTGGGGATGAAAAATAGGTGAAGGCCCCTGTGTACCTAATGAAGTCTAGTATATCCAAGTACAAGGTACTGCACCTGGGTCAGGACAATCCCAGACATGAGCACAGACTGGAAGAACTCCTGGAGAGCAGCAGGACTTGGGGGTTCTGGTGGAATCACAACATTAGCTCAAATGAGCCAGCGGGGCAGTGTGTGCTCACAGCCCAGAAAGCCATTTGTATCCTGGGCTGCATCAAAAGAGGGGTGGCAGCAGATCAAGGGAGGGATTGTTCCCCTCTGCTCTGCCCTTGTGAGACCCCACCTGGAATGCTCTGTTCAGCTGTGGGAGCCTCAGCACAGGAAACACATGGACCTGTTGGAGCAGGTCCAGAGGAGGCCACAAAGATGCTCAGAGAGCTGGCTGGAGCACTTCTGCTGTGAAGACAGGCTGAGAGAGCTGGGATTTTTCATCCTGGAGAAGAGGTGGCTCCAGGGAGACCTCATTGCAGCCTCCTAGTACTTAAAAGAGGTTTATAAAAGAGAGGGAGTGACTTGTTACAAGGGCAGATAGTGACAGGACAAGGGGGAATGTTTTTCAACAAAGGGGATATTTAGATTTAGCTTAGGTGTTAGGAAGGAATTCTTTGCTGTGAGGATGGTGAGGCACTGAACAGACTGCCCAGAGAAGCTGTGGAAGAAGTGTCTGTCCCTTCTTAGCGTGAGCCAAATATTTTACAATGAAAAATTTTTAATAACAAGATTCATAGTTTTTTGCCTTATGGAATTAGAAGAGGCAAAATATTATTTGGCTGGCTGTCATAAGCAGTTTTGGAGGCAAAAAATAATAGTGTTTCTCAAAAAGTCTCAGTAATGGAATGTATCCAGAAGATACTAGTTAGCAAAAGTGTGTTCATGTGTGTAGAGTTTTTTAATGAATAGAAGGATGAGTAGAGAAGAAATGTAATTGTGTACTTTAGTTTTCCCATTCCGCTCTGCTAGCATGAAATTTGGACAATAAATCATTCAAACTGCTTAACTTCTACTAGTAGAAAATAGGGAAATTGTGGAAGGGAAAAAAATGTTTATATGGTTGAGGAACTTGGCGCCCTTTTTAATGAATAGCAGAGCATTACATTCCATTCTGGTTTAAAGCCTCCAAATTATTGTCAGAAGACTGTCATTCCTTTATTAACTTTAGTGAAAGTTGGATATCTTAAGTTGTTTGCACCAACCATTTACCAGCTGATTTTTGCTTAGAAAGAAAATCATACTGTTGCTGGATGTAGCAAGAAAACCTGTCTGCTTTTTAAAAGGGAGATAATTCACAGCAGGACAGTATGAACTAGTAACTAGAGCATTTAAAGCTGAATAAATTTTAGTTTTTGTCAAGTAAAAGAATTGTGATTATGTAGTTGTTCCTCTAATTATCTTTCTTTATGATTTTGAGAATTCAGGGGAGAGATTAGCTTATTTAAGTAATGTGGATAACTTCCAAAGTAGTCAAACCAGCTCAGATTTGGTGAAATAATTGACATAAACTGCTGCATCAGGTTTCAAAAATTACCTCAGATTTGAACAACAAAGTGTTCTTATGATATTTAATAGAGGCATTAATGAATATACTTTTCTGTTGAAGATATATTTATGAACTGTGATTTCTGTGGGTTTGTTGGGTTTTATTTTGTGGGTGTGCCTCACTGTGGGCGCAGCATAAGCTTTGTAATTTGCATTTTGAGAAACAGATGTGTTAGTTGTCCCCTCATGTATGTACACAATATTTACTCTTATTTTAGAGTCTTAAGTAATGTAAAGAATACTTCTGAATTATTTCCTTAAATTTTTGGGGCATAAAAATTTTACCCCCTTCTACATTTAAAAGTAGTCAATAAAATTCAATATTTTAAATTCTTCAAAGAAGATATAGTGGGAATATTGGTTATTGTCTTGAATCAGAAGGCTGAATAATTTAGTTGAATTTTTATGGCTACAAAAATCAATGTCTAGGTGGACTTTGGAGGAATGCCTATAATAAGACTGGTATTTGCCTTAAGTAGCAGCACTAAATTTTCCCCTCCGTCACAAACGGTGTTTTCCAATGTTTCATTTTTTGTTTTATCATCTTGTATCGGCCCATAGATTACGGCAAATCAGGTTTAAAGTATCATGTAGTTGGGTTTTGGAGTTTTTTTGTATGCTAAATTGATGCTTCTTTTGAAAGTGATGATGGTGACATAGAAATCCTGAATGAAAGCTGCAAGATTATAGGTTATTCTTATTCTCAAAATAGTTCTTAGACATCAGCTTGTTTAAACGCAGGGTATGTTAAAAATTTAGGAAAGCAAGTAAGCAAGGTTTCTGTTTTCCTTGGTGGCTTGTCTGGTATTTTATTAACAAAGGATTTTTTTGTGGCAGTTGGTTTTTCTTGATTTAAACTTTGAGCTTACAGAGATGTGGGAACGCTTGGCCTTTGCACAAGAAAAGATGTGGTGGGGTTGTGGTTTTTCAAGAGTGGAAGGATTTAGTGGTTTTAGAATGGCATGGATGTTTTTAATCTTTTAGTTCATATAAAACTTTAAATAGCGGTAACAGGGAAAGAACCGGGAATACTTTACTTTCTGAGGACTTTTTTGTGTTGAAAAGATTCATCTCTTAGATCCCTGCAAGCACGACTGCTTCTTCTAATCTGAATTTTTGTCATCTTAGGAAATTTTTAAGGCTCTCACACTGTTTTCAGTTTCTTCATCTTTATCAGGTGAATATTTTGCAAGACAGAATCAAAGCTGGTATACTTAAAATGTTAGGATGAGAAATGCATTTCATACGCTACACTTTTTAATGAGGTAAAGAAAAGGAGGTTTCTCCATTATGCCCACACTGAGCATCTGGTATATGTGAACAAGTGGTTTGCAGAATATTCATATTAAACAGTTGAAATGTCAATATTACATAAAGCTAAATAGGCTAAAAGGAAAGGATGCCTTGTTCTGATGCCCTGGTCCTCAGAGGCACACTGTATTCTACAGTGCACTTTGGCCTCCAGTGAGGTAAAGCAGCTTGCAGTGTTTTGTTATTTTAAAAAGTATCAGTTTGTAACCAACATACAAAGATCATAGAAAAGCACTGGTTTCTCCTTCCTTCTCTTTTCTTGAGCCAGTGATACCTTGAAGGTCAGCAACAATTCAGTCCACACTTCAGAAGGTGTTTTCTTCTCTCCAGCCTTCCCAGGCGAATGAAAGCCCTTTAAGAAAAGTCCCGTCAAAGATTTTAGAAGTCTTGACTTCTCCACCCCGTACAGCAACCATGCACAACTTAAGCATTCAAATGGAAACATTGGAGAGTACATAAAGCTTTAAGCCAAGAGTACTCCCTGTGCTGGAGTGCCTTTTCTCTTTTCTTTTTTTGAGTGGTAATTCAAGGTTACCGTCTCGATCGGAACGTTTTGACCAAAAGCAGAGTCTTGAGAAAAGCGAGGGGAACAGTTCGTACCCTGTGGTTATACAGCAGTTAGCTCATGAACTGAAATGCATCATTACTATCATTCAGTTAGCGTTATCCTGAAAACTGTCAGATTTAAATGCTTACGAGAGCTCTTGTAACTGTTGCCATAGCAATACCAGAACAGCAATGTGGTAGTTTTCATCCATATCCCATGTTCAGCTAAATTCCTCTGCAGGCTTTTAACTGTGAAAGGAAGGTACCATAGCATACCAGGCTTGATTTTGTTTGAGTAAACCTGGCACCAATGAAGACTGAGATGAACTCTTGCTTTGGAAATTAAATGTAAATCTAGGCACAAGTGATCTAGCTTGCTTTGCTTTTTTTTTGCCTGTGCACTAACAGTCCTGTATGTAAACTACTTCTTGAGGAGTTACTGACTTGCCGTTCATGCCATCGTGTCACATTGTGCATTTTGGTGCAGGCTGTAAAAAAACACGTGCTGCAATCATAACCTAAAAATTTTGTTATAAGAAGGGATTTACCTCAGAGATTCTTATTTTCTCTCTAAGTGGAGCAGTAGGAACACTTATAACACTGGGATTCCAGATCCTGCTTTCTGATGTGCTCTCACTTTTGTACTGCTTTCCCCCACTGTGGAGCCTGCCCTATATTTTTAACCCTTGTGCTGTTGTTCAATTGCTGCATTTTTAGTTTCACTCGTCTGTTTTCTGACATTCAAGTGCTTTTTTAACTGACCTGCTGCAAGAAGGTGTTTCCCCCAGCCTGCCCCCAGCCTCCTGCCCTGGAAAGCCTTGGACTTCACTTTTGCTGTGGCTACAAAGCAGAGACCACATTCCCTCCTCCCTGACCTACATTTCCGCAGTGCAGCGTTGCACTGCTGGCAGTGCAGCTTCCTTGCCCCTCCTTCCCAGGGCTCCCACATGGAGTGGCTGGGCCTTGGGAAGCTCAGCAGGAGAAGGAAGTAGTGATCTGTAGTAGTACAGCAAGTGCCATGTCTGGTAGGTGTGACCTGCAGTGTGAAGTGACTGTGGTCAGCATGGGGAGTGAGACTGCGTGCCACCGACTCACCTGCAATCTGAAAGGACTGATAGGTGCACTTACCATGGCATAATTAAGCAATTGTCCAATATTTATTTGTTTGTACTGTGTGACAGCATAAAATAGGGATGGAGAAGAGGTGTTTAAAATTGGAAATACATGTAAACCAATGATGTTTTTGCAAATCCATTACAAGCCTGGCCTGTTCTTGCTAACAGTACAAATGTAAGAAGTAGTATCTTCTATATTAGCATCTTCCCTCTCCCTTTCATCTCCTCCTTTCATGCATTGCAATGAGCATTCATTCACTTTTGCACTGTGGGATTATGTCGGTATTTCAGATTGAAGCATGGCTGCAGATCATGTTTACATATTGGGAAAATCAGTGGGGAAGGGGGAGGCAGTCTAAGGTAATGGCCTGTGGGTGCTTCCCTACCCTCCAGGCCTGATGGAGCGTAAGTTTGGAGACAGTTGTGCATGTCTAATATATTAACATGTTAATGTATTCTGGAAATATTTTGTAAATAAGGACTGACACATTTTATATTACTGCATTGCAAAGAAAAGCAGATTTTAAATTGCTATTCTGTTAAAGTTGACCTGAAAGCCAATCTGTCTCATCTCTGCTAGATCACTGCCATCCCATAATATTAAGTTTATAAATTTATAAAGTGAAGATCTCGGTGGACACTGAATTTTATCTCTCACCAATTACTTACGCTTGGAAGTACCTTTACCTATAATTTTTTTCAGAGTAGAACAGATTGTGAACTTTACCCATGAAAGATTTGTCAGTGACTTGGGGTAGTATCAGTTCTACTGTACCACAACCTGTAGCTATGTGTTTTCCATTCTTAAATCTAATGGAATCTGTGTGACCTGCAAATAACCCACATCACTGATGTAACTGGAGATGTGAAAGGTACAGTTCTGTTGCTGAATAACAATTTTTTGTGGGACTTAATTTTGGTCCTATAGCATCAATATGTAAATCTTTATTAAGCTGAAAGTTAAATAAGGGGAAATTATGGAATTCTGATTTTTGTTACCATACTAACTTTTTTGAGACTTTTTTTTGCCATAGTGATTACACTGATGCTGTCACATTTTTTGTAAATTTTGAGCCATTATGACTTTTTCTATTTGTTTTCAATCTGCACCAGACATACAGAGAAGTAAAAACATTTAAAACGAATATTACACAAACTTCTATATTAAATGACTAGTTATATCCTTACTCCCTCCCCCTTTTTTTTTAACTGCATTGCAGACATGTTAGAATTTTAGCTACAGGTTTGTATCCTACTGCTAATGAAAATGCATTTTTTGTCTTGCTTTGTGGGGAAGTGAGAGAACTTGTCCAAGATTTTAATGATATAAATAATATTGCACTGTTTTTAACATGAACTGTTTTTATATTCTCATAGAGTGAGCAAATAGCTTAAACACAAGCTAGGAAACAGTAAAACATTCAGAGAATGGAATGAAGGGCTTCCATTCTGTAATTGCATATTTCATCACACAAGCTTTTCCTTTTGTTTGTGCAAGCTTTGCAACAAACTGCAAGAAAACAGTACTTGGATGCAAATGATTCAAGTAGCCTTTGGCTATCTTGATAAGGACTCAAATATATTTATAGAGTAGCTTCAATTAACACCCAAACATTAATACAAGCTTTAAAAATTATGTTGGACCCTTAAGAGGTCTTTAAAAATGGCTTTTTAACTAGTTTCCTATACTTCTCCCTAGTCTTTTAACTAGCAAGAAGTTAGGTATGCTGAACTCACAGACATCATGCTGTGGTTCTGCCAAACTCAGGCAGATCAGCATCATGCATGAGCTCCAAAGTGGAGCACCCAAGAGGTTGTTTGGCTGCCAAACTTGATGGTTCAAGTGCCAAACTGTTTAAGGTTTAGTTATTAACCTCTTGGACTATACCCAGAAGCAAGTAACAGCATTTTGGACTAACCAGAGTTGGTAAAACCCAGAGTACATTACAGTCCAGTCTAGCTTGAAAGCACTGCAGGCAGGGAACAGTGTTGAAGTCCTCTCCAGGAGGATGGACTGTGCTCTTGCCCAGTATTACTCAGGAGGAGGCCACTTAGGGGATTGTACGTCTTCCGAAACTGAATACCCTGGAGTAGTAGTTGGCTTCTGGTGGTCTAAAACTGGTGCTATAGTGTAAAGCTTGCAGACAATGAACTTCAGCCAGGTGGCTTTCCGCTGGGCTGTTAGCTGTGGCCTGCCTTGGCTGGAAGGAAGCAGGCGGATTGAGTGTTGAAAAACTACCAGTGGCTGTTGAAAACACTCCCAAAGACTTTGTCTTATGCAACTCTCATCTCTGTCTTACATGAATGCCAACAGACTCCACATAAACGAAGCGTATGTACTTTCAGTGTAGCTGGAGAAATCTCTGCAGAAGAGAGTTAGTACTTTCACATGTATTCACTTTCCCCAGAAACAGACACTGCAGCAGTTTGAAGTGTTTTGGAAATGCACAAATGTGTAATTATCATATCCCAAATACAGCAGAGGACAAAATTTAATGGACACTCACCAGAAAAATGGTGATGAGCAAATTTTCAGACCCGTCTTCCACGGGAGCTCCTGGAATTGTTTCAGAGGTGTAGTTGAGGGCACTGTAGTCTGTTCACTAAGTTCCTGTGGACAGACAGCCCTAGAGCAGCTGTGTTCACTAATACGATTTTTCTTTTCATTACAAAGAAAAAAAACCTGCTGCGATCTCTGTACTGGGTGTGCATGGTATGAAAACTAGGCTTGAAGGACTAGGGAATACTAGAAAAGCCAAGTAATGCTAAAGCTAGTAATTTATTTCTTCCTGAGCAGCTTTCCCATAAAAAGTGAAGTCTTAAGACCATAAATATAATCGATTTTATTAAATAATAAAAGTACATCAAATATTTGTATTTTATCCAATTAAAAAGTCCCAGTCAAACAGAAAACTTAATTGCAGTTGCATCATTTGCTGCTAAGTAAGAGGTGGGTATTGCTTACCCTGACACTGTGACAAACAGTAATAACCTGAATTTGATATCTCTGCTGTTACTGTTGGAAAATAAGCTTTAAAAGTTCTGTTTGTTAGAAAACTGGAAACCTGTAAATAGATTTACCCTACTTCTAACAATTTATTTTCAGTGGTATGTGTTGTGACTTTAATGTTTAAAATTCCCTAGATTTTGTTCTTGCCCATATTGCTATCTGGAACTCTCCATCTTATTATGACTTAGTCTTCCCCACCTGTAAAGTAAGGTCTGTGGCTTAATTTTCTCTAGCAGATGTATTTTCAGTTGACTGATTTGATTTTTTTTTTTTTTTTTGGCAGGCAGGAAAGAGCAAAATCAACAAATGTTTGATTGGTTTTCACCCTTTGTTCTTTGTCAAGAATGATGCAGGACTTGAACTTACATTTTACATTTCTGATCAGCCTTTGAGTTACCTTAAAATTATATAGGGAAATTAATAGCAGATTGAACAAATTTGCATGAAGGTGCCAAGTTGGATGTTAGATGGCACCAGGTTTTAGGAGCTTGCCCTGTGACTTCTAGAGAATGAAGTAACTTGTAGTCAGCTCCTTGAAGAGAATTTAGTTGCATCTAGAACACCACTTGCATTTCTGAAGGTGATGTATAAAGCAAATCTTCTGAACTTAGATTTCATTTATGCCTCCTTCCTAACCTAACAAATAAGCAAACTTCTCAAAACTGGACCTACTTCAAAGAAGTACTTAGTGCTTTAGAGTCCATTGGTAGTGTCTTACTAAATTGTGACATTGCTAAATGTGTTGTACATTAAAGAAGTGTGTAGTAATTGTAGGTAAAACTTATCTGCCCTTCGTGCATTTCCTTAGTTTTAAATTTTTCATTTTATAGCAATTCTAGATAACAAGAAATCATTATATGGAAGAGAACTAGACCTATGAATGCATTTTTTTTAAATAAAATTTTAGTGTGGAAAATATGTTTAATTATATTTTATTGGCACATAAATCAGCAATTGTACCACCAAAGTGTGCATGCTTATTATTGCACATTAACACAAAAATCCTGATATATCATCTCCTTTTTTTTTTTTTTTTTCCTCAAATTTGCTGGGAAAACCTTTTGGTTATTATTTCATAATATTACTGTTACCAAAAGCTATACTTTTTTTTTTTTTAACTTAAAAAAATAATTTTCAGACTGCACTATGTGATGGGGCTCAACGGAAGGCTGTCCCATGAAGCTCATCCATGGTCACTGTACATGCGCTCAGCGGTATTTACAGGTTGCACGTGGGCAGAGGGAGCCTCGTCCTTTTAGTGCAGTTTGCGGTGGCGGTACCTGCCTGCTTTGTCTTTTGCTGCATTGGCACAGGCATTGTGCTTATTCTGTTGTAAGTGGTTCCAGTATTTGATCAGTTCACTAGGTTGGAACTGATGGGAGGTAATTAGGTGGCTATATTTACAGCTGGAGTAAGAAACTCGCCAATGATTGAAGACAAACTCGTTGGGTGGAGGCACAGGGTCAATCCGCAGCTTGGCGAGACAGATCCCCACGTATACATCCTCTAAATGTAAACGTCTGATGCTTAAGGAGACTTTAAAGATTTTCTCGGCTAAATCTCCAGAAAAAACATAGCCAGTTCCAGAGCAGAACACAGGATAACGTTCACTTGGATACAAATCAGGTGGCATATACCACTTGCTATCCTTGTTCCTGTTAGGTGCATAACCTCTCATTAAATAACCTGTAAAATATTTGTGCCTTGGAGGAAGTTCTGGTTTCAGAAGCTTGTGTATTAAATATTCAGTATTGACAAACATATCACTATCAGTTTTCATAACATACGGAACGTGTGGACAGTAAGTTGCAACCCAGTTCATTCCCATCAGAGTTTTAATGGTTAAATTATAGTAAGTGTCTAAGTACTGTTGTTGAATGATGTCGTGGTACTGTCTGCTTTCCTCAAGAATGGTACGCTGGAGGTATCCATTTATCTTGGTGCTTAACCCCAACAAAAAAATACGAACAATCTGGATGCCAGGTGTCAGGCTTTCGTTACCCCAAGTCTGCCGAATAGCTTGTCTGGCTTCCACCTGGCCTGGCTCTGCAGCTATGAGCAGTATTAGAAAAGGGGCGGTCTTCTGGCACTTCTCAGGCTCATTGATGATGTATCTGAAATGATACAAAGTCAGACGCCCAGTACCCTTCTCATTGTAAATACTTCCGTTGGCACTGAGGGTATTTTCCAAACCAGTTACTCCCTGCGGAGACAGATCCGTGTTGTTAGGGTTGGTAACCGTATGGGGCCTGAGCGTCTGAGGTACTGCATCTTTCCACATGTTCCTTAGAGAGCTGTGGTTTGTCTCAATTTTTGTAGACCTAAATCCTCGTATAGTGTAAGCCATGGGATTTTCTCTGAATCCAGCCCTGCCTGGCAGCCAGTCGTGATGATTAAAGAAGAGAAACATAGCAAAAAGAAATACCAGGGAGATCAGGCCCATGAGATGGGTGCGAAACAGAGACCTTTTGGTATTCCAGGTCATCTTTGCAAAGCAGCAGTGTCGTCTTCTCCACTGAAGCATGTTGTAAGGATCCAATATTGGGATATGAGACAATGGTCAACCAAAATGCTTTTCCAATTGGTTTTGAATCCACTGCTATTCTTTGGTATTCATTTTCTTTTGTTCATGTTGAGTAATTGTCTGCAAATAGCTCACTCTGCAAAGAGTTGGGGGAAAAAAAAAAGAAAATCACAAATCTTTCATTTTATACACTTATAAGAGGTTACAAATAGAAACTAGATATTAACATAAAATTGAGTTAATTTTTTTTAAACAGTCCATGTCAATAGAAACAAGATTAGATTTATGCTAAAAGCCAACCTTGTGTTATGATTTAACTCGATTTGTTAGCTTTTAGAAATACTTCTTTCATGGTAAATGTTTTGACAAACACCCTGGATGCAAAAGATAAAAAACCACTGAAACATAACTGATCACGTTAGCATGAAATAGTATGAAGCAGACGTAAATAGGTTCATATACACGAACTGTGAAATTCTTGTACAGTGTTAGAGAAGGACTGAATGAAACAGCCTTGATACCAGATGGAAGGTTTATTGGCATTAATTAAAATTGATTTGACATGCAGAGGCTAGTACAGCTCACAGTTTAAAACCCTTTTTGCAGAATGGTCATGTGTTGGTGGTGGGACAGACGGCGCAAGGTTGATTATGGCAGAGCTGTGTTAGTCACAGTACACTGCCTGGCGTGTTTCCACCAGCCCCGGCTGTGCTCGGAAAGTCAATGAGAAGATGCACCTGTCAAAATTAATTTTCAGGGTCCAATAACCTCGGTGAACAGCCCTTGGATGGTAATGCAGGATAACATTTTCGGTCACCTTTCAGGCGCCTTTAACCTTCTACTCCACAATCAGGGAAAATACTGAATGAAACACTTGGCTGTGGTGCCAGGCTCACAGGCAGCTGAATTAAAATTAAGCTGTTGATTTTTAGTAGGCAGAGATCTTGGGCAGTGATCATATTAACTGGAAGGAAAATTGGACTGCACTAAGTTTCTGGCAAACTAGTGTGATTCTGGTTTTATTCCTCCATAAATGTACCTGTAACTACTGTACCTCTTGTATCAGCCAGGAGCTTCAAGTATTGTGACCAGCATCTGTAGCTGTAGGGAAAAGTGCCAAAGTAGTCTGTGCTTCATTTTCTCTTAAATTTTTATTCATATTCGGAAGCAGAGTCAATATGGCAGCTTCATGATGGTGCATATTAAAAGCTGATCACGTCATCTCGTAAATGAACCTTTCACTGCACAGTAGCAATTCGTTTGTGATTTTCAATTTGCTCTAATTTATTTCTGGGCCCTAGGGTTTTGTATAGGAAAAAGGATGACATCTGAACAAGAGTCTATAGAAAATGTTATTTCTGAGAGAAATGTGTTATTAATTGCTTTGTTATCTCTTAAAACCAATATTTGGATTAATTTGTGCATTTAAAAACTTAGTGACTCATTACACTGGAAATTTCAGGATGTAACATTGTAAGGCAAGCAGTTTGAGCTGTGAGTCGAGCACCCACAGCCTTAGCTGTCCTGCCCGCGGTGTAACCCCCGGGGCGGTTCGGGTCGGGGGCAGTGTCTGTGCTTGGGCAGAGGGTGCTGTGATGGCTCTTGGGGCGGCTGCGAGCGGAGCCGCGCCCGTGACCTCCGCCAGGGGGCGCCCGGCCCCGCGGAGCGCCCCGCCCGGCCCCCGCCGGCGCTGCCGGACCAATTCTGGTGTTCGGCCTTCACTGTTTTACATTATCTCACTGCCCCGGGCCGATGGAACTTCCCCGAGCCGCGGCTACCCGCCTGCAAGTGGCGAACCGCGGTGTCTGAAGGGTAGTTTGAGAATTAAACCTGGCACGCCCACGCTTATGCTGCTTGAAGTCGGACACTGCCCTTATGAAACGCCCCACCTGTGAAAGACTCGTGTTGCTCTGAGAACTTGAACCTCCTTTATTTGCTGAAGAAACAGAAGGCTCCCCTCAAAACTCGTAATTTTTAGTTTCTCTGCAGTGTGCAGGGAGTTCTAAGTGAATCCTCAGCTATTTGGGAGGAATATCTCTGCATAAGCAAACATAAATGCTACTTCAAAGGATACCCTGGATCTCAGGGAAGCTAATTGTTTGAGACCAGACTGGAGGGCAGCAGTGGGAATATGTGATTAATTATTGTTCCATTGCATGTGCACACAGTTTAGGAAGAAAGATAACCCAGAATTTCACAAATGTGGAGAAGCAGCTAGAATTCAGACTAATTTTGTTACTCTGAATTGTTACACTTATAAAACAACATTCATTAGATGGAAATACTTCAACAAATGTGAACTGCACTGCTAAGCTCTGTTTAATCTTTAATTGCGGCAGTATTCTGTTGTGTACCTACTCTGGTGTGGCATTAGGCAAAAATTAGAATATTAAGTTATAGAAGTATTTCTGTAAACTAAAAACTGTATTCAGGTGCTGTCTTTCCATAATGAACTCAGGAAGTGTCCCAGGAAAGGCAGTTGTAATGGCTGGAACCTTTTTTATTAGGCTGCATGCTCACATTGTGCACATAAAAATTAAGTTTTTACCGAGAGGGGTGGAATTAGAATTGTAAGAAATTTCAAGAGAGTCATATTTCCTTGATTTTTCACATATTTCCTTGATTTTTCAAGGTAGAATTTCTTACAAAATGTCTCTCTTTGCCGTTTAGAAAGGCATTGTATGAATAGAAGATCCACATCTGTATTTTTCAGCTTCATAAAACTATTGACTGAAAAAAAACCAAATAACTTGGGCTCATTTTGTGTGTAAAACATTTCAAAATACACAGTGGGGTATCAAGCATTTGAAATACAGCAACAGTTGCACCTTTGAAAAAATATTACATGCTAGGATGCACTGTTTAAAAGTAATGTAAAAAACTTGTCAATAGATATTAAGTACACTATCGAATAGTAGAATAAAAATACTATTTTTTCTCACTTACTTAGGATTAGACCATTACTGCTTTGCCCAAGTGTTTAAAAATCTGTTTCACAGAAAGCTTATGAACAGGTACCAACTACTGACAGTAGATAACAAAACCGTAGTGTAGCAAAAGGTCTCTGTAACACTCACCTTGTCCTCTGAGAGTGTTGTTGCATGTAACTGCGGTGTGAAGATAGGATTTATGATAATGCTGCTTCATTTTTGGCACTTGACAGTGCAGTCACTGATGCATTATCAAATGCCAAATATATAAACTGTGAATGCCTCTTGAATTTTTATTTGTGGTCTGTGCTCTGCTGGTGTTTTGGTTCCTGGTACTTGCAGTTCTGCTCTATAATTACAGCTTTACAAATTGAAGCATTCGACTTCCTATTCACACGTCTTCGATTTTCATATTTTGATTAGCTGTGTGGGCAAACTCTTAAATTAGAGGGAAGAGTTCAAAAGGCAGCCTGAGTTGGTATTCTGGTGAACAGCAGCAGCAGCAGTTGCATATTTGGCCTCTCGTAATGTGCCTGAGTTCCCTTACAAACTCCATTAATCTTTTGCACAAAACACTACTTAGGAGAAGGTTTGATGTGCTGGTTTTTAAAGATACGTCAAGATAGTCTCACCATTAGCTAAGTGCTTCTCCTGGAGTATTGCCTGAGGGTACGTTTTTTTTGTTGTTACTTTAAAAGTTCTGTGAAGTGACTTTATCTTCTGAATGTTTCAAAACTGATTTGAAACCAGTGTCTGTTGTATGCTGCATCCTTAGATTTGTGAACTCTTTCCAGCTGCAGTTGTTTCATTGCACGTTAGCATTGCCTTGGGCAAAGAAAGCACAGCTATATTGACTTTTAATGATTTATTATAACGTACTGGTAGGTTCTGCAGATAAGCACTTTCTTTCGGTGGTGTATTGAATTGCTATGGATTTAGGTCTTAAATTTGTATTGCAAATATTCATCTTGTTTGTTTGCCACTGGTGACGAAGTACTCAAATTTCAACAATAAATAGAAATGAATGGCAGTTAGGTGGAATGTCATTTTACAATCCAAGTTAAACAGTCAGTGTTTTCATATTAAACAGAAATTGCAGGGATGAGAGGAGGTAAGTTACGTGCTTACCATTTTGAGTGTGCAGTGTTTGAAGGTTTCCTTTTGGGATGTCGGGGAGCCTGATGTTACTTGTAAATTGTGGTGCCTGGTTGCACTGCTGATGGTTTAAATCATGCCCAGTCTTTTGCACGCTCCCAGTTTATGCTTGACTGCTACTGGCCTGATGACATTTTGCTTGTGTTTGGGGGAAAGAAAAGCAAGTGTGAAAAGGTCTGAAGGGACTGTTAAGATAATGTATTTTGACTGCATGGTCTGTTTTGATGGTTCAGTGCTCTCGGTATGTCACATTATGGCCATTTTGCCAGTGCTTTAAGATTACTTCAGATAAGGATTAATTCTGACCTAGTTTGAGAGGATTTCTAACTGGTTTTTCTATTTTGGAGGGGTTTGAGTTTTTAATTTCTCAGTTAAAAGCAATCATTACAGTAGCTACATTATCCCTCTAATCCCTCCTCTCCAGCCGCACCAACCTTGGCAGACTGTAAGCAGTGCCTTTAGTGAGTGTAAGGGAGTGACATTGTGCTGGGGGAGAGGGAAACCTGCTAGGATTCCTCCTCCCGGTTCAGACTCTTACCTCGGGGCTCTGCAAATTACGAACGATCATTATCTGTAATGGCTGAAAAGGCAACAGACAACCCAAAGAATAGCACACACAAGGGTTTGACATACCTTCCTTGGTCAGGCCATTTACGGTGCGAGGATTATACCCACAGCAAATAGTTTTGACTCGCCATCCCTTCAGCAGAGAAGATGCTCTGGAACATGCGCACATCCCCCCCAGCCCCTCTTCCTGCGACCGTGCTCCTCGCTATCCAGTCTGTCCATCTGTCTGCCCCTTGCCGTGTTACCTTCCTCGCTTGGGAGTGTCGTCCTTGTCTCGCCGCTTTTTGTTCATCCTTCAGACAAAAGGAGGGTGGTTGTGGTTTCTGGTGGGAGCAGGGCGGGCTGGCGCTCGCAGCCGATGCACCGGAGCCTTTCACATCTGGTGTTTCCCGTGTCGGACAATGCAGTGCCGCGTTCTGCTCTGCTCAGTATCCATATTTCTAATGGTAGTGGTAGCGGGCAGTGCTGGCGCCGAGTGCTTCAGTTGTCTTCAGTAACAGGATTCCCCTCCGTTCCTTCCCTCATTGTTGCTAGGCAGTAATAGAAATGGTTTGGAGCTGTTTTAACCCAGAATTCTGGTGTATAAAATCCATTCCGTAGTTCTTCAGCTGCTGCACAGGCAGGCAGCAGTTTAAATGTGGGCTTTGACAGATGCTGTCTTCTGACAGAGCAGAATTGAACGTCACTGCTTGGCTGAATCCCACGTGATTGTTTGCATTCATTTTGACTAAATCCAAAGGCAGACAGGAAGCTTTACAGGCTCTCGCTCTTATTTGATAAATGATACATACTCAGTTCGTGCACAGTGATAAGTGAATAGTATAAAAATTGTACGATTACTAAGTGAACAATTGAGGGGTTTTACAGATAGTTTTCAGGTTTTTTCGATACTATAACTTATGATTCTCCAGAGGATTTTTAATGCTAGATGTTCTATTCCCATATTCTAAAAACTGTTCTGCAGTGCAAGGGAATTATAAGCATTTAGATGCTGAAGCTTGATTTAACCCATTTGGCTTTCTTGGAGTGTAAATCACTTATGTATTCATGCCAAAGAAAAAAATAAAATGTGTTTCTTTACTCATAGTTCCTTTGCATATGCTTACTCTATAAAAGCTGCTTTTTGTTATCTTAGGTTATTCAATTAAGCTGAACAGCACTGATGTATAAGCACACAGTGTAAAGCTGCCTCTGTGCTGTTAATGGCTCTCTGCTGTGGTAAAACCTGAAGTCTGGCATTACAGAGTCGGGGGCACTTCATTTCAATTATTGATGAATCGAAAGTGTCTTTTGTCTGTTACAGACATACCTGTATCATAGCATTTGCCTTTCTGGTCCTAAGGAAACTTGTGTTCTTCCCATTTCTCTCCCCCTTTGATGACTGACCCTTTTGTGCTGAAGCATCTTACTATATTTCCTAGATGTTTTAAGCAAAATACCACGGTGGATAGCTCAGAAAATAGAAAGCTAGCAGCATACTTACCCAGGTATTTATTACTCGCCATGTTTGTCCACTGTGTTTTGAAATGCTAGTGACTGGCTCTTCAGCCTTTTTTTAGCCAAAGGATAAGAAAACTCTAATTGCTCTATCATGTGGTGTGTCTGATTTCTAAGATTTGGTTGGGCTAGGGATGTCCCTTACTGACAAATAAGGCTTCCCCAGGCGGTCAAGGTGTTTTATTATTCTAGATGCATATTATGATAATTTACTAGAAATGTAATCAGATATAGATCCTGCTAACTAAATCATCTTTGTAGACTTACTTTCTCTATTAATTTAGCCTTGTTTGTAGTGCATACATTTCCAAACCTAGTGACAATTACCACAAATCCTATGATCCCATTTAAGGGCATTTTAGGATCATATTTCCTAGATAGTAATTATAAAGTGCATATAAGTTAAGACTTTGTATCTCCTCCACTCTAAAAAATTTTGTGTCAAAAAAATGTGTGTGGGGGAATGTCCATGGGGCAGTGGAGTGAGAGAGGAGGGTCTGTGCCCCAGGAATCTCTTATGCACCTGAGACTTTTGTGAACGATTGAGGATCAGTGCTTTGACAGGTTCCAGGTATGCCCAGTCTACTCAATTTTCCAGTTAAACACACAAATCTGTCTTATCCCTGCTCTGTGTCACATCCAGAACCTTGTACATTCTGTTGCTGTGTGTATACAAACAAGTGAGTGTGGCCAGGAGTCCCGTCAGTTTGCTCCATTCTGGGCTACCAAGTGGACTATTCATATAGTCAGTTTACCCATGTTGATTTATGTAGAAGCAGGTGATGTTTTGTCAAATACAAGCATGTAAATATGCCTCTGACTTTTCAGTTAAGACATATAACATTGTATTTGGGAAACAAGTCTAAATCTTAGTGTCTAAATCTTAGTGGAATGGTTATTAAAAGGTATACTCTTTCAACTTAATGACTACTATTTCACTGTACCTGGTGTACCTCCTAGAGCTTGTGAGCTGTAGATAAAATGCTTACTTATTGGAGTGGGCAGAGATGTTCTTATTTTTCTGTAAATATTCATTGGTAAATATTAAAGGTACAAAAGTCCCAGGGGCTATTTTTTTAAAAATAGAATCTTTTGTAAAGTAATTCTAACAGGGAACAGACATCAGCTTTGGCTTTTAATTAAATGGCCATATATCACTTGTGTATAGCCTGTAAAGTTCAGACAGAGCTGTTGTCTTTTTCCGGGTATTTCAGAAGGGCAGATGTGGCCTTGTACTGGAAATATGACCTGAAGGTTTTGGTAATCTTGCTGGGCTGGAGATTGGAATGAGCTTTATTTCAGCTAAATCTCACTGCACAGGGTCAGTGGACTGCTTATTCTAGATCCAGGGAGTAGCATGTTCTGTAATGTTACTATGGTTACACCTTAAATTAGAAGCTGCAATGTTAGTGTTTGAAATGCTGCCACCTATTAAGACTACGAGTAGTAACTGATGTGAGGATGTACAGGCTGTGTAAGGAACACAACAGAGTTACCATGGCTGGTGAACATTGGACTGCTCAGCGAGTCCTGCAGACCTGGAACCAGACTCGAGGGCTTAGAGAAGGTGTCTGCTTTGAATAACCTGTGCATGTGACAGCTGTGAACTGAGCAAAAGGCACTCAGGCAAAACAAAGATGGGAAACTTTGGAATATTTTCTTCAAAAAACTATGAAAACTCTCTACGTGTCTTTTTTTTGAGAGTGTCAGCAGAATATTATCTAACTGGTGTTGTAATAAACTCTTAGATTGAGCAATCAAATAAAGTTCTCTCTTGACAACATTAGCAGGAGTTTCTCAAACCAATTCTAACCAGTCACATGAGTCAAGGATGTACTGCTTGATAACTTCCTGCCTGGTGGCCACTAGTCCCATGAGTTTAAACTAAATATGTATACTGTAGCTGATTTACCAATCCCATATGGACTGTGCTTTCTGCATGCTCCATGAATACTTCGAAAAGTTTACTCCATTTTATCATAATAAAATGAAATATTTCAGCTGTAATGTGTTGAAAACATTTCACAGTTCAGAATAATTAATGGCAGCATTTTCAAGTTTGGTTATTTTTGCTTTTAAGCTTTATTTTTACCTTCTGGAAATATGTTAATACAGAGCATCATAAATGCTTAGTTTTAATTTTCCATGTTAAGAACTATTATGTATATGGCCAGTAGCCATTCCTCTCTGTGCTTCAAAAAGAATACTTCTCCGGTAAGTTCATTTAGAGTGGAGACAGGGTTGTAAAATAATTTACTTGGCTACTCTGAGATCCAAATATGTTTCTTAGCTATCACAAGAATGTTTTTAACTAAATGAAAAATAGCAATCTAGGAATGACCACAAGTGTCAGTATTGCCTGCCTTATTTTCCTTAGTAGGTTTTCACTGTTGCTTAGCTGGTTGTGAAGCTCAGCTCACCGCTGCTTGCACATTTTTTTGTCAAGATTTTTCAATCTGTTCTAATCACACCCAAGCCATAAACTTAGTCATTTCATTAATCGTTATCTATAAAACCAGAAAAGGTTCCCAGTTATTCTGAAATATGCATAGTATTTTATGTGAATGAGTAGTTGATAAGTTATGTATCATTCAGTAACAAATATGATAGAGGAAAAAGTGATATTTTCAAGTCAGGAGGGTGCTTGTCAGGAAACATTTCAAGGAGACGTTGTAAAATTCTAATGCTTTTATTTTTTAAGTCAACTGATATTCTAGGTATCCGGTCTATTCTCCCATCACAGCTTTCTTTGAGGAATGCACGTCTGGAGTGCTTCAAAAATCACTCAAAAAGCCAAAATACAAAATGGTTTAGGTCTACTTTGGTTCAGTTCTAGTTTCTGTGTTAGGCAAATTTTGTATATTGGATTACTGTCCAGACAGGTTTATTTCTTTGATACTGTGTTGTTTGCTTTATCCTATCTTCCTTCTCTTGTATGTTTTGATTTTTCATGTCTTCCCCCAGGCTTTGCATGTAATTATTGCAGCTTTCACTGCTAAATGCAGACTTTAGTTTTCCAGGAGATGGACAGCATAATTCTATTTGTATTGTGGAATTTTGGTTGTGTGGTTCTCCCCTGACAGACTGACAACCCTATGCCAACACTAATATTTTCTGCCTGTCACAAGTGTTGCTTCTGCATTCTGAGAAGAGCAGGGACTTCATGAAGCTTTGATTCAGCACGGCAGGGGAGAGGAGGCCAACCAGCACAAGTACCGAACATTCACAGGCAGTTTAGATGATTATTGTGAGAAATAGGCTGGTGTTTCCCCCTTACTTTACGGCTTATTTCATCCAGCTTCCTGCACTACATGACCAAGTTACCCCTAACAGCGCCCCTTACGTTCCCAATATGAGAATAAGAAATAAATTCTTACAGAAAGTAAGACTTTTGGGGAAGGACTGGTCCTACATGTCAAATCTCAAAGCAGGAAGATGGCATCCTGAGGGAGTTAATAGGCTACCAACTCTTGCCTAGGAAGGAAAATGAGTTGTTCCTGCTGCTGCCACCTGTCCAGCCCTTGTCTCTGCCTCATTCCCTCCTGTGACAGGCATGGGAAGACCTTTGTCCCTTGGGCTGTCTTCAGGCTCTTGAGGTGTCCAGCACTTCTCTCCCAATGATTTGATGAGACTTGACCCATCAGGTTCATCACCAGGATGCAGGCATCCTGCCCAGCACTCTTCCATGGACTGCTGGATGAGCCACATAGATAGACTTTCTGAATTTTTTGTTCTTTTGTATGAGACCAGTTAAAGATCAGCAGCTTCAACTGCTGATCTGCTTACTAATTTTTTTTTCTCATGTGTATGATTTGTACTTGAATATGGGGACATTTTGTCAGACTCCAAAATTCCCAGTATTGAAATTGGTGACAGAGTTTTTTAGTGAATGGTAAATAACATGAAATTGAAGAGCTGGACTTTCAGAGCTATCAGAATTTCCTGTGATTTGGAGTTGAGACTGTACTGACTCTTTCCATCTGTCACATTTCCTTAGTAGCTTTAGTACTTCAATCCCTACAGCTCCATCCTGTAGGTATCCTCATTTACAGCTAATTTTGGAGGACATGAAGGTTTACAGCAGAAATAACAAAGATTTAGCAAGCAGTTTAAATGCCTGAATCCTTTTCTTCAAGCACAGATGCTTAGACTAGGAAAAACAACAAAATCTGTGAAAAAAATCCTTTCTCCAGTGATTCAAGAGATCCTATCCCTATAATAAATTTAAGCAGTATTTGTTCATAGCCAACAGAAATCTGGATCATAAAATGGAAAATAAATCCCCTTTTAAGAGCAATTCCCTGCTGCCCTTTCTTAGAGGTGTTGGAGGAAGTGAAATAACTCTTAAGCACTGTGCATGCCACCCAGTCTGATAGAACTGCTTCAGCTTGGCCTCCAGGGACATGTATCTGGTGTTACCCTACATTCCCTGTTCATGTTTCCCTCAACCAGATGTAGTTTCCAGTCAGGGTATATAAATGAAAAGCTGATTTCATTGTGAAGAGTTGCATTGCGTAATGTGCTTAATATCATTGAACTGATTCCTGGTTGATTCTGTTCTGTGGCAAAAATGATTTGGAAGTTGATGTTCATTGGTACATGCTTCGGATCAACAAGGAAATCCACTTCCCATACAAAATTACTTTGGACACCTCTTGTTGCCAGTCTGTCCTGCAGACTTTCCACTTTAGGAATATACATTGAAATTAAATTCTAGCATCCCTTTAGTTATTTCCAAGGAAAAGGAAACTGCTGTGGAAATGTTTTGGTGGTTGTTTTTTTTTTTTGTGTGTGTGTGTTTGTTTGTTTTTTTTTTTTTGCCTGAGTAACTGTGTCCGTAATTCCTTCTGTAATCTGTATAAGGCTCTAGATTAATTTTGTAAGCCTGAGGACTTTTTTCACATAAATTACTAATGTAGAGGCAGAGGCACCAGGATTCCTAGTCCTCAGATACATGATTTAGAGGAAATCCTTAGAGCTTGGTATGTATTATGTTAAATGACAGAGAATATTGGTTGAGAACTAGAGAATTTTTACTCTTTTCTGCTATCTCAAACTATATTTAAAAACTCAGTTCCAGGGGTTTCATTTCCTGTAATTTAGTGGCTTCTAACAGAAGAAGAAATCAGATCTGTCTTGCATATTGTCCACCTCAAAACACAACATTAAGAATCATTAACGCATCTTGTACGGACATCTGTGTGTATACCAGAGAAAACTACTGGATATATTCAATGTAATAATGATGAATATAAAAAAGTTGGCCTAAAATTAAAGGTTATATTTTTCTGTTATGTATATAATTTCATAACTCTTAATCAGCATCTGCAAAGCTTTCTATCACTGATCCGTTTTACTAAAGTAAATTTATAAAGAGCATCAGTCATCTAAAAAAACCCTGCCTCTTAAAAACATGCAAAAATCTGTAATCCTCTTAAAAACCCTGCAAATCTCATGACCTTGGATGATGGGTTACATATTGCACGTTCTTGTAAGTGTTCTTCTCTTGAGGATTTGTGTAACTAAGCATTTGGACTTCCACAGATGTTTTTTCCTGTAAGGTTTGATTAATGCACACTTGTGCTTTATTCATGTGCAACTATTATGATTTCCATTGCAGATGAAAAGATTGAACTGTTGGTGAAACCAAACCTGACTTTTGGTTGGCTGGTTTTGTTTTTTCCTCTTTGCACCTGGCTCTGTATGTTACTCTTTGCCTTGGTGTTACTTTTTCTGCCAGATATAAAATGCCCTTCTATTGTATTTCTAGGTAAGAAAACAAAGCAATAAAATAGAATAAAAATTCCTTCTTAATTTAATGAGGTCTAGATACAGTACAGAAAGGGAATCCTGTCTTTTGAGAATCTAGGTCACCTCATAAGGAAAAGAATTCCCTATTGAGAAAAATACTCTATTTTTGTAATTTTCTTTGGTGTGTATGTTTTTTGGGGTTTTTTTTGGTTTGTTTGTTTGTTTTTTTAAGGAATGTACCAGTGTCTATACTCTTATGCTGGGCTTGCCTAATGACCAGAGGAGGGTTTTTGCTATTATGTGTAATTAAATGTCACTCATCTAAGGTGCACTGCAGGATAGGAATGGTCAGTAATGTGAGAAACACTGGATGCAGCACAGAAAGCTAGGGCAGGTCTCTTGCATCTCTGTTCTCTCTCTAGCAGGTTGGTTGGGACCAATGCCAGATTAAAATTGGATCTGTGTATTCACATGATAATGCACACAATCTAATAAGCCTCGTGGAATGTGGACCGTTAGGGAATAGATGCATCAGCCTGCTCTGAATGGTCTGCTGGAGTCAGTTTGGTCCCGTGTGGCTGGAGCTAATAAGCTCTGATGACTCTGTGTGGGATTGCTTGTTCTTGAAACAATGCTGAGGCATACATGAGATGCTTGCAGGAGTTATAAATAGCAGCTCCATGCTGTGTGGCAGTGCTGTGGCTAAAGTCCTGCTGGCCTGGGAAGGAAGAGCTGTGGTTCTGTGAAGATGCCCTGAGCTAATGAAATTGCTACATCTAAGGCACCTCTGTCATCTCGAATGGAAAATGTGCTACCTGGAAATATCTGATCTCAGCTGATTGAGATCTGATGTCAATAATAAGTTGGGGTTTTTTTAGAACAGCTTTCATAGTGGTAGTTCCTTCAGATGTGTTTCTTCAAACTAGGCGGTAGTCAGTGGCAAAAATGTCTGTTTGAGGAGATAAGGATTTTTGCTTTTCCTTCAGAATAGGCATATATTCATTCCCCCAACACTATGCCAGTGTAGAAGCTGGGAAATAAGGAAGAAATATGTAGTCAGGCATTAATTTTTGAATAGTTGGATATTCTTAAAATTTTCAAAATGTATTTTTAGAAGAATAGGAACAAATAGAAAAGCATGAGGTCACTCATGGTCTTTGTACTTATTATCAGTACTTACTGAGCTACGTGTAAAATTTCTATGCTGCCCTTTCTCACAAGGTGATGCTGCTATTTTGTTGTGGTCTTTTTCTCATAAAGATAGAGCACAATCCGATCAAGACAAGGAAGTTATTGGGTGAGTCCCTATGAAATTGAATCTGTTTGTGACTGGTAAAGCCCTCTTAAGCACGTACAGAAAGTTCCAGGGTGTCATAGCAGAGGGATCATGTTAGACTTTGTGTTGGGTTGTTTTTTTTTGTTTTGTTTTGGTTTTTTTTGGTTTTTTTGTCTCATTGAAATCTTGGCATTGAAAGTCTAACTCTGTTCCAAAATATTGTCTGTTCTTAGTGGTTTACTCGTTTTTATTTCCTGCCACTTAAGTGCTCAGTTTTCCACTGAGGGGGTTTTACTTTGCAACAGATTGCTGCAGGGGAAAAAAAAAAAACAAAGGCTTGTTTACTTTTTATCACTGACATTAGAATTTTCAAAGGCAAATCAGCAATTTGAAGTCCTGGGACAGATGTGAGGGCTGAAGGAGAGCTGAAGAGGTCTTGCTGCTCACGGCAGATTTCCTTCAGATAAACTGAAATCCACGGGACCATTATGGATGACTGATAGTTGCTAACATGTGAGTAGCAGAAATAATAGTTGCAGTGAACCTCACCTGTGTCTGTGGTGACTGGCGCAGGCTGTTACCTTGGGTGGCTATTCACAGTGGGAGGTTCTTAAAGATGAATGAGTGTGAATATGTGTGTGTAGAAAGAGCAGGAGGGCGCAGCCTTTTTAAAACTTTCAGAATCTGTTTTAAGATACTCTTTTGAGTCTTCTCATTTAATCAGGGGGTTATTTTTTTGCAGCAATGGATGAAGGCTGTGTAAAACTCACAGTGTAACAGAACATCCTAAATTTTGTGAAGTTTTTGTACTCCCCTTATCCTGTCTTCACCTTTGAATAGGGTGGCCCCAGACTGTAAGAGACATTGTCAGTTGACCTTCATGTCGGAGGAATGCAATTCTGCACTACCAAAAACAAACCTGTGCCCAAGCCATTGCAAAGAACAGTCATGTGAAAAATCGAAGCTTGGAGATAGTCTATCTCGTGTACGGATTGTGTATAAAATGAAAAAATAAAAGTTGAATGCTGTCATCTTAGTGCTTTGAGAAGGGCTTAATTTAATCTTCTCTACTAAAGAGAGAAGAATAATGGGGAATTTAGATGCAATGCCAAAGGAAGCTGAAAGTGGAGGCAGAAGGCCAAATGGAAAAATTCCTCTTGTGTGATACAGCCAGAATTCTTTCTGTACTTTAAATCAATGCATGATTTATTGCCACTTCAGTTAGTTTTTGATATAGGCATGTAACATCATCATCTTTTATATTCCACAGTAGGGTATTGTGAATGATAGGTTTTCTTCATGATACCAATATTAGTAACAGTTTGCGCAATCTATTTGGTATATAGTATTGTAGCAATAACACACAAATTCTGTTGCATGCATGCTAGTACTGAAATCTTCAGAGGCAGTTCTTTAAACATACATACTTGTCAAGAACCACCCAAGTCAAAAACATCATTGCTGTGCTGAAAATAAACTATCTATTCTTCTATTTTTTGTCCTCAGTGTATGAGTCTGTGATGTGTGACTAAAATGCTTTTGTGCCCCAGGTGACTTTGTTATGTGATGATTAATATTGTGATTCTCTTGCTTGACCCCCATATGTTATTTCTTTTTTAAGTAAACCAGCCCTGTCCAAAGTCTGTATTACCTTTAGCAAAGAGCCAGGCTTTTAGAACATAATGAAATGAAGACAACAGAAAGTTCAACAATACAGTGTTAATTTGCCCTTTGAGTACAAAGCAGAAGGGTTTAATTTGTAGTGTTTGGGGGATTATTAGGGTTGTTTTTTGATCTTAGAATCTGTTGGATAAGTCTAAAGGCTTAATTTAGGAAATAGAGAATTTGGGGCTCAGGTGGCTTCCTGGCTCTTTCTGCTGACATGTGCAGTGGCGTGATTTAGTGTTGTATAGTAGTGATCACTGCAAAATATTTTAACTTTTTAATCTGTTTACATTTGTACCCAGGGAGGGAAACTTCAGGCCTTTTGTAGTTACCCAGTTGCACTGAGTGAAGATTTCTTGAAGAGGGAATAATAAATGTTTTGGTCTAATTTGAGTGCTCCTTCATAACTGTAAATAAAATATTTTAATTAAAGCAGAATTTTTGTTTGAGAGTTCTGCAATTAAAAGTTTGCAGTGGAATGGCTCTTGCTTGGAAATCTGGAGGCAGAGAGTTGGAGAGCAGGTTTATAAATGGCACAAAACAGCACCAAACCCACTGCACTTTTATTCTGGTTGTTTGATTCTGATGGTGCGTGTGAAACTTCTGCATACTGCAGTCCAAGGAAAACATCTAGGCAGTCTAGAAGGCACTTTGTCAGAGGTGCTGTGACTGGTGTAAGAGGAATGCTATTACTGCATATTTTGGAAGTGCTGACTTCAGAATATTGTGCTGAGAAAAATAGGTTAATGATGTTGACTAGTGGTGGGAGCAGCCATCTGAGGATACTGAAGAGCACAGGTTTTTCTTGATGATATTTTACTGTGTTAAGTGTGTAAAGCACAGGCAGCTCGAGGCTGAGTAACTCCTGAAGTGTAATACTGAGACTGAGGTACTATTCATATACCCCTTGTGAACTCTGTATATTCTTTTGAATCTCAAATGGCTTCTATACTCTGTCTTAAAATGTGGGAAAATGGTTTCCATGGGTTTATTTTGTTGAAATCTTAATATAAGCATTTCAATCCAACAATAGATGTGCTTTCTTTGAAGATAAACCTACTGACTTATTTTGTTTTACTTAATGCAAGTGTATGAAATCATGGGGCAGAAGGAAACATTGCAATCAAATGTGAGCGCTGGTCCTGATATTTTTCTTTTCCTAAGGCACCATATAGCAAGCCTGTATATGGAAAGCGTAAGGTAATACGTGTCTGTTCACAACAGCTGCTTTCTCTGATTCAGTATTTTTTATTGAAATAAAAGTTTATTCACAAGATGACCAATAACTTTGTGTTTGGGAGCAGATTTTCCAGCTTCTTGTGGTAAAAGCTGAGTGTGTATCAGTTCCTCTGAACACATTACCAACTTGCTGACAAAGACTGTTCTGCTGTTGCACATGAGGAAGGGAGATGAGGGAACAGAATCTGGGCTGGCAGTGATGGGAATAGTCCCACCTCCCAGCTAGAGGAGGTTTTAGTGCAGAAAGCTTTGTCTGAAGTTTTGGGGGGGTTTTTTGCTGTTCCCCTGTGTTTTTTAACTTTGCATATGCTGTGTGTGAGTGCAGTTCTTGGCATACGTTTCATGGGGGCTTTTCTGATTGTACAAACTGTAAATGTGAGGCTTAAATTAGGCACCTGAGAAAGGGATAACTACTGAATTTGTGTTCTTGCCAAGGAGAAGTGATACCTTTTGCTGCCATTATGATCAAGGATGCTTAGCCACACTCATAAAAAACAAAAGAAGTCTGTTCACCCATTGTCCTCCCACGACCATCCTCAAAAAACCCGGGCTTGCATCCTGATTTAATTCACTTCCTCCCTTTGTGGTACACAACATATTTTCTTCCTTTCAGTCTGTGGTTGGTTTGGTTGTGTTTTTTTGTTTTTTTTTTTTTTTTTTAAGGAGTTAAAGCAATAAAATAGAGTAAGAGCAGGACAGAATCTGGGGGAGTTGTGAATATGATGTTCCTTTGGTTAATTTTAATTCTTTGATTCCTCCTCTCCCCACTCTCCCCATCCCATGTGGCAACCGAAAATGAACTTGTGAACTGAGGCAGCTGGGACAGGACAAAGTATTCTATTTATCTTGTAAGCAGTTTCAAATCTCCAGTCTTCCTTGTCTGGGAGAATTACAGGGTGTGGATAACAGAAGCATATGCAAGTCCAGGAATCTTAACACTTTCATGCTGGGCTAAAACTCAAAGACTTTTTGCAGTGAATTACTGTTCTATTTCTAACTTGCTTGTGTTGTACAGATGTCTCTTATCTTAATATGTTGTCAGTCATTTTACCATCAGCACCGAAGATAGTGAATCTGCTCTTGTCTCAGCAGTTTGTTTATAGGAGGGCTTTAACCAGTGTTATGCTGGAGACTCGCTAGGCTGTTTGCAAATGACATAGATAATTTGGATAAAAACACTTATTTTTTTCATTTTTCCCTGTATGTTCAGTTGCTATCACTTAGCTGTAGCCAGTGGAGCAATGTGTGTCCAACAAGATCTCTTGGGGTGTGCTTCTATAAAGCTCCCAAAGTAGAGAAATACAAAAAGTGTTGAGAAGAAAATTTGCCATAGCTTAAATGTGGGCTGCACAGAGCTGTAATTAATTATTACCAGCCCTCTGTTGCACTTACAACAGAGTTTTGGATCACCTTTCATGGTTTAAAAGTACTTCCTCTTTTGCAGCTGAACTTGTGTACCAGATGAGCTGTTGTCATCAAGAAGGAAACCTTGAGTGTAAGGCACTCTGCAGTTTTCGAGCCTTCTCCCCCGCCTTTGTCCGTTCAAAATAGCTCTTTCTATATCCAAGTGGTTATAGACCCTTGTATGCTTACAGCTATCACTGTCATTGCTCAGGCCCTCATCTCTTGGGTTGTGTGTTACAATTTGTTATAGCTGCAGCTAAAGCTTTTGATCCTGAAAAACACATTTTTGAACTCTGCAGTTCCTTTTCTAGGCAGCACAACTAAGAGTTCATCACTCCAGTGTTCAGCATTGTGCACTGGATCCTCAAGGAATACAGCTCCAGGATTTTCACAGATATTTTAAGTCTTCCAAGGTGATTACTTGGAAAATTGCTTTCATCTCTACCCATGACCACCCATGATAATTGTGTTTTCTTGCAACATAATGTAATATATAACCACAGTGCTGGGATTGCTAAAGCTGGTGAGGAATGGAAGAATACTATTAAAACCACTCTTCAGTGAATAGAAAGATCGCATCAGGATGAAGTACAGATGGGAACAAGTGGTGCTGGATAATTTCTTGAACAAGCAATCACGAAATAACACAAGGTCTTTAATAGCTGCCTGTGTATTAGAATTCTAATACAGCATTCCCTGTTCTAGCAATTTGAGTCAGTATAACCAAAGGGAGTCTGGAGAGAGGCTCACCAGTTTGTTGCTCTGAGATGTTGGGCAGCAACGAAGTTCATTAGTTGCTTGGGTCTCGGTTCACTTTGGGGGTTTTTTTTGTGGAGAAATTTTCACACAGAAGGATCCACCTGTATTCATTTAGGCACCTGCAAACCTTTTAGAAATATTCTTCCTACACAAAGCATTTCACAAATCTTTCCAGAAGTTGCAAAGGAACCTTTCTGAGGTCACTTAAGACTTTTCCTCTGCACAGTTATTTCTCACTGAATGCATGTGTAAGTGGGGGCTCCCTGTTGCTCTGTACTGGGCAACATTTTTCTCTAATATTCATGTGACTGTTCCCTTGAATACCATTTCCAGGGTAGGATCTGAACAGAAAAATAACAAACATACATCCTATGTATGTTTGGAGTTTCCATATCAGTTGCACATTTTTTGCAAATTAATTGCTTTAGCCCCATATTCTGTGGTATTTTTGGTGGAAAACCCACTTCCTGTTAGGGAGGAGCTCTTGCCATCAGAGGTAGGATTGGATCGTTACAACTGTGTGAAGTTGAAAGCTGGAGACTGAAACATTGGCCGGTTGTAGTAAATTCAGTCACGTGAATTCCGGTTCTCTTGAACTGGTGGGCATGCTCCGATCTTGCCCTATAGAAGACCAGTAGTGCATAAACCTTTGCACCTGCCTCTTGAGGAAGATGAAACAATCCTTTTATGCTCAAACTGTGTTTATCAAAACCCTCACTGGTTGCCAAGTAATATGTGTGAGGCTAGCTCAGATAATTAAACCAAAAGAAAAGGAATCTAAGCAAAAATAATGTTTTAGTGATAATCTGCTTTTGTCTTTTCACTCAGTTCAAGGGAATGAGTAATTTAAAGGTAGGTATATTATAGGCAGGCCTTTATTTTTAAAACAAAAAAACCCTCTGGAATTTTCTGGATTAAGTTGTTTTTTGATGAAAACAGTTTATCCCTAGGAAAATGGAAGTGCTCACATGTTTAGCCTGCCTTCCTCACCAACATTCCTCTTCAGCTCAAAATTGCTATTTCAGTAGCACCAGAAATTACTTGACTGTTGTAAATTCAAGACAACTGCCTTAATTTTACAGATCATCTGTGCAAGGATGAAGATGGGAGGAGCTCTAGAACCCTTCTGTGAAAACTGTTCAGAGGGTTTTGATCTCTTAGCTTTGGTGGTAACACTTAGTATTTACCTCTCAGTAATTGTGGCTTTCATTAACTGTTTCCAAAAGCATCTCCAGAAATTTCCATTATTGTTATTATTCCAGCATATTTATGTGCTTTTGTCCCTGCTTGCTCACTTGGAACTACAGTTTTCTTGTAGATTCAGTGGTGATTTGGTTTTCTTAGAAGAATTTTCTTTGTGACACCAGAATATTGCCTAAGCTATCTGTAAGCAGTCCAGTTAATCATATTTTTCAAAGTTTGAACTGAATTTCTTTTAACCTGATTGTAATGAACAAGAAATTACAATGAGTATTTTTCAAGTCTTTAATCGCACTCATTACCAGGCTGAACTTGCTACTGAAAACGCCCATCAGTTCTTTATTATGTTTTACAGTGTCATTGTTTCAGAATTTGAGTGAGCTTGTCAGTTTTAATTCCATAATGGATTAATAAAAGACCAGGTTTGTAAGTGAAAGTTTGCTTGAATGCTGTGAAAAAACAGCTTTAGTATTTAAGTGTGTTAGTCCCTTGATGGCACGAGCAGGGTTGTATTCCTGCCTCCCTCTCTCCCTCCCTCCCCATCCCTATGGTGCTGTGCCTTGTTCAGGGGGCATTGCCTGTTCTGACTTCCTTACACGTGGCAAAGTGTGTTATATGTACTTAATTCAACAGTGTTTTTAAAACTGGAATGAATCTTAATCTTGCCTTATCCTCGTGAAATGGGCATCAGGTTTTCTGCCCTACAGCTGAATTTGAGGATTTGCAGTCTTCTACTTGTATTTTTCATCAAACTTATCAAGACATGCTCTTCAGTATAACATATTTTGGTATCATATAGTAAAGATATAGAGGTTGGACTCAATGGTCTTGAAGTTCTTTTCCAACCTTAATGATTCTATGATTCTATAAAGTTTTGTATTTTGAAATAAACCTTAGTTTTGTATTTTTACCAGCCCTTTTTGTCTTGTCACATCAGGTTTTTAGTTGCCAAAGTAGGGAATAGTTACTCTGTAGTGTTATTTTCTTTGGGCACTTGGTATTGAAATACTTTGATAAATAATAGTCAACTTTTTATCTTTTAAAATCAGTTCTGTAAACATGTCTTTAATTCCACTTAAACTCCCACTGTCTTTTAACATATAAGGAAGTTGAAACAATGTAAATAGTAGAAATTACCTTTTTATTAATACTGCAAAAAGGGAAGTGAAAATGACAATAATATTAATAGTATTTGCACAGTAGTTAAGATCCTGTTGTCAGATTCTGATTTTTTTACAGCATAGTTTAAAATTAGGAGGGCAGTTAAAAACTCACAATTTTTTATTTCAGTATGTCTTGAGGGACTGAATGTAAACTTGTGTGCATAGCAGGAGGAAAATAAGCTATACCAGTTTCATGTATAAATAAAATGATGACGTGAAACATGATGCAAAATACTGCTAAAATTTTCTTGAACAGAAATCAGAGAATTATTGGGAAGGCTGCAGAGGCAGAGCCACTCAGTTGGATTGTTTTGCTTGATTCTTTGAAAGGTTTGTGTTTCTTTTCCAAGGCTTTTAAGAGCTTTAAATTTTTAGAACTAAGCTCTGTGTTTTCAGAATCCAAGCTATTTATTTGAAATTGATGTTTTTATCAGGCTTCAAGTAGGGCGTCTGAACCAGTTTTTAGATATGTGGTTTTGAAGTCAGCCCTTTGTTTTGGCTGTTTCTCATACATTGATATATACAATATTTAATATATAGAAAAATAATATTCTTTTTAACTATGCTGCTGGTTCAAATTTTGTTGTAGTTCTTTAGACTGGCTTTACAAGAATTTTCGAAGGTTCATTGCTTTAAGTCATGAAGGGAATGCTAAGATGGTTGCTGGCAATTAAACTGAATTCTTACAATTTCTTGTATGCTAAATTGAATAGATAAATTGAAGTCTGTTCTTCAAGACAATTTTACATCCTTTCCATCCACATGTACTTATTTTCTTTCTCTTTGAGATCCAAGTTTTACTGCATTCATCTTTACAGACAGAACCATCTTTGGGTGAATTGTCTTCCATTGTGGATGGTGAATCTAGGCGCTGCTCTATTTTTTACATGCAAGTTGTTGTTAACCCTTCCTGCAGAATCAAATGTTACTTTTACTTGACATACTTCTGTGTAGGAGCATGCAAGTTATCTAGTAATTTTGAGATTTTTGGGTAAAGTTCTTACACTAACTTCAGTATTACAAAAGAACAAGGTAGAAATTAAATCTATCAGATTAAAAAAAGCCACAAGATGGCATCAAATTGTCAACTCCTTAGATGTTGCTCCTTAGATATTTCTAGTGGTCAAAATACTACAGGCTCTTTGGATCTCTATGTAAGAACCAGCTGGGACAGGGAATATGCACTGAAATAATTTTTATCTTCCACTGTTTCAACTTTTGAAGCCACAATAAGATACCTGTAACAGTTTGGCTTAAAACATAAAGGTTTATTTTCTAAAATGTAGTATGAGTTATGTGAAGACAATTTCTGATTCCACTTGAGAAGGCAAAGTAACCTAACTGTGGATGTTAATGCACCTTTAGACCTAAGAAAAGTTCTAGGTAACTGAAATACAGGTGGTTTTTTTTCTGAAATACAGGAAAATACTAGTTGGGTTATGTAATCAGATGACTATTGGTAATGGATGATTTTTGCAAATGAATACAAATAATTAGGGTTTTTTTTTAAATCTTATTTTTAGAAAAGTAAAAAAAAAACACACTCCAGAAGGTTTTAAAAGGTGTTGGGGAGGGTGAAATGCCCAAACCAAAACAACACTCACCAACTATAGATGTACTAACCACATCTACTGACCTGTTTTCTGTTCATGCATTGGTTTGTGAACCCGGTATTTCTGGGTGTTTGGGTAGGACAGTGCTCAACAGAAGAAGGCACACACTGAAGCAAGAACAAGCCATTTTGTGAATGTCTGATGTGACAGGAAGCTTGAGCACTGCAATGGAGTGAATCCCACAGAAGAGCAGATAGAGCAATAGAGGGAAATGGTGCCATGAAGTTCAGGGAAGGATGAAGCTTTTGGTATCTGTTCTCCTGATTACATTCTGTGTCAGGTTGTTGCTTCTGAATGGTTAAATACTCATGTATTTAATGTAATTCATAAGTAAACTATATATATGTAACCTTCTATGGTAAATGAGCACAAGTAAACCAAGTAATATGTTTTTGATTAAAATATGATGTTAAGTGGTTGTCTTAAAGAAGATTTGTATTTTTCAAATTACATGGTTTTGTTACTAAATTAGTTTTGACTTATGAATATTCATAATATACTCCTTAACAGTCTCAAACAGCTTATGCATAAGAATTAGATATGTCATTTTCGAGCAAAACTGTTAAGTATTTAGAAAATTTGAGGAAATGAATGTTCTTTAAATAGCTGAACAGTGATTTCTGCTGCTTGTGATGCTTAGAGTACATCTGCACAAACAAAAGCTCCCCTAGCTGGAGTTTGAATTTGCTGTGTGCTGGTTACTTAAGGGTAACTTTTAGATTAAAAACGCAACATTAGAAGATGTGAAAAGTCTTACTGTGCATTCACTGAGAAATAAGCTACTGCCTTTGCAGGGAATTGGAGCAATCAAACAAGAAGTTGCCTCTGAGTAGCTGACAGGCAACAAATGGCCAGCAGCACCTGCCTTGAGTATTTGAATGACCCAAGTATGAAGTTTACTCAGTAAGAGTAATACTCTTCTTCTTTGGGAGAAATACTAGTGTGTATTTTTCTGGGTATACCTGCCTTGTGAACAGACATTGTACCAGTGTGTTGTCATAGGGAAAACCTATACCTTTATCTGAAGGCTTTTGAAAAACATTAATTTTTTTTTATTCCAAACAGCAGATAAACTGAAAATACTAACAAAATTATCCTGATCATGACTTCCTTATCAACAGCAGGTTTTCTTCTCCACTTGGTGTATCTTGTAAACCATCCCAGTTCTGTACTTCTGCTTTTTTCCTCATCTTAGTAGTATACACTTCTCCTTACAAACCTGTTAAGAAATGTGGGGATGAATTACTGCACAGAGTTTCTTTTGCTGCTTTGCAGTTTTTACAAGGTAGCAGGTGGCTGTTAGGTCACTGAAAATGGGATGTAAATCAGCTGCAAAGGATATCTGGTACACCTTCAGCGGGTGACAGCTGAGCTTCTACACTGAGATGCCAGAATATCAGGGGTTGTGACCTGAGCCAGGTTCACTGCTGAAATTATCATCATCTAAGGCACCAATTTATACAACTAAAAGCTGTGACCTCTGTAATTCATTGATTTTTCAGAATTTGTTCTTAAAAATAGAATGATTGTGGGCATGGAAGTGGTATCGACTTAATTTAATCAGATATTTTTATGTGGTTTCTTTTTGTTTGGTTGGTTTTTTTGTTGTTTTGTTTGTTTGTTTTTGGTTTTGGGTTTTGTTTGTTTTTTGTTTTGGGTTTTTTGTTTTGTTTTTAAATGTACTTTTGTTTTGTTTAGGAGCTGGTATTTTTGTTTGATTTGGCTTCCATGTTCTCAAAGCCTTGCTTTTTTGTTTTAGGCTTTTGCACTAAGTTTTCCATTAATTACTATAGAGAAGTCAATTCAGAGGAGATTATGAAAACCTCCAAAATAGATAATTTGACAGTTTTGTTATGCTGAAGTCATAGAGCAAGTTGTGGCAAGGCTTTGGTTCTGATTATAATTCTTTACAAGAGTTTCCAAAACCTCTGTAACCTCTAAAGCAGCTCCTTGTTCCCTCCCTTTGGTGCACCTGCTGTAGGACCTGCAGGGTCTGTTTCTGGGACCTGGATTAATGGAAGTGGAAGCAGGAAAATTGCACGCTGATTCTGTAGGAGTGCAAAGAGGAATGAACATGTGGGACTGCAGGCAGTAATAGTTATGCATCTATGCAAACTGAATTGGATTTAAAAACTTGGAAGTTGAAGGAGGTGAAGTTTCTTTAGCCTGATGGTTTTCTTAACATTCCATAAAGTGCTGTGAATTTAGGATGTCTTATGGGGGGGATTCTTGGTTTCTTCAAAATGTCTAACTAGTCCAGCACAGATCAGCCTGCTGGCACAGAAAATGGCATTGTTCTCTAGAAAGAGATGCAAAATGTTTTATTTCGACTTCCCTGAAAAATTGAAGTTGAAAGAAAGGTGCTATTTCTCATTTGGAAGACCTCTCTCAAAGGTAGTCAGCTTTTCCTGCTGCTCTTGCTTTAGAATGTGGTGGTATTTTCATTTTTATTCTCTGAGTAATTATTGTGAAAGGACATTGGCAAAAATACCTTTTCTCTGCTACTAAAAAAGTAAGTCTTAAAATAACAGGTATTGACTCAACTGCCCTACATAAATGCTGGTATTTTAATAATCAGAAAACAATACAGTAAAATTGGGGATCAATCCATTTTTTGCAGTGCAGGGTTAAATCCTTATGCTAAAGATTAATGAGAGGTTGCTGCCTGTAAAAGTTACAAGAGCTGTGCACTCCACCAAATATCAGCTCCAGCCTATTGGAACTGATCATGGGTGGCTTTCACTAAAGCTCAGAGAAGGGGGGTTGTGAGTAAATTTGTTTTCGAAGAGCTTGTCAAGGGATTGCTGTTTGTACTTCACAGATCTTGAGATAAGAAGTGTTTCACCTTTCATGATAGAAACTTAAAAGCAGTTCTTCTAAGTGTTATTTAAATCATGGAACTTGAGCCTGCCCATCAGCTTCTTTTATTTTGAATTACGAAGTGTGCTGTTATTTATGCATGGACATAGAAATGTGATAATGTCATACTGGAGTCCTTTCCAACAGGTTTTTCCCTGAGTGAGATCTCTGACCTTTCTCCTGGTCATAGGGTAAACTTCACATAGTGTTTAAGTAATTTTTTCAGATAAAATCCATGGTTTTATGTTAAAAGGTTTTATATCCTCTTTGCAAGTAGCAGTTGCTGAATTACATAGCAGCTTTTTCCAGTGTTAGTGATATGTGTTCAGTGAGGTTTCACAATGGTAACTGAGAACAGAATTTGTTCCTGCAGGAATTCAGTGTTGCTTTGGAACCAGACATGTGTGATTTCACTGTTTTCTTTGGTGCTGTATTGACTCTATGGAGCTAACAAGAATAAACAATAGTGCAGGTCCTTTGTGTGTTACATTAAGGTAATTGGATAAGGCATGAGCAGAACTAATTATCATGTAGTGCTATTTCTGGGCATTAAAACTGTTCCAGGCAGGAATGCATTGCAATTTCTTGGTCCTGGTTTTCCATCCAGAGCATAAGCAGATTTTGTTTTGAAATTTCTCCAGTCAATTGCTTATATTTGCGTTACTAACCCTTGGTGAAAGTGATGGTAGGTAAAATGAAGCAATAATAGCAATAAATAGAAAAGATTTCTTTGAATACAGAAAAAAAAAAAGCTTATGATTGCCACTTTGTGTTTAAAATGTAAACCTGTAAAAGCTTACAATGTTGTCTGTCCTCCCCGAGTCCAAAACAGAATGTATAGAGTTTGGAATACTTTCTCTATTTTCTTCCCTTTAATGGAGACACATTGCCCTCAGTTTCATGATACCCTCTGTATCTCTGTGTTCATTGGGAAAAAAGTGTACCTGGCAAGAAGGTCAGCTGTTAATGTTTCCTTTCTGTTTTTTAAAAGGAAGGTGCATCTGCTCGAAAAACACAAACTCCAGCAGCACAGCCTGTGCCACGACCAGGTAAGGTGGCCTTACTGTTTTTGGTGCTCCAGCTCTGTCTGAGTTTAGAGAAGTGCTATTGAAAACCTTAGTTAGCTGGAGAATGAAGTGGGAGTCATTTAGTTGTGGCCTTTAACTGTGCGTATATTGGGAGAAAACTCATAAACTTACTGTGTGCTGTTTGCTGTGGGACTCTGCTTCATTCTCTTCAGTGCGTTGCCCGTTACACCTATTGAAAGGATGCACTAGTGAATCAAAAAGGCACAGACTTGTTGGTTGTGGGCATGGTATTTCAGAATTACAGCTCAGATACCTAATAAGAACTGGTTAATACTCCAACCTTAACAGAACAGCTAATCTCAAAAAGAGATATATTATTACTTCTGTGATTAATATATCACAAGTAATTCTCGGAATGTTTTATCATTACTTCTTCACACTTCTTAGCACATAAGGTGTTTGTAATGGGGCCAGAATCCTCGACTGGCTTTTTAATTCCCAATTAGTAGATGTTGGCTACTAAGTCCATTTGTCTGTCAGACTGAATCTCAAATTGTGATTCAGTGATGGAATTATAAAGGTACTTTGTTCTAATAAGAAACCTTTAGGAAGTTTAGAAGGGTTTAAGAGCACAGACAGTACATGAGATGAATAGTCAATCCAAACAGCAATGTGCAGATCTGCACCTGGTTTACATATTATGAGAATTTATGATTTGGTGAAAGGAGGTCTCAATTTTCAGAACAAGGTGATGTTGTGAAGGTAGTGGGGGACATTCTGGGAGTTCGGGAAACAAAGCTAATGTTTATAATAAATATACTTTGTCTAGAAGTACTGCTGGAATAATGTGTATTCTTCTTAAGACTCTAAATGCTTCCAGTGTGTGCCTTGCTAATTCCTTGAGATTTATTAGCAGGATTTAACGCTAAGACTTAATACTGTAAAGCTGATTCTTCCCCAAAAAATCTCTTCTAAAATTGAATGTTCTCAGCATACCTAAATGCTTTTGGGCACAGATTGTTCTGTTTGGTTATTTTGGTACTGGGAAGGTCATGCTGCCTGTCATACTTATCTCACTATCCCCTTTAAGCAGCATGATGCAAATGGAGTTGCCAGCAGTATGAAAAGGGTAGAAGTGGCAGGAAGAGAGCTCTGACGGGGTTGTCGCAGCCCCTGTTGGCCATGACTTCACGGGCAGTTACCGGCAGAGGTGTGGGTCTGTCCGTGGTGCAGGTTGTGCTGCTCCTGCCCTTCTCGAAGGACAGGCCAGTCCCTCTTCTTGCCTTTGTATTGGAAGGGGAAGAGAGAATAAAGAAGAGAGGTGTAGTCGGAAGCGGTTTATTTTTCTCCCTGTTCTAGTGTATTTTGGAGTTTGGAACTCTGAAACATTCAGCTGTTCTATTCCTAGCAGTCAAAGTCACTGAAACATGCTGTTTCCAGGAGGATGCTGCTTTGCACATAAGAAGTGTTAGTTAAATTGGGCTAAAGAGTTGTGCAATAATGATTTGGAAAATATGTCTGAGATGTGCTTTTGGTATAAGATTATTTTTTTGCACCATTTTGCATTACCAGATTTTCTACTAAACTGTCTTGGTACGGCTATCAAATTTCTTGGAGATATTTATTTTTCCTCCTCTCCCACCCTTTTCCCCTTTTCTTCTTTTCACCTTTTCTTTCCCCCTTCCCCCTCCTTTTTTCTTTCTTTCCCCCCCCCTTTTTTCTTTCTTTTTCCCCCCCTTTTTTCTTTCTTTTTCCCCCCCTTTTTTCTTGCTTTTTCCCCCCTTTTTTCTTTCTTTTCCCCCCTTTTTTCTTTCTTTTTTCCCCCCTTTTTTCTTTCTTTTTTCCCCCCTTTTTTCTTTCTTTTTTCCCCCCTTTTTTCTTTCTTCCTTAGGGCAGCTAGTACTGCCCATGTATTTCAGGGGCATTTTTACATTAAGGAGATACCTAGATTTAAAAAAAAAATAAATTAAAAATCATTGGGTAGTAAAGTTCATGTAGTTCAATATAGTGTTGCCAATTATATCTGTGCATTTGACAGTGTCAGGGAAAGATAATTAAGGATATGGTCTCAATATTTCAACAATGGCAACGATGTGTTGTGAATATTTATATGGTTCTAGGAAGTTTCTGTAACAGTTGGTCATAAATAAACATGAGCAGGTTGGTGCTATGCAATTGGAAGTCAATTAATGAAATTTGTCATGCATAGTAGCAGTTGTGGCTTGAGTTGGTCTGCATCAATCTTGCTACTGCTCACCATTTTCTGAATTAGGATAAACATGGATGATGCTGATTATCAAGCACAGCACTTCTTTCCTGAAGTTAGGACTCCTGAAAACGGAGCTATAAAATACGTATTTGGGGGAAGCCAGGTAATTCAGTCATAGCACCAAAGTGAAGAAATAGAGATGTTTTTCCAACTTGGGAATGCAGTGTCTGCCTATACTGAGGTGGAAACGTTTTACTGTGGAAGTGGGGGGAATTCTTCAGTGTCTGTCTGTCCCATAGTGTTTATTTGTGTGGTTTTGTTTGGTGGTTGAGGGTTGTTTTTGTTGGGTTTTTGGTTGGGGGTTTTCTTTTGTTTGGGCTGTTGGACTTTTCCCCTTCTTGAGTGCCACTTTATCTGTAATCTTAACTGTTTCTGGCTCCCAGAGAGCTCATGTAACTCACACTGAAATCCAAAATTAACCTGAGTAAGCCTGAAATTCAGGTTTTGATTGTTAAAAGTTCTATATATTTTAAGGATAGCTAAATCTTGTGGATGTCATATACAATTATAACTGTTAATGAAAAGCTCAAGGTCTGTAAAGATCAGTTTGTTGTGAGACAGTTTTCCTGTTGGTTCAGCACGACTGAAGTGAGATCTACAAGCAGCTTTTTTTCAACACTGCTGGCAGTTCTTGTCAATGCTGTCGTGCCCCAACCTTATGTGGAGGATGAAGGGGGATGACTGTCTTCAGTGACTGTGACTCAACTCTCCTCTAACATCTATTTTAGAGGGTCTAAAGCTGTTTGTTTCTGAATACTCAAACCCAAATGCTGAATTCTTTCTTCAACTTAGTGTATTGCATCTCTGAAAATGATCTAATGACTGTAGTGTGACTCTTGTCCCCTCCTGCAATTGAACACATTGAAGTGTTGCCTTACAGTCACATTTGTATGTATGTCATAGTCATGCTGCCATATTTTCTGGTTTTTTTTTCAGTTTCTCAAGCAAGACCACCTCCAAACCAGAAAAAGGGTGAGGCAATTTTAGTTGCATGACCTTTTTAATTTTTATGTGATTTGTGCCTACTCTTTTTTGTGGTGTTGTTTGTTTGTTTTCTTTTCCTGAAACTACAAGCAACAGCATAACCAAGTAGTGGAAAGCAGACAGCATTGTTTTGCCAAATATAGGTCCTACACACAGTTAGGTACTCATGATACAGTGGTATGCTGCTTTTGTGAATGAAAACCTTTAGTTTAGAAAAGTTTTACTACGATTTTCCCTGAATATGTTTTCAAGATTGTTACCTGTTAAGTAAGAACTTTGTTTTTATGTCCAACTTTGTTAATGAAAGGGGGGGAAAAAACAATCAGAGCACACCAAAGAAACCCCCAGGCATGTGTAACTTTATTATCTCCACAGGATCTCGAACTCCCATAATCATTATTCCAGCAGCCACGACCTCTTTGATAACAATGCTTAATGCAAAGGACCTTCTGCAAGATCTGAAGTAAGTAGATGATTAGAACGCACTGTATAACAAATTGTTTTCAGATATAAAGTTACACTGGTACCTAATTAGTAATTAAGCAAGAGTGTTCATTCACTCTCTTGTGACAAGCTAGTTTTACAGATCAGAGTATGAAAGAAATGAATTCCTCTTGACTAGTAGGAAAAAAGTAAAAACTTACTTCCAGAGTTTTGGCTCAGTTGTGACCTATGGGCCCAAGCAGCAGATTGCAGAGAAACTTTTGCAGTACCAGTTCCAGTGTCTGCTGTGGTTTTCTTTTATGTCATGTAAATGCACCAATCAGTGAACCCTTGCAATGGAAAAGGCTTGGACAAGATGAGCAATGTGCTCATGGAGCTCAGAAAAGATTTTGGGCAATGCCGCAGTTATCGTAAAGGAGAGAGTGACTGGGAGGTCTGTACCAGGCTGTATCAGCCAAGCAGCTCAGGTGGTTGTGCAAATAAGGATATAACAATATAACAAATATAACAAAATTTCATTATTGCATCACACATCTAACTCTAAGATTTCATTCATTGTGGCTGAATGAACCTTTGCTTGTCCAAAAGATCGTGGTATTTAGACTTGCCTATCAGTAAATATCCGTTGGATTTTTATTTTTTTTTTTGGAACAGACAATCATTTTCACAGAGAAATACACTGCTGCAGATTGTCCACAGTCGGATGTTCAAAAAATGGAGGGGGTCCTCTTTTTATTACCCCCTTCTCTCGTTCATTATGAGGCTGTAAACTGCTCTTCTTCAAAACCAGGCTGTCCTGTTGTAGTGCTGTGGCTTCCACTGGAGTTGCCCTGGAATTTTATAAAACTGTGCTGTGAGATATGAGGTGCCTTCTGACCTAATTCTGGTTCCCAGCTTACTGCCACAGACCATCAAAGATCCAGTAAGTCCTGGACTATTGATGTCTCCTCTGAAATATGTAAATGGAGAGAAGGGTGGCTTTTAACATTACAATTTAATAATGTGTAAGCAGTCACTGGACGGATATAATTGGGTTGACAGAGGACGTTATTTGTTTATGGGCGATTTTATGTTTAAGAAAAAAAAATTCACAGTAAGCCCTGGATTTTATATCTACATAATTTGTGTTTTCCTGGTATGGGAATACCTAGAAAGGAATAAGGCCCCTGCATGCCATGTCAAAATACCTCTGTGCCAAGAGAGAGAGTTTTCAACTGTTTTCAGCTTCACCAGGGCAAACTTGTAGTTAATTTCTGAAGACCTGTCCCATGAGGATGCTGATATTTAGAGTGCAATGAACGTGATCCAGAAAAAAAAGAAATGAAGTTTAAGGGTTCAAAGGAGGACACTGATGTAGTTAACCATTACGAAAGAGAAAGTGAAGAATCAAGGTGTATAAATTAATCAGAAGGGCAATAGCAGAATTCAAAAGAGCAAAATATTAATTTAGCCATGACAGTTCTAGTGCTCTTCTAGAAAAGATGCCACCTGGCTTCCACTTTTTTTGCATTCAGATTTATGGAAGTACTTTGTTTAGGAATGACTGCAGGGTTTATTTTTACTGTTCAGGTATGCAGAGCTTACAACTAGCCTTGATGTAGAGTGTGATTGATAGATATACGATGGTTTTCCAAGGAAAGAAGACTTAACTAATCTCTGCCTTTCATATCACCACCTTCTTTAACTCATTCCCCATTTACAGCTAGATTTGACAGAAGAGTAGAGATTTCGAAGACTCCTGTCATTGCCACAAGGAATAAAGAAATATTGTCCAGATAGAAAAGACACACCTAAATTAATACTCCCTCCCTTACCCCTGCTGAGGAAGATGCAGGTAGATTTGCATTTCTTGTATTTCTGGAGATAGTCAGCCTGGTTGTGTTTACCATCAGAAGAGATCAGTGATATAGCAGAAGAGAGTTTTGGCGCTGGCAGGGAAGGACCATTGCAGGGGAGACTGTGAAGAAAAGTAGGACAACCCTGGGAGAATGATGCCCCCAGGATCATTGGGGTATGGAAGCTGTTTGTAGGATTGGTTTTTCTTGCATATGTTTTCCCTGAGGCAACACAGTTCTGAGAAGTATGTGATCATAAAGAATGAGTACTTGGGTTTCATAAATTAGAGATTTTTGTGATTCTGTCCGTTTAAATGTTTCTTCAAACACAACAGGGAAAAAAAATAGCTGATACTAAAGTTAGAGACCAAACCACTTAAAGTTAGAACTTAGTCATAGCTGGGAATCTCTGTCTTTTAGGATAGGTTTTGTCTACAATGCTGGATTTTTCTGTAACAGGACTGCAATGCATTGTCATTTTGGATATGAGAAAGATTAATTCTGGTGTCATTGACAGATATTTTTAGGTTGGTGATTGTAAAATAAACAGAGGAGTCTTCATCTGGTACTATGATAGGCCTTAAATTCAATTGTTAAGAACTGAAACCTACTAGTTACACCAACATTTTTACTAAGCCTTTTCATAGCTCTGTAGCATTTTAGAGCTTCTTTCATGCCAGATTTGGCTGACATTTGTATGATGCTTAACATCTTTAATTTATCAGTAATGTTATGCTCTCTTGTAGAGAATATGGAAAGCAGGAAAATAATCATGAGTAGAATGAAATGTATATCATGAGAAATGCAAAGCATGGTACTGGTTTAAGATTTTAATTTTGTAAAGATACCTGATTTTTCTGTTCAATATATTGGTTGCAACCTAGATTTTGAAGGAGGACATTTCTGTATAAAATTGTAATATATACAAGTCATGTGTTGTATAATATGAAAATATTTTTCATAACTTTTTTGAAAGGCTGTTTTTCTAAAGAGCTAAGTACAACGTAAAATGAAGAGTTTCTAAAAGAGTAAGAAGAGACTTAATTTAAAATCAGAAATGCAATGCATTCTGATATATTGTGAAGCTTCTTAAAAATATTTTATATAACACACTTGATCCTTATTATCTACATGCAACACTGAATATCACAATAATTGTGTAAAATCTGTTTTTCCGGACTAAGTATTGGAGAATTTCTGAAGTGAGGCTTTTCAGAGGCAAGACTTCTGCTTTGCATGGAAAAAAACCCAAAGCAGGAAGTACATCAGGGAGATGTGAATGAATACATGATGATGATGATGATGTATTTTTATTATGATGATGCTCTTACTTGTGATAAGTTTCACCATATGTGGCCAGGCAACTGATGGGGCTTGATCCAGCTTTGATATTGAGCAGAGTATCTGGGACAGAGTCAGGGATGATGCATTACAAAAAAAGGGCTTTTTTCTCTTGCAGAAATAGGTGTGTAGAGTTTTTGATACTGTAATTTAACAGAAATACCGAGAGAATTGTAAAAATAAGTCTCTAGTTCCGAACACAACCAGATGGGTATTACGATGCTCTCAGTTGCTGTGGAACATCGGTTGCCGTGTTCTCTGTTCATGCATTTTTCAATGTGCCCGAGTTGGGGGCCAGCACGTGCTGATCTGACCTCAGTGAGTGTTTCCAAGTTACTGCTGGCAGTGCATGTGAGTTTAGAGCCGAGGCATGAGCAGCTCAGCCAGTTCAGTGGATTGTATCTTGCCAGTCACCTCCCAGAACTTGACCTTGTTCAATCACTCGACTGTTAGCTTAGGAAAGGGACTTGCTGTCTTTGGAAAGTGAGAGTGCACCATTCTTTATGTGGATGATAATTTTGGCAATTAACAGCAAGAGAATCAAGTGCTATTAATTTCCTAATAGAGGTATAAAAGTACATTCTAAGTAGGTATGGATTTTTTTTTTTTTTAAACTAGGGAATAGTAGTCCAGAGAAGCACCAAGAAACTGTAAGCGCCTGCATATTCAGGTTTCAGAATACATTTCTAGTGTATTGAGTGATGAAAAAGGTGTCAAGTACAAATGTGTAGTTAAGCCACTGGCTGCAGTTATTTATTATGTAATTATTATTATAATAACAATATAAATAATTTCAAAGGGAAGGTTGGGAGGTTTTTTTGTGTTTAATATGTTTCTTAAGCTTCTATGTTCTGTCTAGGTAGGTCATGAGTAGTTTCTATTGATTCTTGGTTCTTAAGCAAATGATTTTTTACTTACTGAGCTGATGGTTCCTGGAAATGCAAGCAGATAGTTCATAAACTTTCTGTGAGCTGTCCTTTATTCCTGTTCTCTGTGTGTTTACATACATGTAAGCTTTGATTCAGTGCTTTATAACAGCCACCTCTACTGTTCCTTGTGAATCTACTCACTGATGGTTTTTCCTTTAGGAAATTCAGATGATGAGACATTTTGTGTTGTGTCCTAGAGAAGTGCATTCAAAAACATTCAGATATTTTACGGGAAATAAAACTGAAGCTGTCGTCTAGAGGGTACATAACTGAGGCACAACTGTAACACAGTTTCTAGCTGAAATGGAGAGAAATTGCCAGTAAACTAGTGTTGAAATGAATTCTTAAACACAGGAAATCTTAAAGCTGAGAGTAGCACTGAGACTGTCTGTTTCAGCCAAATTTCAGAGGTCTCAGATATTGCGGTGAAGTTGTTAGACTCTAGAAAAGCAACATTGCTTCTTGTCTAATTTGGCAAGGGTGCATGGCTTTCATGTTTCCATTTAAAATGTGTTTGCATCCTCATGTTTACAAATTAAATTTAAAATGTGACCTTTCAGATCCCTGTTCATGTGAATATTTGATTATCACTGTAATGTAATGTAAGGCTGTTTGGTTTTTATTTACATATTCTGTAAAAGTTTGTTCTTGTTTAGTGCATGTGACAAAGAATAACAAAATTCTTCTCAATATGTCCACCATTTTAGATGATCTTGGCTTTTCATATAAACTCTGCCACTTGGATAATAGGTGTTTGAGGGGTTGCTTCTCCAATTTTTTTAATACTTTTTAAAAATTTATTTCCATTTTTTTCAGCCCAGATTCCTTTAGTTCTAATGGATGATGAAAGACTCGTTAATGGTTTTCTTAAAAGCTGAAGATCACTAAGCAAATCCTCAAGTTATAAAATAAAAGTTTTCTATCCATTAGTACTGGCAAAGTAAAGCCTGTGACATGGCAGGACAGGTCATTACTATTCTTATGATTAAAGGTGCACCTTGCTTTTGAGTTTTTAAATTATCAAATTGATCAGAAATACTGCAATTTTGGTGGCACATTTGGCAGCTTTTTCCAAAGCAGAACCATGCTGAAATCTTCTATGTAGTGTGCAATTTTGTGTCAATTCATTGTGATAAATAGAAATCTATGTAAGTATTAACTGGTTTTTAAGTACTTCAGTTATTGGGGAAATTATCTTGCTAAAAATAATATTCTAGGTGGCCGGTGTCCTTTTTCCTAGTGTCCTGTATAGCTTTTTTTATCTGTATTTCCATTAGAGTGATGGTGTTTCACATGTACTAGACAGATAAGCATGATTTAATTTGTAGCTCATCATTTAACACCTATTTGTTCTGTATTTGCAGTACTACTCATCTTTAATGCACCATTCACAGCCATTTGCAGGCATTGGGGTTATTTCATTCTCCTGCTGCAGCTGTATGAGGTGCATGGATGCACACTTCTGAAATGGCTTGTGACTTTGTTTCTGAAACACTGTTAAATCATGAAGAGTGTAAGGGACCTTCATCTGTTCATTTAGATTGGTAAAGTTAAACAGTTCTTGAAGGTTTATGGGCAGTTTTCACCTGTTGCCTTAAAACATGTTCGTTTGTTTGGTTTTTTTTTCCCCAAAATGCCATTTTCTCATTGGATATATAGTGAAAGCAAGTATGCTTAAGTCGACCAAATAATGACGTTTTCCTCGTATTTAATTTTGCATTCCTTTTTCCTGTTTCTCCAGCAGTAGAAAGTGCAGTCTGCTGGTATGGATCATTTGTTCGTTAATAGATTGAAGAGAACAAATAGAAATGGTGCAGACAACTGAAAAATGTAGTAAACTGATCTAAGGCACCATGTATGCTGTAATGAAAAGAAATATTACCAATTGGGTATTGTGCTTTTAAAAGGGAGCACCACGACTCATGATAACTACTGCAGTTAAGAGGAACAGTGTTTTGGTTTTATCAGAAGCTTTGGAATTGAAATGTGAGCAGCAAACAGGGTTATGGCGCAGGGGGTGGTTCTGAGTAGAGAATTAGGAGAGCATGGCTTTGAACTCCTCTCTTCTGCTGACCTGGAAGGTGACACTGGTCACATCAGCGTCGCTTTCTGTCATGTAGTTTTTGTTCTCTAAAATACATAACTCTTAGTTTCTTTTGGCAAAATCTTTTGAGATTTATCCATAAAAAGGCCTACACTACCCTCACATTTATGGTGCCAATTTTGAGACCTGTTCTGGGTATTTTATTATTACCATAAAGAAGAGGGCCTTGAAATGGGATTGCATATGTTTTTTATGGTGAGGGGGCTGAAAGATTGAAGATCTGTAATTAATTGAAGGCGATTGTCATGTCTTAGGCAATTATTTTTGTCATAGAGAGATTACATGCAAATGGGGATCACATCTGTATTTTTTGAGCACTTACTCTGTCAGAGATGATGTTTAGAAAAGAAAACAAAAAAAATTGCAGTGTCATCATAATAACCAGAGGAATCATTGATTATGTAAAATCACTATCTTCAAAAAAAAAGAAAAAAAAAAAAAAACCTCACCAAAAAGTAAAAAACCTTCCTGGCCAAAAATCCCAGGTTTCTTGAGAAAATATAATTCTGAAGGCTTCAAGAGCTCTTAAAATTTGCTCCAGGAAGCAGTTGTTTTGAGTGGCTAGGTTTCCCCATTTTACCCTTGGTCACTGAAAAAATGAGTCACTTTTGATCTGGGTCCTCATCTGCAAATATATTGGGTAAGGTCAACAAAAAGTGCCATAAATGTGTAAGAATGGGTCAGGCTGTATTTTCGAGGGGCAGAGGACCTTTTAGAAGGACTGTTATTGTCATAAGGACTTATTAAATAGTTTTGTGGGGGGGTTTTTTGTTTGGTTGTGGGTTTGGTGGTTTTTGTTTGTTTGGTTTGGTTTTTGTTTTGTATGTTTTTGGTTTTTTTTGGTTTTGTTTTGGTTTTGGTTTTGGTGGGTTTTTTTGGTTTTTTTTCTGTTTTGAATGAGTAGCAGTGGAGATCTTTGGCATAGTGAAAATGAGGTGGCTCCACTGACTCCTGTCAGTAATGCCAAGTTCTGATCAAGCTGTTACTTTTCCTGCTGATTCCATCAAATAAATTACCCTTTTCTACTGAGTGTTTTGTTATTCCCCAAGGTTTGTACCGTCAGATGAGAAGAAGAAACAAGGCTGTCAGCGAGAGAATGAAACGCTAATACAGAGAAGGAAGGACCAGATGCAGCCTGGGGGAACGACAGTCAGCGTTACTGTACCTTACCGAGTGGTAGACCAACCTCTGAAACTTATGCCACAAGACTGGTAAAAACATTTCTCCTGCACAAAATTTCCTAATGCAATGCAGAATTTGGAGGTGGCCAATGAAATATTACAAAATTCACTGAAAAATGAAGCTACGGATTTGATTTAACTGCATAGGAGTATTTTCTTCAGGGGAAAATAATACTAAACTAAACTCACCTAAAAGGTCTTCAAAACTTCCAACATTTTTAACTACATATGTTAAACTACATTTTAACAGTGTGAGCAGCATGACTCATTTTATTGGGTTTGTCTGAAATGTTCCAGAAATTCAAATAGAAATGTTCATATCATTGTGGTACTGTAACATGCAAGTGCTGTGATCTGGAAGAAAGACCCTACTTTTTTGCCAGCTTTCTGAAGGACAGGCCATTGGGAAGATACATTTGCGGGCCTTCAGCATCTGACATTCCAACTTCTTTAATAGTTAAAGAGAGAATATACAACAGACAGAGAAGACTGAACCATGATTCCAGAATTGAATAGAGTTCATTGAATTGGTTTGAATGATGGAAGTTTACTTCTGAAGGGCAAGCCATAGTTGGGGAAAGGGAATCACATTTTTTTTTCATGAAAAAGCCGTAAATGGATTATTTGGTTTCCAGCACATTCTTCAGTGCTATGAAAAATAGTTCTCTTTGAGCAGGAAGATTCTGAAGAAGCATATTTTTGTTCTTGATATCTTTTTGCTATTTGATGAAATGCATTATGCAGCATTTTTACTTCTTCCTCACAAGTGTGAAGATTTTGAACATGGATATTGACATCTTTAGTGATTTTGTGACTTCCAAGTTAGATTTTAATGGAGAAGGAATACTTTGAAAAGATCTTGTTCCTAAATTAATTGTTCTCTGTGTGTAGAACTTGAACTCATCAGAAATGTGTGGCTTTCAAATCAGTAATCCATCGAATTGAAATTCTGAATATCAAATAGCACTTAAAACTTTACAGAACCATCTCAGCTAGTTTCTAAAGTGGTTTTGACCAAAGAGACAGTGTGGTTTTTTTTTATCTTGGCTCTATCCAAAGGAGCCATTACAAAACCTGCAAAAAAAAACCCCAAACCACAAAACTCCACCTTGATTTCTCTTTTCCATGTAGCCTTTGGTGGACTTTATAATGAATTAATTTGGGAGTTAGATTAGAGAGACAATTACTGGTAGTAGGTAGGAGCTGTGATTGGATGATGTAAATGTTCAACAGAAAGATAGACTATATGGTCATTTGTTTCCAAGTTGTTTTTTTTCCTTTTAATTTCACTAATATAAGAGCTTCATTTTAGTCACAGATTTATTTTCTTAAATCACATCTAATGATCATGTATTCTTATAACAGCTGATGCACTTTGCAGGAGTTTAAACCAGAAGAGAGCAGTATTCAGAATAAAGGCTTTTAAATCAGTTTACAGTGCTGTTCATAGAAGATTATCTCTGAAAATGGTAGAGCACTTTATAAAAGCAAAGTAATAATGACCACAGATAAACACTGCTGGACTTCTTAAAATTTTAACATGGAAAACTGAGCTGCATTTTCCCTGTTTAGGAAAGCATGTAATTTAAATGTTGGAGGCATCAGCATGCCCATCCCTTTCTGTGTTCACAGGGATCGTGTGGTGGCCGTGTTCGTACAGGGTCCTGCTTGGCAGTTCAAAGGCTGGCCTTGGCTCCTGCCTGACGGATCTCCTGTTGATATCTTCGCAAAAAGTAAGGGATTTTTCTTGGGCTTAGGTGTCTTGGAGTTTTTTGTTGTGCCTGGGGGTTCTTGAGAGGTGTTTGTGCTAATGGCAGAGTACTGCCCAAGTGCTGTTGGATGCAGGTGGTTGAGCAGACAGTGGCTTTGGTGTTCTACAGATGGTGAATATTAATGTACCTTCTGCAGTTCTTTTGTTCTAAACTGTGGAGGCTCACAGAAATCTTCGCAGAGCTGTCATCTTTGAGTCAGAAACAGGTAGTGTACAAATTTACTTTCCAAGCTTCTAAAACAAGGTGAACAGGCGGTGCATATTCTAACAATAGATAACAGGTTTGCACTCTGTCTTCTTATTTCATTGCTACTTTGAACAAAGGATTAATCACCTAATATTCCACTGAGAAAGCATTAAAAATATGATCTAGTGTCTGATAAAACCTTTAAAGTTTTAAAACACTCAAGTTTAAAGTGAGCTAGATCTTACCACTGTATAGATGTGAACCGTTCTTTTGAGTTCTCACAAGTTTGCCTTTGAGGCAAACTGCACTTCCCTGCACAGTTCACTCCTCTGACAGTGAGGTGGGTGATAATATCTAAGGGATCTGTCAGCTTCGCTTCTCTTCTCTTTGCTTCACTGTGGAACTGCCTTACAAAACAGACCTTTTGTTAGTGTCCAGTGGTTTCTGAGCCACAGATTTAAAAAAAAACCAAAAAAACCAAACAAAAACAAACCACAAACAAATCAATGCTTGCACAGAAAAGGGGGAAAAAAAAAAAAAACAACCGACAAACCAAAATCCACGTTAATTTAGCCTATCATCTTCCAGTCACTGTGATGGAGAAACAAGTTTGACCAGGTTTTTTGTGTGCACCTCTTTGGTATGGGAAGCAGAATCTGGAAGGACAATGCTAGTTTGGTAAGCAGCAAGGGAAAACTCAGCAGTGGGACAGAAGGCTAAGGATGGGTCTGTGAACAAGAAAATAAACCAGGTCACTTAAGGGGAATTGAGGAAGAGTGAAAGAGCATGAACATCACCATGAAAGTGCACCACAGGAGAGAGCTTAACAAAAAAGACTAATGAAAGAAGAAAGTAACACTTCAAAGTAAAGATACAGAGAAAATGGGAATTGTGAAAAGCAAAACCAAGAAAAATGCAGTGAAATATTTAAGGTCTAGCTAGCAGTTGCATGCTGCTTTCTTTTCTAACATTTTGTATATTAAATAAATGCATAGAGGGCCATAGGAATTGTTCTGACATGCGTTCGCGTCTCTGGCTTTTGCTATGCCAAAAGTTCACAGTCACAGCCCACGTGGTTCAGTCTGAAAGTGTGCAAATCCTTACGTTTTTCAAGTGAAAGGATATCTGGTATTACTCTACTCATACATTGAAATTGACCATTTCTAATTTTAGAATTGCATTCAAAATTGCTTCAAAGCAAGGTCTTTTAAAAATATTTCCCTGATAAAGACTACCTCTATGACTTTTCCTCGTGACTTACCCCTCAAATAAAAACAGGTAAAAGAAGGGAGCACAGACAATGTCAATTCAGTTGTATGTATTTAATTTTTCCTGAGAGTACTGCTTTGCTGTATTTAAAGTGTTCAGTAGTCTTCATAAATGTGGTTTCTGCGACTTGCAACCATTCATTGTTTCATCTGCAGTTTCCCTTTCTTCTTCTGTGTCTCTGACACAGGTTGACTGTGTACTGTACTGATTGACAAATACTCAGAGCTTATCAGTGTCATGTTGGAAAACAAGCAGGTAGTTTACCATAAAGAATTCCTCAATAAAATTTTTAGTGGGTCAGAGCCTGTCAAGCTGGTTGTATTTGTTCAATTGCAATGTCATGTAGCATTTCGTTAAATAAGTCTCTAGACTTGTTCTCCTTAGTTTTCCTTATGCTTAATTTGAATATTTAGTGTTCATGTAGGAAACAAGCCTAATTTTATATCTGCAATTAAAGGTTTGAGATGAAATTTTGAATGATGCCACTATAATGAACAAATACTTAATTTTGAATACTATTTTAAAAGTCTTACTCCAGGAGCACATCAGTACTCTTCAACAGTGATTTCTTTCAGTTTCAGTAGTGGATTGTCTTCTGCTCAATAACATTAACCCTTAGTGCAGAGGCTCTGTCAGGTGTTAAGTTTTCTGTAAATACATGGCCCCGATATATCTTTGTTTTCTCTGGAGTTATTTGAATACAGAGCAAAGATAATTGTGTAGCAGAGATATTGTTTATGTATTCTTAGTTTTCATTCACAAAGCTTGGAAATGTATGTGGCAGAAATATAGGCAAGATGATAATTTCTTTAGTTTGTAAGCTGAAAAAGAAAAGCTAATTTCATATAGCAATCTTCTAGGAATTTCCTAGATAGATCTGAAAAAAGGAACTGATTTTGTAAAATTATTATTATTTTTATCTATTTTAGCTATTCAGCTGAAACTGTAGGTGGATTCTGTGGAAGACAAAATTAAGGGTGTGGTATTAAAAAAAGACACAGCCATGGTATTAACTGGTCAAATGCTTCTCTTTTACTCTTCCAATACTACTAAAATCATCACATTAGTTACCAGATAGGAATTGTACAAGCCTTAAATACTTTGCTTTCAATGCTGTGTAAATACATATGCTTTACGTAATTCACAATATTTCCCAAGAGAAAAATAACAGTTAATATTTTACTATTTTTAACTGAGTGCTAGATCAGGGAAAATTGGCAGTTACTAAATTTCTCCGAATGCTTCCTGCAGCCTTTGGGGGGTTACACTGACATTCTGCTGTCAGTCTGCTACTTGCACTTTCAGATAGTGCCCAGGCTTCCTTCTCAGTAATACCTTTTTTAATTATTTTTAATACTTTGACAGTTCAAAGATTTTCAGAAATAACGTCTGTCTCTCAAAGAAAATGCACTTGAATGCAGTGGGTTTCTGCTTTTCTCCTGGAATCTGTGGATCTGAAAATAGTGGTTGCCCTTTCCCTTAAACCTGTAATAGCATGAGAACCCCCAACCACTATATTTAGCTCAGTGCCATTTAGTAACTAGTTTACTTCCTTGGGTTATGGGCTCATTAATTTTGCTCTCAGGCTTCATTCTGAAAAAAGAGTGATGGGGTGGGAATTCTCCTTGACTAATAAAAAACCACTGTAATGTCTTCATGTTTATACACTAAACAATTTCCTTTTGCCTGTAGTTAAAGCTTTTCATCTCAAATATGATGAAGTACGTCTGGATCCAAATGTACAGAAGTGGGATGTAACAGTGTTAGAACTAAGCTACCACAAAAGACACTTGGACAGGCCAGTATTTCTGCGCTTCTGGGAGACTTTGGACAGGTATGTTTCCTGCTGAAAATCCTTGATGCTCATGCTTCTGTGATGTTTGGTGGGAATTAAAAGTTCTGCCATCAGGGGAATTGTATACAACTTAGACATCTGAACAATGTTTTAGCTTCTTTTGATGTTCCCCGATGACACAGTTAATAAAACATAGTGGTATATATTTACAAACTGTAAATAATAATCTCCAAGTGAAATAAGCGTGTATTTAAAGGAGGGGCAGTTACCATTAATCATCGATTAGTGCCAGGATTCCCCACCTCCCTTGAGTCAGAAGGCAAGGAATGGAAGACAGTCCAGGTGCTGTAGAGTTTTCCTTTATTCCTGTAGCTGAGTTTACAGGCTCCCTTCTTTTCTCTCTCCACGTGACGAGGTGACAGTCTGGAAAAGGTGACAAACTACCTTGACATAAAGAGCCACAGAGATTGTCTTACACTGATACCCCTGAGTCCACAGCACTGGGTAGAAAAATAACTCAAAAAAACCCTCCATGGCACGTAGTAAGTTTTGCACTGGTGATTCTTTTGTATCTTAGGGGCCTTCTAAGTATTTAGCCGTGCCTTTCATGAGAAGTGAGGGGTGGGGCAACAGCAGAGCTCTGTGAAGAGCAGCTTTGCTTCTGACTCTGCTTGTCTGTGGTTCAAAACCCTCCTGAATCACAAGTTGACAGCAATTCCTTTTTCATGTTGTGGAAAGAAACTTGATTATCATGAAGCAGTTGAAGAAATACTGAGGGAGGGGAGAAGCCCATGCATTTCATGAATGTTTGATTTTTTTCATGTTGATTGCACAGCAGACTGTTAGAATGATTGAGTGAAAAAGAAAAAACCCATGTGAATTGTCAAAATAATTCCAGTCATCAAACTTTCTATTGCTTTGTATTTAAAGGCCTCAGATAAACAACATACCTGAACACCCAGAATGAGCTAGTTATCTTTAACAACAGTCTTTCAATGTTAGAAGTCATTTGATGCCTTGGAAAACATGAATTTCCTTGAAGGCAGGGTTTTAGCTGTCACTTGGGGGGAAAGTACTGTGCATAATACAGAGCTATATGGTACATAAGGCATTGCATCTCTTTGGCAACTTTCCGATTCTCTAAGAATTCTACTTTAACAATGTTTGTGCATTTTATTCCTGTGAGTAAAACTCCAGTAAATGCCACAAGGGTAGTAATACTGTCTTCTGTTAATTTTTTTCAGGTATATGGTAAAGCACAAATCTCACTTGAGATTCTGAATCCTTCAGCTGCCATTTGTTTCCTGAAGTATGGATTGAGAAAAATGGAAGGGGCTCCAGTTTGGAGACCAGAGCTCGCACTATATGATATGTCAAGAACTTTACAAATGAGGAAGGGTCACAGTTTAAACTTTTTATAAAATCTTGTTTGGATGATTCATGCTCTGGCAGGTTGATGCCTGTTGTTATTCAGAAGCAAAGGGGTTTTGCTTAAAACTATTTTTTTAATGTTGTTAGCCTTCTAGTCTGCAATCCAAATTGTATATTTTGATAGCAGCAGTTTCTTCTCTGTTTTGTTAAATTAGCCACATTTTTAAATAATGTGTTTTGTTCCTTATTAGAAAATAGATTGATCTCCACTGCAGGTTACAAACGTGAGTGCGCGTGTGCGCACGGGTGTGTGTATATATATGTGTGTGTGTGTCTATATATATAATGTATAAAAAAAATGATAGACACACTGACGCACACATAGATATTACCAGGCTTTCTAAACCACTTAGCTTCTGAGCTTAGTTTTGGTTTTATTTGCTTATTGTTCACTTACTGAAAATATTTTGTTGTGAATGATACTACATTTTAGTCAGTAGGACTTGCAAACTGAGCAAAGTGAAAGTTGTTTTGGATAAATCAAAATGTCAACCTGTATATGTATATTCTGTCAGTCTTTGTTGAAAAAGGGAAGAGGAAAAATCTAGAAACACTTTTTTTGGATTTGTAATGTCCCAGTTTACTAAATCTTTAAACTTTATTATAGGAGTACCTTCAAGTCGTGTTAACTTTAAATTGCCATTCTCCACACACTTCTCTTTATTTAAACTGAAAGTATGCATGTGTACATTCCCATCTAGCAAATACCTTTGCATATGAGTCTAAATGTTACCTAGATTAAACAATGAATAGAGGAGAGAGTTTGAATTTTTTTTTCCTGAAACAGCCACCACAAGGAATGAATCATTTTAACTTCTTTGTATTTATACTCTAATACTATTTTCTTGTTAAAAAAGTAGCCCAGACCATCTACAGGAGTTGTAATTTTCTCAGCTGAGTGGCTAATACAGCCTCCTAAACAGTCCCTGTATTGGAATGGAAAATGAGCGTTCTCCAATTACCAAAGAACAGATTTGCTTCGTCTGCAGGATAAGTGAGGCCAGATCCTGGTATTTGTACCAATTTACAGCATCTCTGTATCTATTAATAACATAAAGTTGATGTTGCATACCAGTGAATGTAGAGAATGATCAAATCCTGTAACACCTGCATGATTTTTTTTCTGGAATAGAAAATACATGTTTATATTCCTGTTCTTGAAATTCCAAACCATGTTTTTTTAATATACTTTACATTTAAGGTTTGACAAAAATAAAATGTTCTACCTATTCTGTTTTAGTTTTGCTTTTATTTGATGTTATGTTCATTTTTCATAAAATCCAAAGACATGTCTCCTTAAGAGGATTTTTAAAACTATGCCTTAAATTTATGAAGTTTTGAGATCTGACTGCATGTTTCTATCCCTGCTATATTTGACCATATTTTCTAATGGTCTTAATGAAAACCCACGAAAAAAAACCCTCTGTGACTCCCAGGGTTAGAAGCAGCTGAACCTGGATTTTTGAATGGATTCTGCATGGTGCCTGAGGAGGCACTCCAGAACTACCACAGTATTGCTATTTGTATGGGCAGTTGATAGTACCAAGTTACTGTGTGTTCCCTATACTTAAGCTTATTATAAATCTATAAATGTCATACTGGAGTGGGGTAAAACATTGAGTACTTGGCTTTAAGCTGTAGTGTAACTGGCAAAGCTGTGACGGCCACCAACACAGCAGTTGCTACCATTAGGAAGGGACTCAATTTAGTGTTCATTAAATGCATTAAGTAGTGGGATATCGTGTATGCATTTCTTAACTTGAACATTTCCAGTTAGAAATGTGGTTTGTTTTTTTTTTCAGACTTAATCAGTACATCATGGCCCATGAAGTTTTAAAGACACTTCTGCAGTGGGCAGCAAATGGAAAAGCAAATTCTGAAGAAACGTGTGCTTCATGTGCACTGTGACATACAGACCATAGAGTGGGCTTGCAAGGTTCAGTTGTGTTTTCAGCGCATGTGTAATCCCAGATCCAGTATTGTATACAGGAGATGGCTTGATTTAGATGTAAATTTATGTACGTATTGGGAGTAACTCCTCTGGAACTAGTTAAGTTACACGCATGTGAAACTGGCAGAAGAGCAACATCTGTGAAATCTTTGTATGAACTGTGTTGGGTTTTATGGGTTGAGCGTAGACCTTTAACATCTTAGAATTTTGTACTTGCAGGCAGTTTGTGACACAAGTTATAAAATATGTATTTGTGAAGGAGTTGGCACCTGATCGTGTATATTTTTGTCAGTCATAAAAGTAGTGATGTTTATAAAATGAGCCATTTTGCAATCAGATTCCTGCTGACATTATTGGAAGTTTAATTAGGTTGTCAGAATCGCATTCCTGCTGCCTTCATAAATAACTGCACATAGATTATGAAACTACTTGGACTTAAAAATTTAGCCTTACAGCAGCATTTTGCAGCACAGCTGGAATTTTAGACACTTATGTTATGCTTAATTTATCTACAAGTTAATGTAGAGTAATAAAACCGATACTAAGAGCTGGGGAAGCTGGAGGATCAGACATCTGTTTTAGTGAGCTGCATTCTTCCTTGGCAAATTGGATGCACTGCTTAGAGGTGTATAAAGTCTGTAAATTGTACTCAATTAAAATGTATAACTACAACTGCCCTGATGAGTTTATTGAACAGTAGGATGATACTAGCATGGGAACTGGGTATCAAATTGCCTGTTTCTATTAAACATATTAAGACATCTTAAGTGTCATAACTTTACGCTGTTTCATAAGAACAGGATGAATGAGATGAAACAAGATAAAACAAGCTGGAAACTTGGTTTGAAGTCTGCTGTTGGGCTCCCATACTGTCAGCAGGTGATGATTTCTTTTAGTAACAAGGTTAGTGGGGCCCGTAGGTGTATCTGAAGTAATGATTTTACATTAAAAACTGAAATACCTGTGATTTATACCATTTGAGCTTTTGAATGTTAGCCTGAACAAAGCAGACAAAAGAGGAATTTTTTATAAGGTAAAGTAGGGCAACTGAGGGACTTGCATACCTGAAGAAATTGCAAATCAGCATCCTCAGCTGAGGCTCAGCTATTTAGCTATTACTTGGAAATTTTTGTGGGAAGATGGTTTCACAAATAGATACTAAAGTCAGTGCTTGAGATGGACAATTTATGGAACTGTTCTGCAATGCTGTGAGCCTTTATTTCTGAATACAGAAGAAAATGTAGATAGCAAGTTGTGTGCTAAGCTGACCTTGATCATAAGTTAAACTATTACGTTATATTTGACAGATCAGCCTTTATTGGAACAGCAAATTTGGTTTTGGCTTTCATTTGCAATGCAGTTGGCATATAAAAAATTGCCATTATCTGCAAAAGTAAGTTTTATTCGTACAGCTTTTTTTCTTTTCCTGGTGAAATATGCACTTCGTTGCTAATTCCCATGAACACTATACAAAAAGGAAAAAAAAGCTGATCAAAATTAATGGCTTTAGAGGGTTTAAAATTTAATGTCATGAATGCATTTTAATTCAAAAGCCATAACTAATGCCAAGTACTTTATTAGAGCAATGTGTTCATGAAACATTAAAATCCCTGCCTAAAGAAACTGCTGGCCAAGTAGGTTACAGTTCAGCTAATCTGTGGAAAAATGTGCCACAAACTGGAATCTCCAAATGTCATGATCTGAGTTGCTCATTTGTAAAAACTAATTTTATGAAGAGAGTTGCTGGTTCTGCTTTCTTGTCTGAACTGTTCCGTACTTCAGTCACACCTGTGTGATTTCCCTTCTTTGGTTTGGTTTTGTCCCAAGGCTGTTTACATGATTTGAGGATTCTGAGGCAGTGATAGAAAACAGATCACTGAGTATGAAGTTGTTTAAGGCCTCAGGCCCTTGGAAAGGATAAAGATGGTTTCTTCATGGAACTGTGATCCAGGGAATAACATTTGATGATCCTTGTGGGTTCCTTCCAGCTCAGGATATTCTGTGATTGTCCAGCTGTCATTGACTCCTCTGTAGATCATTTCCAGTGGTGATGTTTGAGGGAAATGGGATTTAATCCAACACAGTCCTTTGGTAGGGAGTACAGTGATTTACTATGCTCATTTTTATTTAAACAAAATTCTGGTAATTTTTAGTAAGAGTGCAAATGCAGTGAACGATCTCAAATGTCTTAAACTTTATTGCAGAGACTAGTTCACATGTAAAAATGAAAGCTTTGGAATGGTACATAAAATCTATAAGAAAAGTATCTTGGTTTATGATTGTTATTTGCATGTGTAAATTCTTTTGGTATATTTCAAACTCAGAAACTAACTGTTTATTTGCCTCATGATGTTCCCTGTCAGAGGTAAATATTTAGCTGCAGTTGTTTGAAGGTTTGCAGATTATATATGGCCTGTGTCAGTGGGCCCAAATTCTCATAGTGGTTTTCTGGGTTCAACTTCAGATGACATCTCAGAATAACCTAAGGGGGACAGACACTACTGAAGGAAGGAGAAGATCAACTTTTCATGAGGTTAAAGTTTTAAACTCTCACTTCAGTAATAAATGTGTTTAATGACTATTTTGATAAATCTTTGATATATATATAAGAATATATGAGATATGTAAATCTATTTTGATAAATCTTTGGATGTATATATTTTTGTATATATATATTGCCACATGACCTATTATTTAAGATCTGGACTATATTGACTTTTTTACAGAGTTACAGTTTAGCATCAGCTCAGGTCCAACTTTTGAGAATTCTTAGGAAAAGTATTTTGAGGACTTTCAAAGGTAAGATGTCTTTCTAAATGCATCAGTCAAGAAGAAAAACAAACAAAAAAAAAAACCAAACCTATATCTCTTGTTCCTATCAATTAAGACCAACCCTATGGTTTCATGACACTGAATGTATTTTTATTGGTGAGATGGGATGTAAAAAATACCTTAAAGAAGTGGTTTCTAGTTTTTCACTTGTTCCTACTCTCTTGAAATCCTATTCAGAGGCCTGTCCAACCCCTCACCTTCTTCCCTGACTGGTTCTTTTTGCTTGTTTCTCCCAGGCTGGGACTGTTCCCTAAACCACAGTCTATGTAAGCACAAAGCTATGAATTACTCCTCTGCCCCATCAGTGCACAGACAGGGCAGTGGAAGCACAAGAAGCACAAGCTTCTCTGTATTAAATCTTAGAGTTGATCACGAACTTAAAAAAACAAGCAAATAAAAAGGCAAGTATGACTTACTGAATACTTCATCACACTTCTTTCTAGTTTTGTTTTGACCTGTAATAATGAAGTTTTGAGGGTTTGAACATAAAAATGCTGAAGGCATACTAGTTGTTAGTATTTCTTTAATTCCTGGTATGTCTGTAGCTATTCTCCAAGGATCTTTAACTGTAGAATTCTCCCTGTTACCACAGGTAAGTGTTAGGTGCAGAACGATTATCCAGGTTCCAAGCTGAGTCATTGCTAACTTGAGACAGAGTGAAATCTAAACACCTAATTACCTGACAGCCTTTGTTCAAGGCTCACAAATGATTTGAAGAGCACAACACTAGTTTTCTTTGTTACTGATTTTGTGAGAGACAGATCAAATTAACAGAATTATGAGCAGGGAAGAAAATAAAAAATTGGTACTTGTTTTCCAGATACTATTCAGCAGTCAGAGCTATTTACAATTTAGTAACAATTGTGAGGTGACCTCAGCAAGTAGTACTAATTCCACGAGCAGAGAGTGTGGATCTGAGTGTTTTCTAGAGCTGTGAGTTATTGATAAAGTTTGCAACATGCCCTTAAGAAGTTCACCTGGTTGCAGAACGTCAGTGTTGCTGGACAGCACCTCACCAGCTGCCTCTTTGTATGGAGTGAGACAGCTCGGCTGAACCCTGTCTCAGTTCCCTTGTTCCTCCTCACGATGCCTGCAGTGAGGGAGGAGGTGATCTCTCACCTACACAAATGTCCTGCTGTGGAGCTGGTTTGGCTTGTCTACCAGGAATTCTTCAATATGTAATTCTTGAGGACAGCTGTCGTGATTTTCCTGATGGTAACATGCTACTCAAGGTAGGTCTCTGGGTTTTAAAAAGATACAACCGAGGGAGTGAAATTATTTATCAGCTCTTATGCAAAGTTACAGTGGAAGATTGATCTAATTTTTTTCAGACTGTCATGTAGAGCCACTTTGTCTGGTAGGTGTTTTCAGCCACTCATTGACCTGACTTTGTTTAAAATCACTTGTTACGTCTTGAGTGAAACTTAAATTGCATGTTCCACTGAAGAGAGGGCATCTATATTAAAACTTGTATGAAAGAGCCTTTGTTTTGTACACAGTGGAAGCAATTAGTCTTGTTGAAAAGTTGCTAAAAATGGAATAATGGGATTAAAGATGGGAAAAAAAAAAGTACCAAAACCCCCTCAACAACCCCAAACAAAAATCCCAACAACTAAACCAAATATAACAACCCCAACAAACCCAAACAACATAGAAAAGCTTCCTAAAGTGTAGTTACTAAACTGAAATACTTTTACAACTCATTGTGAGGTCTGTATAGAACAAATTTATTCTGTGCTCACTGGATTAACACAATAAATTGTGTTCCAAATAATCTTATTTTACCTTTATCAGATTGAATGATCCACAAATTCACTCAGTGGTGTAAAATTCCTCTTGAATTTGATTGATTTTTAATCTTGGGGGTTTTTTCCTGGCTTTGGTCAGTACCTGTTTTGTTCATCCAGCCTTTTCTTTCTCCCATATATCAAGGCAGCTGGGTGATCATGCAAGTACAAAATTACAGTTAATTTTATGTTTATATGCACATATATTCACTTTACTGTTCCACTGAGAAATGTGCATCCATCATGAGACACATTGTCATTTTTTACATCATAACTTTTGTAGTGTAACAGAATTAAAGCGTGGAGTTCTCCATATGTTGAAATTCTTTACAGAACACATTTGCCACTTGGCCATACAACATGACATAATAATCAATACGGTAACCAAGCTACATGAGAAACTCTGAGTAAGGAGAACTCTGCATTTAGTCATTTGCCTCTCAGGAGGCTGATTTTCACACTGATGCAGACTGGAGGCGGGCGTGTTCTCTAGCCATTCCCAAAAGCAACAAATAGCCTTTGAGATCTTAAGGCGAATAAAATCTGCCAAAAATCTTAAAAATGTGTGGAATATATCAGGGATTTAGCCTTTTAATAGGAGATGCTCATGAAATGTCACACAGGTATCTTCAAAACACTCATCTATCAATCACAGTCTGCAAGACAAAATGGCAATAAATTCACCATTACTGGCCCAACAGTTCTTTGTGCAGGATGTTTTTGAATGTTTATCCTCTGGAATTGTGATTTTTACTGTTACTTCAGAGATTAATATCCTCAGATGTTACATCTCCAGTCACATCAGGGGAGGAGGAAGGTGTAAATATTTTTAAATTTTTAGCTCCTTTAAATAAACAGCGTCTCTTGAAAAGGAATTGTGTCCAGTGCAGGTGGTAGTGTATGTGGGAAGAGTTGCTTAATTGGAAAACGGGAAGGTAAGTGGATTATGGTTGTTGCTTACTAATGGCATTTCGGGGGCACAGCAACATGAATGCTTAAGAAGTCATCATTGCCACACTGCCTCAACCCATAGCCAGGTTTTCTTACCTCCTGTCCATTGTTCTTTCACAGCATTTACTTCCCATTGTTCTCCCATTTTTGTACCACTTTGTACCTGCCCACTTTCTATTTCTAAAAATAACTCAGCTGACCAGAGCTATATTGGCAACCTTGTAAACAGTCACTGACCATATCATATCTATGTCAAAGTGTTTTCTCTAGTAGTAAAGCATGAGATAAAGTTTATATCTGAAATACAAAGATGAATGTCTGGTTTTCTTTAATGCAGTTCTTAATGTTCCATACCACACTTAGCAATGCAGTGTATGGCATTGTCTGCAGACTCAAAGACTCCTTAAAAACCAGCAGTAACCTTGAAGCTTTTCGCATGAAGGCAGACAAACAGGGGTTCTGCTCAGTCATAAAATAACTATAAGGTGAGGAGGTTCAGGACCATCAAAGGAGCTGTATTTCTACAGTGCCCACAGGCAATCATGATTTATCATAGCTTAACTTTATTTTCCTTTGGTTTTATGCTCTGGGGGTTAGATGAAGTGATAAGTAGATTCTCTGTATCTGTCAGAAAAAGTCTATAGGGGAACTTTTAGTTTAAGATTTATATACTAAAAAATGGTACTTTTTTTTCATGATGCCATTTCCTTTATTAGAATGTACAACTGAAACAACCTTAATGAAGTAGTTGCCTGACTCAGCTAATTATGGCATCTTTCTCCCTGGGAAAGCTAGCTGACCCTGCAAAACCTAATTTAGGTCATGAGGTAAATTGGCATAGCTTTTATATTAGCTGAGTATGTAGCTAATAACTGCTAAAGACAGCAGCTTTTCTATTATTGGAGATTGATCACAATGTAAAATATTTCATTGAGTACCTTGAAGTTGGGATGGAGCTGTAGGTCACACACCTGTGTCGGGAAGCAGCTGCTTGCACAGGGCTGCGTTCGTTTTGCATCAGCAATGCCACAGCATGATTGATATCAGGGGTATTGTAAAACCCTCATTTTGAGATGGATTCCTTGGAATCTTTACATTTTCCAGAAACTCACTGCTTTTGCCCAATGACACTGGTGTCTGATAACTTCTTTGCCTTCCTGTGAAGGTCGTAAGTCCAAACATCATATCCTGTGTGCCTGGAAGGCAAAACTTCTGTATGCTGTCTGCTGGAGAGTGTGAATGATTGCTGTTGACTTATGCTTCTAAATGGCACGCCTTGTGCCCTTTACAAAGAAATTCTGTGCTATTAATGTCTACCTTCCTGTTACACCCCTTTTAAGTCTAATTATTTGTAGTAAAATGTGCATCTTTCAACAGAATGATAAACCTGATTTACCAAAAGTACAGGGTAAAGTGCAAATTCTAATATAATTATTTGTGTCATGCAGAGCTAATACGATTTTCCTGTAATTTTCCACAGTTTTCTTTTTCACTATTATACTTAGAAAGTAGAAAGGAGGAAAGAAAATTAATGATTCTAGATCAAGTATTTCCAGTATTAAAGTAAGTTTATCTTAAATTAGATGTGGAAGGTCTACATAGCATGCAACAGAGAGTGCAAGCAAATTAAGCAGAGAACATTCAGGTTTTCTGAATGCTCATCCAAACTGCAGCACCAATGTAGGTGCACCCTTTGAGGCTCACTCTGGACTCTGCATGAAATGATTGTGAATGAGCAACATACATTTCTGAAAAAAATTCAGGAAACTCAATTCACTTGCTGTGGAAGGATCTTAAGCCTGCAGGGCAAGTGAAAGGGTTGTAGTCTTTGCCTAAAACTTGTATTTCTTCTATTACTACCTAGTAGCCCTCATCTTGAGTTTTGGAGGGTTGCTCTGTGGCTGGTGTAAGCCCTGCTAACTAATCCTTTTGGAAAGTTCTCTGTTGTAGAAAACTGTTTCTAAATCAAGGTTTTATATTTAGATGGTTCAATGTAAACAGAAAACTTAATTTTCACTTTTCAGGGGTACAGATATGTTTTGTGTTAGTTTTTTCTCTGGAAAAACGCAATTAGTTAGAGTTGGTTTGTTTTCTTTTGTTTATGCAGTCAGTTTCTCCTGTGTTGACTCTCATCTGACTTCTGCCGTGTTTATTTCATCACTGGGAGCGAAATGAAGGCTGGTTTCTTGAAAGCCATGGGGAGATCCCGCTGTGTTTTCCAGTGCCTAAAAGGCAGCTGACGAGGAGACAGTGGCTCTTTCTTTACAAGGATGCACGATGAGAGTGTAAGAGGGAACAGGGACCAACTTCTTCAGGGGCAGCTCTGTCTGGACTAAAGAAATGAGAAAAAACTGCATTAGAGCAACTCAGCATAGGAATTGATTGCCCACAAAGTGATAGAAACTTCTTTCCTTACTGAAGTACTTCAGACTTGGCCTAATGGGCTCTGGGTGAGCTGCTCTGGGGCCCTGCTTTTAAGGGTGGGCTTGACCTGGGGGTCTCCAAACATCTGGACTTTTCCAGGAGCCCACAAGTCTACTGAGTTGCCTCCTTGCTGTCTCATGGTGTTTCAAGCCCACTGGTCATTCCTTTATCTAGACCTGCACAATATGTCCTTCAGTATTAGAACCTGGTTAATCATAAACCTGTTCTTAAAAAGAAGTTGGCCTCAGTCCCTTACAGTGTCAACGCTTCCATGCCCATAGGCTGGTGCTTCCTTGGGAAAACACCTCCAGTGCCTCAGGACCCACCTGCCTCAGGTGTCTCAGGATTGCTGCCCCACACCCCTCAGGTGTCTCAGGATTGCTGCCCCACACCCCTCAGGTGTCTCAGGATTGCTGCCCCACACCCCTCAGGTGTCTCAGGACCCGTCCCCAGGAGCTGCAGCCCAGCCCCAGCTCGTCCTTCCCTCACATCCCGCCGACCCTGCAGCCTCCCCGGCATTTTTAGGAAGCACGGGGTTATTTTTGCCTGCCCTGCCCTGTTTCACAAGGGGAGGTACCTGGCCGGACAGCCGGAGGTGTGGAGGCAGAGGACAGAGGTGAGCTTCAGCTGCCTCCTCGGTTTAATCAGCCCGCTCATAATCAGAAGGAAATGGTGGTGTTTAAATGTTGTTCTGAGTAATCTTCTGATAATGGCCAGCATGATTTTCCTATGTAAATATTAACAATCGAGTTTATTTGCTGATTGTTTCCCCTGCCAATTAGCGGTGCTGCTTAATTCACACCTATCTCTGCTTATGCAGAAAAGCACAGGAGCTGCTTCATATCTTTTCCACATCCAGAGGGACAAAGTTACTTTTTGAAACGTACCCATAACAGCAGTGTGGTGAGGTGTTTTTTTGTAGTTGTTGAGGGGTGGGGTTTGTTTGTTTGTTCGTTGTTTGTTGTTTTGTTTGTTTGTTTGTTTGTTTTCCCTTCCTTTGGTTGTTTCGTTTTCGTTTGAGGGGTTTTGTGGAAAAAAGGATACACGCCTTTCTTCACATGTTAGTTATGGTTTTTCTCCCTGCCATTATCAAACAACCTATTTGCTTAGCAGTTTCCTTCCTTGTGCCTCAGACCAGGGGGGAAGGAATTAAGTCAGTTTAAGATGGTTTTTTTTTGCCTGTTTCAAGTTATTCTGGGAGACTTTGGTCTGTCTCTGGCAGGGTAAGAGGGTAATCTGATTTTTTTAAAATCTGAGGCCTCGTAGTCAGTACCCCTGCCTGTTACCCTCACAGCTTCATTTAGGGTATGCCCCTTCTTCCCCTCCCACTGAGGATATTGACTGAGGCAGAACCAAAAGTGGCTTTGATGGTTAGGGTGAGACACAGGGCAAAATTCCATTACACAGATAGTTTTATGCGTCTTATGAACCTTCTGAGATCTTATTTTCTTCTCCCAACTCTCAGAAGTTTTTGAAGTTGCATTGATCTGGTCTCACTCTGGTCTGTCTCACAGAATCAATCTTTTTTTCAGTGTTATTGCTCCTCATCAGTAAAGGTTCTTTTCACTAACAGTAAAAAGGCCTCTGAGATGCATTTACCTCAACAAGTGAACCAGGTTTTTGGCTTTCTCATTACTGGAACTAAGAACTGAATGTTCTGGATTAATTAAGTTTAGTGTGCTCAAATTCCTCCCATGTATGCCAAGTGAAATTTAATAGAGCCCTGTTACTTATCAGCTTACCAATTTCAGGAAGCATCTGTTTTTCACCCTGTTATTTCACAGTCCCTGAGAAGGTTCACAGTAAAGATACTTCTACCAGGGCTGTCTTGTGGGGGAACTCAATATGACTGTACTTGTTGAGCCTTCATTTTAGCCACTGGTAACTTACTTGCTTACCTTGCTTTTGCACTTTTCTGATTGCTCTCTTTCCCTGTAACTATTACTTCTAACAAAGTATTGTAAGCAATTTAATCCCTTCTCATGAAATACCTTCATAGGGTTGTTTGTGTTTTGGTATCCCTCTGCTTTTCCCAATTACTCAAACAAAACAAAATTTAAAACCAAATTAATTTACCACCTTTTCCACAGATTATGTCTTTGATACTCAGTTCTTCATAAAAGGTGAGCTCAGGAAGGCTTTCTCTTACAGAATGGATATTTTAGACACCTGTGTTCCTGGCTGATTAATCCAAACCTGTGGCCATGTCACGAGCCTTTTTGAAGTGCACAGCAGACTCTGCCCGCCTGCAGCGCGGCTGCCAAATGGAACCTCCTCTCGTCTTTGTGGCACCTTCTGTCAGAACTCAGGTAAGGCCGTGAACCTCCTGAGAAGCATCCCTTTTCCTAAACAGAAAAGGAACTATCCAGGGTAAACTCCAGGCTTTCATGAGGCTTTTTGCTACTGCTAAGGTACCAAGGACTGTTTTAGTGCTGATGGGGCAGTCCTTCAACTCTTGTTTGTATCAAGTACAGCAGCATGCCCTGACTGATAAATAGGAGATTATAGGATTCTTGCTTACAATGATCTGCAGTAAAAATTGATATGTAAACTGTTACTCAAAATCAAAAGAAAGTTGCTTATTAGAGATTGATATTCTTCAAGATGTACATGGAATAATGAGTCTTAGAGATGAGTTAGGTATAGGAATTACAGGACAAAATTCTCTGCTTTATTCTGCAGGAAGCCATAATTGTCATAATCTCTGCTAGCCTTAAAATACAGTCATATTTAGAACCGTTTGCTTTACTGTACCAGAGAGATGGAGAGGTTTGCTTTACTGTACCAGAAAATACAATCTGCTGTAGCTGTCACAAGAATGTCATTTGCGATCAAAGTAGCTCAAAAAAGAAAAAGCAGAACATATGAACCATTTACATAATCAGGCGGGTTTATTTGGACAATGCTGGAAGGAAATTTAGTAGAGCAGGTTTAGACATGCTAAAAATAACACTTGCTGAAAATGTCTTGCCCCTGAAAGATGTGGATCTAGGTCCAGAGTTTGCTCACTTCAGACAATTTTGATAGGGAAATGCAGTGGATCAAAATAAAGTGAACTCCTCTGTGGGAAGGTGGCATAAGGTATGCATACGTTGCAAATGGAATGGCCATTATCTGGCTTTCCAGAGCACATTATCAGCTAAAGAGCTCTTTTTCTTGAGATACTGCTTTTGTTTCTGGGTGTTAGCTTGTGGGTTAGAGCTGGTATCTTGTTATGATGAGCTAGGTTCTTAAAGTAGGGGTGTTAGAGGTCAAAAGCAGGTGTGTTCTATTTTCAAGCGGTGTTAGCAGATGTCATCAATATATTTGCATTTATTAACAGTCTGATGTCTTCTTATTTAATATTTTAAATTTTCCTCCCTGAGCTTTGCATGGGTATTTTGTTCTATATTTCTGATGTTCAAAAGCAGCAGTTAAGAGAGTTTCAGTTCTCTGAATTCTGTAGTTATCATAATGCAGATAGACCACCAAGCTGCAAGAATCAAACTGTAGCACAGATTAGAGGACGTAATCATGCTTAGAAAACTGCCAATTACCTCTGACCAGAGTAAAGATTTCATAAAGTCTTCCTGTGTGCTGTCCTTCAGAGGAGTACAACAACAAATGAACAGCATTTAAATTCTTACCAATATTGACTATTATTACCTATTAGTTTTGAGCATCAGGGTTCTTTGCAGGTGTACATGTTACCTTGTAATTGCTCCATTACTTTTGCCCACAAATTATTAAAGGATATCCCCTTGCAATCTGCTGTGTAGCATCATGTGTGAAGAAAGATTTCTATGAATAAGAATAAAGCATAAGAATGTAACTTTTTTCCTTTTTAAAAATGTCCTTCTTTCCCAAATACTCTGTTAGAGACATTAGAAAATGAGTGGAGGTCAAATTCTTCAAAACTTTTAAGAAGCACAGCTGCTAAAAGCTTTCAGTTCCAACAGTTGTTCTTTTGTTATACCCTGAAACCTGGTTTTGGTTCCTCTGTGCATCTCTGCGTTGCATATCATCACTGAGCAAGTCAAAGGAGGCAGGACAGACTTAGAAATATGTGGTGGAGATACAGAACATCTGGAAAGGCCATTTCAAAGCTGAAGAATGACACGGGAGTTCTTGAATAATATCTAATTGCAAGAAGGAAATACTTCTGCACTGAATTTTCTGGGGGAGGTGTTTTTGTTGCTGTTTTATAACCAGCAAGATGTTTTATCTGGTTTTCCCCCTCCTCAGCATGGTTTCTGTCTTATCACTCAGATCAGGGGAGGTTTGCAGTTGAATGGAGATGAAAGAGCTTCGTTGGCAGCTGAGGCCAATGATGGGTTGCAGCTGATTCATGAGGTAAATGAGCTTTTGTGCTGGGAAGGAGTTCATGCTTTTCTAGTATGACGATCTAGCAGTCATCGGTTGAGACAGCAGCATTTGATGCTATTGTACTTCATTTAGGAGACAGAAAGCAGGGCTTCCCTCAGAAGTTAAGGGCAGTTTTCAGAACCAAATCTTTAGAGTATGCATATGGCAATGTTGGTAGCTCTTTATGCAATGCAGACAGCTTCAGATCCATCTCTTCCTGAAATGAAACCAGCACTTTATGGTAGCAGCATATGTTTTAAATATAGTTTCTGCCAGAGATTAGTGATTTGATGTGACTCAGTTTTCTCAAGAAGTGTCAGACTCTGTATGGTATCCTAACATGAATACCCCAAATTAACTTTATAAATATTTTGCTATCCTGATAGTTTGAAACAGCTCTACTGAGATCTCAGCCTGGTCTCAAGTTGAAGAAGGGGAGTGGAGAGAGGGCTGTGGCTCACTGTATCTGCAGAGGTTTTTCCCTGTTTGGGAAAACTTCAGCCTCTTGATCCCTAGGGTTGTCAATCCAGGACTGTAGTACTTTTCCTCTGGCACTGTATTCTCCTGGGAAGGCCAAAGAAAGGGCATGCAGACAGCAGAAAATACCTTTGAAAATGACAGCTGTTTATCACATGTGCATTTCTCTATGGAATTAAAGGCTGACAAAGCTTTGCTGTCCTGGCAGTCTCAGTACATTAAAAATCAAGCAAACAAACAAAACCAAAACATGAAAAACACCAAACTCAGAACTCTGAGGTTCAGTCTGTGTCCCAGTTTACACTTCCAGTTTAGAAGCCTTTACAGAACTTGCAAATACCCAGAAGTTTTTCTGTCCTTACTTGTGAGCAGTTTCTATACTGTGAGGGTAGTTTCCCTCTTTTTGGGCTTCGACAGCCTTTAAATATCAAGTCTTCACTTTCATCTGACCACTGTCTTTCCTCAGTGTGGACATGGTGTGTCTTGCATTGATACCTAGTCTTTTACATAAAAGAACTCATATTGAGGTGCTGGTTGATTTCTGAAAGATTCAGCTCACGGGCAGGTTCATGGAAAAGTTCTGTTTAGAAGAAAGAATGAACCACTTTATAGGGCATTCTTAGTTTGGTTATGTCTCTCTGCACCTGCAGAAGAATTAGAACAAATTATTTTCAAACTCGTTAGCTTCTACTTCTCATAGGTATGCTGGCAAATAAAAACCACTCTTTGAACAGCTTTTGTATCCCTGTTTTTCTATGTCTGGAAAAAAACAGGAATATTCCTAATAGGTGACTTGTAAGGGCATTGACTTTTGGTGTAAAATGATAAAGCACAAGGAAAACATCAGGAATTAAGGAAAAAAGACAGAGAAGAAGTCTTGGGAGTGAAAAGGGAGAAGCGGGGGAAAATACAGAAATAATTTCCCAAGGGGCCTGTACCTTATAACTGACAGTGAGTAAACAATGCTGCTTTCCATATTTATTGGCCAGTCTAATACACGGTAATTCTAAAGATTTCAAGATCTCTAGTAAGATAGACAACAAGATGTGATGACTGTGTGTTGGTTTGCAGATATGGGGCTTCTGGAAATAGCAATAGGAGTCTGAGAAAGCAATACAGAAGTGCAGCTTTTTATTGCTTTATCTTTGTAAACTGAGACCACTTTTTATTCAGCATAATGTGGTGTTTTGTTACACTTCTATTGATACACCTGTATTTAAAGCCACTCATTTCTGTGGAAATTAAGCAGTTTTTTCTTATCCAAGAAGAGTGACTGCTTCAGAACAGTGGCAAATAGGTTATTTGAATGGTTGATTTTCATAAGCTGAAGTTCTCAGATTGTCTCTGGAGAGGAAAAAAAAAAAAGTATTTTCTCATCCAATTCCTATTCAATAATCATGAACCAAAATTTTGCCTTCCCTTCATTTGCCTCTTGCCAAGTATATTGGAGCTGTGGCTTTTTAGCCTTTTCTTATGAAGTGAAAACTGAGCCCACTACTTTTAGTCACAAAGAAATATATATTTTATTGTGATTGTGAACTTGAAGCTCTAGAATGTGTCACTCTTAATCTGGATAGAAATTTGCGTATGCAAACAATAGCAGAAACCAAGGACAAACCTAGTTTGAAAATAAATTTCACCTTGAGATTTAGGAAGAGAAAATATATACTCCTTTAAGGCATAACAAAACTCCAAGTATTCAGACAAGAATGAACAGACAAATATCCTCTAAAACCTAAGGGAACATAAAGAAAGTGTCAGTACATAAAGACCCCAAAACTGAGAGGAAAGAGTGCAAAACTGTTGTCTTAATAACATCAGGTACAGGCATTAAGCATACTGGAGTTGAAGAGATTTTTCTAGTTATTTTAGGTGTTCTGGATAGAACCTTTACTATTACATGTGCATATGCCAGTGTACATATAGCCAGTGCTTCTCTGCTGGACCTTCAAATGAGTTGCCATTTCCATTTTCCAGCACCAGGGAATAAAAAACCAGCAACCCACAAGATTTTAAATATGGAACAAGTTTAGCAGGGAAGATTCTTTATTTGCCCTCTCTTTCAAGGTTTTTAAATGGAATTCTGAAACACTTTTTAATATGATCAGAAATTAATTTTTAAGTTCAAATCCTCAAAACTATGGGAATTGCAGGAATATGAATTTATATAATATTCAGAAGTGTTGACTGAAATGTTGGTCTAAAATATCTGAAGCAACACTGCTGTTGATATTTAAAATGTTCACAATTTCTGGAATGATTGTCTTTCTGTTGGAAAACACGTCATCCTTGAAATTGCAGTGTTCCTTAGTTGTGTGGCTTGGTTTTGTCTGAGCCTCAAACAGAAATCAGGCAGGGAATTTGGGTAACTTTGAGAAACTAGCTTTTTTTTTGAGGTTTAGACAGAAGAACTTTGATTTGAAAAAAATGTGGTGTAGTGAAAACAAAAAGAAACAATTGTTTGGGTTTGTTTGCATTTTATTTTTACCCTGAGTTCTTCTCATCCCTTCTTTCCATGTTCAACTTCAATTAGTTTAAAACTGGTCTTCCTCCCCCTACTCCAACAAGTGTGGAAAATCCTTACAATGAAACCTTATGATTTCTGTCTCTACATTCATCTTTTAAAATGCAATAATTCTCTATGAATTCTCAAAATATAAAATTGTTTCAGCTTCAACTCAGCTTCCTATTTATGTTAAATAAACCAATTACATGGTATTTTTTCATACTTGCTTACCTGCTATAGACTCTTCACTCCAAAATCTAGAAAGTGGCTACAGAAACTTAAATATTTTTTTAAAAGGAAAACCCTATAAGACATTTTTTAGGGGGAAAATGCAATTATTGTACTGTTCTATTAAACAATTTCAGAGAAATCTCTGAGTTAAAACATTACACAAGGAAATGACAAAACAGCTTTGAGGGCACTGGAAGGAGCATGAGAAACTTAAAATCTTCAAAAGGATTTCAGCAAGAAATGTGCTGGTATGACACATGCTACTCAATGGTCAAGGTTGTGGCCCAAGTTCTAGAAAAAAACAAATTCATGGGATCCTTGTCTGCTTTTTTTTTTTTTCCCATGCCTGTTCTTTGTCCTTCAAACTTATGGTTCCTAGAAAGTTACTTCTAGGGATTTTGATGTAAGCTACTTTGTATTTTAATAACTCTTGAATTCCCAGAGCACATTCATGAGTGTTTTTAATCTTCATAGCTATGAGGATACTCTTGCAGATGTGACTGAAGCATAATTTATAGGACTACACAGGCAGAAAAATCAAAACAAGCTTACTCAGTTCCAGTTCTCAGATCATCTTGGTTTTTGTTAGTCTGACTCCTTTTGAACTATTTGGAGGTGACAAACACTTTGATTACTGAAAGTTAAAGAACTTACGCTTCAATATTTACACATATACTCAAGATTTCTTTATCAACTGTATGTTTGGAGTTTAATATTCCATTTGTGAAAGTATAAAACAATTTTGCCCTTGAATGCTGAGAGACTGCTCCAGATATTGAGCTGGATTTCTGGAAATCATGAAATCGTAGAATGGTTTGGGTTGGAAGGGACCTTAAAGATCTTCTAGTTCCAAACCCCCTCCCACGGGGAGCTTGGAACATAAGCTATACAGGTGTTATTTGTATCTTAATGTATTAATAAATAAAAAGGAAAGCTGGGTATTAATGGAAAAAAGATTCAATCAATCCAGATACACAGATGATCTTTAGAGTAAGGCTGGTACCCGGAGCAGAAATAACAGCTGAAATCTTACCTGAACGCCTTATATTAGACTGTAAAGCAATAGGAAATCGGAGAGAGCAAGTTTACTGAGGAAAACCAAGGTCTGTAATCTCCGAATGACACCGCATCAGGCAGCAGTGCCTCGTTACAGCTCGGCCGGGCGGTTCTTGCTCTGCCAGGGCTGTGTTTGCATCGCCAGTGCCGCCCAGTAAGGGGGGTGGTGCTGTCACTGCTCACAGCATTGTTTTACACTGGCCGTGTTGTCCTAACACCTGTCGGGCTTGGTCAGGGTGTTTAGCCTGTTTAGCTGTAACCACAATTATTCAATTCCTGCTAGGTTGTTATCCAGTGATCAGGGGATTGATCTACCTCATTTTGCCTTTTGCTTAGCCTTGTATGCTTGTGTAGCATAACACGTAAAATTATGAATATTGTTTAAACTAATGCAAAGTCTTTACAACTAGTTATTGTGTTGAGAGTGAACCATTTATGGACAGGAGCCTTGAAAGCACAGCTACATGAGGATACCAGAGGCCCCATGGCTAAAAACTGACCAGTCCATGGGCAGATCCTGGCCAGCAAAGGAATGCAGCATTGGGAGCTGTGTAAAAGCAGTTGTAGGGGTCATAGAGCAGAAATGATTCAACAGATGTAAAACATAATGTATGCAGTAAATTCAGTTGTAATGCAGATGTGCAGGTCAGTGAAAGTGGAGCATGTTTGACAACATACAGAGACTTACTTATGGAAAGCAAGGGGGAAATTTGAAAAGGAACAGAAAGCCAATCTTGAGTTGGCTTTTAAAACAAATAATTAGTGACATAGGCATAATTTACACAACAATAAATGACATTTATGTATTTTTTGTCAAGTACTGTATCACTAAATTAACAATTACAAAACCTGCTACAATTTGAGACATGAAAAATATAAAAGTTGGACACTCCTATAAAATTAAGGCTTGAACTGACCACTATGGAGGGGTTGGGCTGAGATAAATTTAGTTTTGGAGTGTACAGTGTTAAAAATTGACTTGAAAAACAGACACCTCTGAGCTGAGACAAAGGTATTCCACGTGAAGTTAGATATTTGCTCACCTCTGTGCATTCTTACATCCCCTGAGTGGATTGGATTATGTGAAAGCAGGCAAAGCAGGAGCCTTTGGACTTGGAGTATTTTTCCTGGGCTCTGTCTAGATGTCCTCTGCTCTGTGGCAATTGATCATACAATCTAACAATTTCTGTCTCTCCTACTTTCCCAGTCTATGATTTCTTTTCATATCTGTTTTTCTCACACTTGCCCTTCTTACTTTGTCTTTCATTGTCTTTTAGCATCAATGTCCTCTTTTTCTTCACTGCTCTTTGTTTGCCTCATTTCTAGCTTACTAACCTATCCTTTCTTCCAAAGAAATAAGGATAAATCCTTGATCTCTCTAATTTGTGTTTATGTTCTTTTCTCCACATTTTATCTGTTTTGGCTGTTCAGGCTTATGTTCTTTTCTGTAATGAGCTAATCTTTGACAGTGTTTACAATAGCAAGTCCTCACTCTGTGCTGGCCCTTAAATATTAGTTTTATGATTACACTTAAAATAATTAGACAGGAATTGCTTAAGGGTATATGTAAATACTAAGTGCTTTAGTGTCAGCTTTGACTTTGAAGAAATAATTTGAATAAATTAGTATTCTTTAGAATTTGAGATGACCTACTGAATTGATCACTAATATTCTGTGCCCTAATAATGAATGCTGTAATTTTGAAAAAAAGTGATTTAGATGACTAATTGGGAAGTAGAAGCCCTGATTGTCAGAAGTCAGATGTTCTGTGTTCTTTTTGAAAAGCAACTTTGGAGGGTCATAGTGACCAGAATCTAGTGCTATCAAAATTACATTTCTGTGCAAAGTACTGGCCTACAGAATTGAATCCCCTTCAGCTCCTGTTAAATATAACAGTGACAACAGCGTGTGATTTATTTGCCCGTTTCCCACAAGTCCTTCTTTAGGAATTCAAAATTGCTTTCTTGCTCCACTGATTTAATCTATACCTTTTCTGCTGGTGTTGAGTTATTGTTTCTTTACTTGCAGAGCTGTATGTATTGCAAACAAGTCGAAGGAATTTGCTATGTGGACTTTGTCAGTTTTGGTAGTTACTGCATGGATGCCAGAAATTATTGGTGACCAGAGTGGTCCCTTGATTCTGGGCTGTGTTGGACCACAAGATACCCTTTGAGAGAGAGGAGACAGTGATGCTTCCTGATGAGGACATGCCAAGCACAGCAGGACAGTGCTGAAGGGCTCTCCCAAGAACGCTCCTTTTATGGGAGAGCTCCAGTGTTCTTGCTAGAGCTGTTCTGTATTTCTCTGCCTGCTGTAAGAGCAAGTGCTACTGAATCTTGTGGTTGGTTCTGCAGTGTAAGTGGATCATAGTTGTGTTTTGGTGTTGCAGGAAATTGGAAAGGTGGGAAGCAGGACTGACTCAAGTGGTGTGTGATCTGAGGAGATTAGAGCAATAGGTGATACAGGCCACAGGGTTTTAATTTGGCAGCTCCTGGAACTGGCTCCGCCCTATATGACTGCATTAGCTGCATGCAGGTATCCCAAGACATCAAAGCATAGTATTTGGTATCATCATTAATGAGTCTTTGACAATTCCAGTTTAAAATTATGCTTTATTCGTTCTTTTCTATGTAATTTATTCCATTGGGGGAATCTTGTCATGATCCCAGAAAGCAGAATCCCGTGTGCCTGTCTGCTTTCTCAATGAGAGATAAAGTGATTAATGATAGCAAAGAAATGAATCCTGAGTGCAGGAGTTAAACTAATGGGAGCTCAGCTGTTACATCACTAATAAATGGGAAGGGAAACCTTTCATCTTCCTGATGCTGAAGAGCCCTGCTTCATCATCCCCTTTTCTCTGCTTGTTTTCATTGCGAAATTCTCATTATAAGAAGTAGGAGCTGACATCTGCTGGAGAGAGTTCTTATGGATGACTGTTTTCCTGTTAACAGAGGCAAAAATCTGATGGGGAAAAAGGGGAGGGAGACTATATTAAGACGCTGCTGTTCTTGGACTTGAAGAGGGGAGAGCCAACAATACAAATTATGTTATTTCTTTATCCTTTGTTGGAGGATAAATATATGTAAAAGCCTGATGGCTCCATCCCTATCCAAGGGAAAGTCAGATCTGCTTACATTTCATGAATCATCCATCTTCAGTCTTGAAGAGAGATCAGAAGGGTAAGTGGAGCAAGCAATTGGGGAGGATAGAGAGATTTAGAGGAAGGGAAAGGTAAAGGCATGGAGAGATGTGCAAAGAGGTGACAGCAGAAATGGGTGGGGGGAAGGTGTGTTCCACAGTAGGGAGTGGTCATATTTCAGAGATGACAAAGGGGAAATTACATGAGAAATACCCAAATGTTACTGGTAATTGCAAGGGGGACCCTGAAGGACAGGGAATTTTTACAGCCAACAGTACCTAGATAGCCATATCAGTAACACCATAAAGAATTGAGCTGAGCTCTGGATTTCACAGGTGATGATCGAGGTGTGGTGAGGGACAGTGAGCTTCACAGATAACTGGAGGGCACCTTTGGTGGAGTAAAATCTTGCAACAGAACTTAGTGTACGATTGCAAACTTAGATGATGTAGATAATGAGAGCAGAAACACCAAACATAGGTGGACATAGGTATAGCAAAACTGGAACCAATGGGAAATGTAGGAATGGGTTGTTCATCTGCTGGGAGAAAAGGGCAGATCCAAATGAATGGAGAAAGAATAAGAAAGTAAAAAGAGAGAGGAGGGAGGCATAAAGAGGGCCAGTTAAGTGCAAGCAGGTCAGTACCTCTGCCTGGCTGAGCAGTGCATGCTGTCACCACAGCTTACCCTGCCTTCTCTCTAAACTCTCTTCCTGGCTGTTTTCTGTAGGAATGTGCTGTCTCTGTGTGCCTGTAGGTGCACAACTGACCTGTGTGTGTGTCTGTGCCCATGGCGTGTGTGCTCAGCCCTGACACTGGCCCGACCCATGGAGAGGAGCTGCATCAGCCACCTGTGTGTGACTGGGCTGGGAGCACAGCAAGTCAGGAGGGAACCACCCCTGCCTCCCCAGGCCCTCCAGGTTCAACTTCACAGTAGGGAAAATGTCACACAGTGTGCAGGGCGGGTTGGATTAAATGTGAATAACCATCCCCTAGTAAAGTCCCTGTCTCCTTGGACAGTGTGCTGCATGCATCAGTAGTGATTGCCATGGCATGTTACAGAAATAGCTCCCCTCCCTCCCCTCCAGGAACTTCAATTCTTGCAGCTGGGTGCACAGTTGTGACAAACTAACCTCAGCTCAGCTCCTCAGGGCACTCAGCCACAGGCAGACTCATCTCTCGCTGCTGCTATCTCTACCACTAGGCATAAGGAGCTTGAAAGAGCTCCTGTGAGAGCCAGATTGCCTCTGGACCTCCTCCCTCAACAGCATGGCACAGGCATGAGCCTGTGATGTCCCTAGATATGCTCTGACAGAACCATCTGGGTGTGTTGGAGGTGGTAGGAGATAGTGAATGAATTAGCAGTTGCCACAAGTGGGCTGGGGAGGCAGGTAAATGTGTTACAGTGAGAAATGCACAGGCATTGCTCCTGTTGAGATCTCCTCAACAGGAGAGAGAAAAGGGTTGGAAAAATGAAGGCATTTGGGAGAAGACATCATGCAAAACCAGCAGGAACAGGATGTGCAGATTTGGAAGGCAGGTGAATCAGAGCAGTGAAAGCTTGGCAATGCCTGATATTTAATCTCATAATTCTGTGTACCCCACATGACAAAAATCTCCATCTTATGCATGGTTAGGATCTTCTTCCAGCATTTTTCCCTGTAAAAGGTCTCAAACTTTTTCAAAATACACATGTAAAACACACTAATCCTCGTATCTAAGACTACTGCATTAATTGCATTTCCTCTCCTTATTTGCTTTAATTCACCTGGAGATGTTACTTGATGTGTTTGTTACTTAAATATCATGAAGAACTGGAGACTTGTTAAAAGTACCCCAATATCCCAGCAGGAGGAATGAAAGAGTATCTTGGCCTTCTTTTGCAGTGTGGGGTTTCAATAGATATAAGACTTATTTTGGGACTTAAAGTAAAACATTTGGAGGTATTGCTGACTAAAACCTTTTGTCTGTGAACTAGAAGATGATGGGAAAGAAGGCTAACACTTCTAATTGTGTTTGGGGTGTTGGGTGAATACGAACCATAAAGACCTTTTTACTGTATATCTGATAATGTGCTTTTTTTGTAGTAACAGTTCACTACTGAAGTAATGTATTTCTGTAGGCCACCAACAGCCATGCTTGATGGTGTTATAATCTCTTTATGTTAACTTCTGTCACTAGTCCCTTTGGAGAAAGGGTTGTTACCTTTGTTAGGATTACTCCATCCTTCCTAAAATGTATGGAACAATAATTTTAGCTCATTCAGTGCAACTTGTTTAATGCTCAAAAGATATGGTGACATGCCAGCTTCATAATCATGATGTCAGTAACATAAGAAGAGGTCCTTTTTGGCAGTATGAATAAAAATGACAGTCCACTTATATTCCTTGCATGGCTTGTCAGTTCCAATTCTTATCTGTGTTTTTAAGTATTCTCAAACATGTCAAGATCACAACATGCTTTGAATAACTTAAAATATAATTTAAAGTCTATCAAAATCTAATAGAAATAGGCATTCCAGACTTTCTGCATCTTGGGCTTTAAGATCAGCTGTGCAGAAAAAAGCTGCTATCCATGGAGCTGTATTTTTTCTCAGTGATTTGTACACATACAATGTTGATACAAAAATATTAAAAAACCTATGACTTGAGTGTATCCATCCATGTTGTACTGACTGCATAAATAGTTGAGAAGTCAGATATTTACTTCCACGACCTTGAATTTTGACTGTTTTTACCATTAATAGCAATAAGACCTTTTAGTGCTAAAGGCGTATGAAGTCTGTCATGATTATCTAAGCTAATCCATGAGGCAACATAAGTCATAGACTTTGCCTTCAAATCATCTAGGGAATAAACTGGAACATATTTTTCAGAAAGGAACCCAGCCTTGATTTATAGAGTCTGAATTACCTTGGTAAGGTGTTTCAGCAGCTGTTGCATCCTCAGGGGGAAAGCGTGACCTTCTTGTCATTAATTTTGCTGATGCTACGTATCTGAGCATGCCGGTTGTTGCAATGATTGTAAATATTGTCTATTAGATTAAATGAACATTTTCATTAGAAAAACTCATGTGTTTTTCTAGTATAAATCTGTAAATGCTTTACCAACCTTTACAAAGCCTTCCTATTATTTCTTATTCACTCTTAATAAGTTCTGAAATGAGACTAAATTATGTATATTTTATTTGAATCAGTGTTTTCATTTGACTTTGTAAAGCCATCCAGAAATTTTCTTTGGACTGTCAGATTTTTATGCTTTGAGTAAAGAAACTCCTTATACCAGTTGAAGAAGTGCTGCTTGTGCTTATTCTTTTTTTATCTTCCTTACTCCAAAATCCCATTTTGAGACAAAATATAAAGGGAGAACAGAATTTTAAAAGTTTCTAATTAATAATATCCTTTCTACTTAGAAGTAGCTTTAGCTGCATTTAAGTACTGTTTGTTTCACAAGAGTAAAGGTCAGAGTAACATGTGCAAGTCTCTTGCAACTGACTAAAAATGCTCCAAGTTCAGAAAATCTAAAGGTAAGTATACCTTTAAAACAAACATGAATTTATTAAAGTGGGCATTATAATGGCATCCAGGGAATCTTAGTTTTCCTCCTCACTAATCATTTAATAACCAGAGGGTTCATTTTCTTAACATTTCTAAGCTGGCTCATATGGCAGTAACTTCAGTTAAATACTGAGATTCTCTTCCCTGCCACTCCTTGGAGTGAAGCCAGGCTGTCTTTGGTGAAGGCAAAGTTTAAGTTACAAAGAGGAGGGGCAGACATAAACAGGTTAAAAAAAGATTAAAGCAGTAAGGTTTTGAGTTTCTTTTAGTAGAAAACAGTAAGAGTTGGTACCTGTTCTGAAACAAGTTTTGCTTCAATTTTGCTGCTGCTGTTACTTCTGTTATAGCAAGTAATATTCTGTTCATGAGAAAATATTAAAAAACAATGAATCAAAACATATCATATGAAAGAGATACAGTGAGTTTTAATTATATACAGGCTGTCCTGAAAAATACACTGAATATTTTATGCAAAAAAGGAAGACTGAAGGATTGCAGTTGGTACAAAACTCAACTCAGTGTCAGTTGTAAACCTGCAGATCACAACTTCTCTGTTCCAGAAAGGGGAATGGGGAACGAGAGATTTGAGCATCGTCTGCATCTTGATTGAATGGGGTTCAATGCTGTCCACACTGGCTGCTGATGTTCCAGCTCTGTTTACCCACCTGGAAAGGTCACTAGATGATTGGTGGCTTTACCAGGATAACTTACTTTAAACATTCATCTTTCCTCAGCTGCAGCTTTTCTTTTGAAAATGTGAAACCATGTGACAGAACTAAACATGAACAGATGAGTGTCGAGGCACAGGAGGACACTCCTAGAACTGGAGAGCAGATATGGTTGGAAAAGCAAGGCAGTGGAGTTAATGAGGCCAGAATGCCAAACTGACAGCTCCCTGCATGCAAGTGTCTTAGAGATTAACTGCCTGGACAGACTGAAATGATGGTATCCAAGCAATAACATTGTAGCAGCCAGATATTTTGGCTAACTATTAATTTGTTACCCTGTAAATGAACGGACTGGTTCTGGTTTTGCTTAGTCATTGTTGTGCATCAAAAGTTCTTAAGGCCAGTGAATAAAAAAGAAAAAAAAAAACATTAGGAGACTTCAAGTCAGACCAAGGGTTAGAATCTCTTTGGTGATTGCTGGAGTCTGGTTTTAGTGAGATTCTTTTAATTAATGAATTTTTGCTTTTGAATGAGTCATCTGCCTTAACTTCTAGAGACAGACCGTACTAAGGTTTACTGTAATGCTGCAATGTAAAGTTAGAAAGTTAATTCAAATAAAATTAACTTTATTACATAAATCAAGCATTTATAATGGCAAAAATGGTCTCTCTACAATGTGTGATGATAAAATACCTGATGACTTCAGCAGGAAACTGACAATTCCGTGCTCTAAAATATAATTATATTAATAGTATTTTGAAAAATTTGTATTCAATCCTAAATGTAAAAAAACAACAGAAAAACAAAACAAAACAAAAAGAACAAAAAAAAAACCCAAAAAACAACCCACAACCAAAAAACCCCCAACAAAACAAACAAAAAAAGCAACAAAGAAAAAAAGCCCCCCAAAACAACAAAAAAAAAAGTAAAAATTGCATTTTTCTGTATTTATACACATCTATGAATGAACCTCTGTAACCTTCTCACTCTGCAGCTGTCAGATTCCCCTCAACCTCCTTGGGGATTTGCTCCTTTTGTACCTAGGTATAGACACTAACATTTATGGCTATGTATTTTTATTTCAAAAGTACAACAGTATCCTGAAAACGAAAATTGATCTTTCATACTGTTCTGTCTCAATGTGACTCAAAGAAATTGATGACCGGAGCAGCACTGGGCAACTGAGAAGTGTCTTCCAGTTAAAAAGAAAATCATTACAATATGAATAATAATTCCATGAAATATGATTTTTAAAAACTCAATGTTACACAGTAGATTGTAGCTTTTAAATGCACCTGTGTGCTTATGATTTACAAGTAAGATCTCATACATGTATTAAATTTTAAAACTGATAATGTACTCAATATTGGAAATAACGGTTCAAAACTAAGGCGTAGTGAGCGTAAGTTGCTTTTCTTGTTCAAGACTTTTCTGTGGCACCCCTGTGCTCAATCATTGTATAGTTAAATATTTCAAATTGAATTTGGGTTTTAAACGTACTGATTTTAGACTGTTATTTCTTCATGTCTGCATGTGACCTGTGTGTGGCACAAGTCTTACATGATTACTGAGTTCTTTAAAAACGAGACCTGCTCCAAGGGCTACAGTAATACTCTTCCTCCTCCCACCCTCAGAATTCATTTAATAATGAAAATAAAATCTGTGTGAATATACCCTCTTTTCTTTCAGCATTTCTGTCCTATGTGGGCTGGACATCTGATGGCACTTGTGAGAAGGTTAATGCTGATGTTAGAAGCAAAGTGTATGAGAGTCTCTTCTTCATCATTCTACTTTTCATCTGGGCAACATGTCTGTGTTAATGCAGCAAGACAGTAGTATTCCAAGATGTCTCTATAGCTTGTTTAATTATCTCAATTTATAACAACTTTTACAAGTGAAGGGTGTGTTTTCTTCCGTCATCTCAGAGAAAAAGCTCTGTGTGGAATAGCTGATATATAACTACATTTCAAGGAGGAAGTAACTCCAGGCAAATAATATTTTTAAGAGATAGTTTTTTTTTTTTGATTGTATGTCCATAATATTTTAAATTTCCATTTTCTTCTAGAAATGGATTCCTTTATCTCTTTCACTAAACTGAAGAACGAAAAAGAAACAGAAAAGAGCTAATTCATATGTTGTATGTATAGTCATGTATAGACGTAGAAAGTACTGAAGAAGTTTTTATCAAATATTCATTGCCATCCTTGTTCAGAAATGCCATAGGGGTATTTTCTAGCAATCATGTCCCTAGTAGCAAAATGTGGACTGCTGAATTGCATGTTTATGCTGTTGTTGTCTTCTCTGTTATAAAGGGAGTTCTTTAGTGCGTAGTCTTGACTTGAGTTCCCCACTGGTTGTAGTCTCTGCTGATTGTAGTCAGTATGATCTTAATGTATTCAAGATACTCCCCCACATTTATGAGCTTTTGTTCTAGCTCAGAGAGGCTATTGCTGTGTAGACTGCTGTTGTGCTTTTCAAGCTGCTTTTTGAACAACTAGTACAAAGGTGAATAAGGAATTGTTTAAGAAAAACGGGGAAATATTTTTCTATCAGTTTTTACAAAAATTGTTTTCAGTTCTTTATTTTTTTTCCTCACAAGTTTGTATGATAAAGCATCTTAACTCCACAGTAAATATATACTTGGTGCCTATGTTCACTTGTAACTTCTGCCATTTTCCCTCCTCTGTTTTTCCACCTGAATCATAGAGAGTGATACAGAAATAGAGGTAGAAGATCATTTGGTGGACCTTCTGGAAAACAACGTTTATGTTTTCAAGGAAAGGTTCCCTTCTAACAGGCTCTGTTTGTCAGTGATGTGAATGAAGTTTGTTTTCTTAAAGGCAAATAGAAAGTTTTGATCTATTTTCATGAAAGTAGGAGCTCTCTGACCCCTCTTGGGAGCCAGGTTTCTTCAGGAGCAGTTGGGCTGATGCTGCTAAACTGTTTCTAGGACTTGAGCTTGGCATCACTTCGGAACATTATTCATGGCAAGTGGCCATGTAGACTTTAGACTAATTGGTTTTGACTTCTATTTGCTTCCAGAAGTGCTTTGTAGCCATAACCAGTACAAAGTGGAGTTACTGGTACTTACAGAGAAATTGGCAACTACTGCTGCACTGGTCATGCTTGGGAATCTGATCCCAAATATGAGCTGAGACCTTGGCAGAGATCTCATTGCTGCAGATTTTCAGATAGGGTCATTGGAAAGAATAGCAGGGTGTTATAAGAAAAATAATCCTGCAGATGAGGCCAAAGCAATGAACAGCACCTACGTTTCTTGTATTTTTTTCTTGCTTTATTTGTGCTGTCTTTGCTTAACAGCTGCCACTTGACTTCTTGTCTAAGGACTTAGGATATTTTATGTCTTCATTGTTTTCTGACTTAAAAAAAAAAATCACCTGATTACTGTTTTCTCACAGTAAAATTAACTATTTATCAGTGAAACAATTAATTGAACATCATCTTGCAGCCTTTAAAGAGAACAATAATCCTCTATATCCCTATACAGAAATTTTTCTGCAACATAAGGCATTAAGGATTTTTCTCCCTGAGCTGGGAAGCTGTACACAGATGTATGCACCGTCCATTCATTTGCATTCTTAGGCAATACCCAGGGAAACCCTTGCTTGATTTGCTCTCAGACAGGTTCCGTGTGATCCTCCAGATGAGTGTCTCCAACAGGATGTCAGCTGCACGTGGCTTAGAGCAACATGTCTCCTCCTAAGTGGATCTCTGCTCATGCTGTCAGTACCTACCTCACACAGCCATTTAGAAATTGCTGTGACTGCAGATTGAAGCAGCTGTCTGCCTAGTGCATTCTCTCCAGAAAATACCTCTTAGGCCTGCATTTCAAGGAATAGTGCCAGTTTCTTATTGATTTGTAGGTGAAGTTCATGACATGAGCTGATTCTCATTCCTCATGAGAGATGTGAGCATGTGGTGCTGGAAGGAAGAGTGGTTCGAGTGTGGTTCTTTGCTGTGGGACATGTTGCCTACACAGCCCTCCTAGCTCTGCCTTCTGAATGAGTAAAGAAGTGGATTTATATTCCTGAGTTCCCAATTTTGGATACACCAAAGAGTAAAAATTCTCAAATGTTTGTCCTATATTGTGGGATTTTTATTAATATTTTCCACAATTCCGCTATGTTCACCAGGCCATGGGGAGTAACCAGTTACACACTAAGAGCACCTGTAACCCAGAGCTATGCAAAGTTTTGGTGATACTGCCAAAGTTATCTGTTGCCTTTTCACTTTAGGTTGTTAAATCTTCAGATCTCAGAGATGGCAGGTGTACCAGGCATGAAAATGATATAAACAGTAAGGTCCAGGATGCTATAAAAAGGTATCAATGCTTTTCTTTTTGATGCGGTTAAAACAGGAATAATAACAGCACTCATATCAGAAGGGCTTGTGCTCTCAGGGATACTATTCCCATGTATCTTTTCAAATTATGAGGCTTTGACTAGATGAAATCAATAGCATCTGATGCTCCTTGGAGGAGTCACTTATGAGCCCACTTCATTTATCCATGCCACTTTCTGTTTCAGCTGACCATAGTGTTTTTAATTTCCTGACCTGGACTGGCACTTGACATTGCTGAGTGCTGCTAACTCTCAAACCAGTCCTTCACTTATCTAATTTAATTCCTGACTTTTAATACCATAATTATCCCAGGGATATCTGAGTGACTAATTTACAGAGACAAATATGTTTCTCTTTTGAATGAAGTCATTCAGGTCTCTCAGCATAGTGGGATGTTCAGGATGCAACATGAGGGTAGTAATGCACTCTGCCAAGTGGGGACTTTTGATAGAAAGTTGAAGGACATATTTAATTAAAACAAATTTTTTTTTTTTGATGTGGCTTGAATGTTTTGCTAATATAATCAACAAAGTCAATACAGTGTTAGAAATTATTTAGAAGTAGTGAAGAAGAAAATAGAAATTAGTTGTCCTGTTAGTTATTGTGTACATCTGCAAATGTCTGCTTAATTCACCAGCTCAAAATGTTGACAAAATTGGCAACATGTAACATAGAACTGTAAAGTGCAGAGACAAGAACAATAAAGCAGTAGAATGTGTGGAATTGCTCCACTCTGCAAGAGATTAAACATTCACAGGCTTTCTAGCTGGATGTAGGGGGATATTACCAGAGGGCAAATAATGCAGTGTTATGAGTTGCTTGGAGAGAGAGAATAGAGAACAATTATTTACTATTTTTCACCATAAAAGTTCTAAGGAAGATGAAATACATGTAGGACACTGAGAAAACTGGAATATTACAGTGGTGAAACATGTTAATCCTCTGCTTCTGTGATGGTCCCCCCTGTCAGGGGACAGGGCTCTGGTGTGGCTGTTGGAAAGTTATACTCCCACTGTGAGGCAGAGAAGGGATACAGGACTCACTTTATACCCACCTTTAGGAACTGAATGCCCAAGATCAGGGTGGGAATCTGAGACAGTACAATACTCTTATTCTAGTTCTTTCTAAACTCCAGGTTAGAGCCTTAGTTGTTGTATTGTATTTCTGTGTGTTTTGAAGAAGTAAAAACCCCACAAAATAATTTTTTTAAGGAAAAGAAATAAGTTTTTGTTCTTAAAAAAATTTTAAAAATTAATCTGATTGCGTAGCTCATCCTTTCAGCCATGTGGTTTTAAGTCTTCAGTTGAAGGCTCTTCAAACACTGCTATTTGCAGGAGGCAAAAACTAACTGTTACTCTCACTGTTTATGGCTTGGCACAAACTTCTGTGAACATGTTCCTTGTATTATTCTGGTCTAACTGTTACTGTCTGAGTATTATGAAAACCAGGGGTTTAATAATTACAGAAGTACTTGTATGGTGTGAAATCTGCTGAAATCTGTAATACTGTGATATCATGACATGTATAAGAGAATACCTGAAATCAGGCTAGAGTTTTTAAAAATGGGTTTTAAACATATGAGGGGAAAGATAGCTTAGGCAAATTTTAGAATAGATGAAAACTGTGTTTCTTGCCAGCTATATAAACCAAGACAAGTAGTGGTTTTATTTGTATTTATATGTCCTATTTGTGTCCTATGCATGTCCCCATATAGAGAATGAATTCATTTTCAGCCTGATTTTTTGTCCCTGAGTTACGAGGCACCTTTGCTAGGAGTACTTTTCAGTAGGTATAGCTACTCAGAGCATTGCAAAGTTGCCTGGTACATTTTGGAGCAGCTTTGTAGTTGTTTTACTTTTGTGTGACAGTGTCTATTATCTTAAAGCAGCTAAGAGTAAAACTAGAAATTGCTGTTTACTGGTACCAGGTCAGTTTCACCTGAATTCATATTGAGGGACCTTTATGTTTGTGCACAATTTTGGGCCAGACACCCTGAAGTAGGAATCTCAAAGGGGAAAGAAAAGACTAGCTTCACCCATTGAAAACATGTGTAAATCCTCATGGCTTCAAAAGTCGGGAAATCATGAAGAGAGGCGGATTTTGCTGACAGAGCCTGAGGCAAGTCATATTTTAAGCACGAACAACATAACACATTATGCATTACCATTTGATGCTTGGTTGTCCATAGGTATCTCACTTTGTACAAGAATGATTATACAATGATACTGACGACAGAGAGCCTGAAAGATAATTTTTCTAAACTTCCTCATTTTTTAAAGTAGAAATGTGGAGGAGGATAGTAACCTGCATGGTTAAGAAGAAACCAATTCTAATCTTAATGTAAACAGTTGGTGCCAAGTATAAATTAAAAATCTGAATCAGGAAATGGAGCTATTGATTTATGAATATAACAGAAAAAGTATGAAAAAGAGCAGGAGAGAGAGAATGATATACATTTATAATACTGATAATTGACTGTCATATAAATGTATGTACTGATAATTATTCATGTAGTGATATATGTCTGCACACACTGATAGTTACTGATATATTCAGGTTATTATCAAAATAGTAGTTACATGCGTTTGGACTTTGAGTCTGACTGGATTATTGACATCCGACTGAATTACCTGAAAGTATAAGCCATTGTGAGGAAAGAAGTGTAGTTCTGTTAAATAAGAAAAAGTATGTAAAATATGCCCTTTTTATATATATAAAGTGGAGGATATGACTTGAAGTGGATATAGATCTGTTATACTGCATTGATAGTGCCTCTCAATCTGTAAGCAACTCATTGCTTTTAAGATTACATTAGTTACTTGCATTGACATAGCCCACAGTTCAAAACTGAGCATCCTAGTACTTCTGATTTTCAGATTGTGGAACCAGAAATGCTAGAAACTCTTGTAGTCGATCTTGTTACAGACAAGGTCTAATTTACAAATAAATTCCCTGACCCTTTATATACTATATGTATATATATACTTTATATAAAGCATATAAGGTTTATACTTTAAATGTGTGAACAGTTTCATCCTGAAATTCAAATTAGTAGACATTGAACACATTATTTAGACTTCAGATCATAATGATTTTGGCCCTTTCTCTGTTGCTGGTATTTGTATTGCTGTTTCATTTGCATTGCAGAGGTAGTCTCCATCAAAATTTGATCCTAAATCTTCCTCTCTCTCTTTTATTTTTTTTCTGCCTCAAATCACTGTGTTGAGTAAAAACCAAGTAGGAAAAATGGAAATAAACTAGTAGTAAATATTTCAAGGTTATTTTGACCTCCTAAATCATTGCATGGTGTTTATGGTTTTTTTAAATCTATGGCAGGTTTGTTTTTTTTTCCCCCCAAGATATTATTATTGTAAGAAGAAAGGAAAAAGAAAGAAAGAGAGAAAGAAAAGAAAATCTCTGGACTATAACAACACTCTCCTTAATCCTGCATTTCACTTGCTATCTCTGACCCTGGTAGAGAAATCTTCCTCTGAAGTTTCTAGTTATGCTGCCTTCATTTTCACATTAGAGCCTTCCTTTGTGAGCCCCCATAACAGTAACAGCATCCATGAAGAACATTAGTGTACTGATGAAAAAAAAATTCATTGCTGCCTCCTTGGAGATCAGAAATAAAACTGCTGCTGCATTTTATTTTTTCCCCAAGGAATTCAGAACTTCAGTGTCACGCAGCTGAAAAGCTTGTCTTTGCTAATCACAGATTTTTTGGGGGGCTGAAGAGGATGGCCTGAAGTCCTTGTGGTACAGACTTTGTCCTGAATTTTAATAACTGTGGCCTTAAGAGTCCATAAAACAGATTGCTAGAGAGTTATAGAGGAGGGTAAGAAAATGCAATATTATCTCTGAAAAGAGGAAAGTATGTGTATACATCTGCAATAAAGGGCTTGCAGCAAGATTTTGTAATCTACTTTTTAAGTGGAATTTGCTAAGATTGCCTTTTTATAAAGATAATTGTACTTGGATGCAAGGTAGGGTCTCAGTTGTATAACAGGAACAAATGGCAAAAGGAATTTGTACTTTGAAAATTTAAAATACCTAAAGTAAAGGTGTTGATGGGGAGGGAAAAATCATTATACTTGACAATTATTTTTAGTTGCTGCAAACAACTGACCTTTGAAGCATAAAAACTGTTTTATTAAAACGAGCAAAATGATAAATCCATTTCCTCTTGTCTTATTGTGGAAATTAGCACAGAATCTGTTACAGTTTTGGTAAACTCCATGGAATTTTTAGCATATAGAGTCTTTTAATCAAGATGATTTTTTATGTGGTTTATATGTCCGCTGCTTCAGTGAAAATAACAGATGCTGAGAAACAACATGCAGTGATATATAGACTTATTATTTGCGTAAAAAATGTGATCTACTTCCTTACAGTGAATAGGTAATTTTATCCACCTCTTTATCACCGTGCAACTCTTTGACCCTGTGCTTCTCAATAGCATTATTAATCATATCATAATAAAACCTTCATTCAGGCAAGTCCACCACTATTTTGGGGAAAGTTTTCTTGACAGATTAATTTTTGCCCATCTGTGTTTCTATGTGTAGGCTGGAAATATTGTCATTGTCATAAGGCTATGGGGGAAAAAAAAAAGTTAAACTGCTCTTTCATTTTCTTTCATTTGAGATTGCTTTATGGTCCATTAAAAGAGATTGCTGCTCGCTGCTGAAGGCTTCTGCTGCACTCCGTGTTTCCTTGGCCGAACTGCAGCTTGTTAGAGGTGCTTTACTTGGTGGTAGTGCCTTGTTACATGTGTTAATCCAGGCTCGGATCTGAAGCCCACGGAGGAGGCTAATTCCCGTTAGTGTTATCTTTATAACTGTGCATCTAAGGGTTTCAGTCTTTACAGAGCTACACAGGAAAATTCAAATTTTAGGACTGCCCTACCACAGCTGCTTCTGGTTTTGTTTGTATGGGTTGATTTGTTGTTGAGGTTTTTTCCTTTGGTTGGTTAGTTTCATTTGGTTGGTTTGGTTTCTTGGGTTTGTTTTGGGTTTTCCCACCTCTCTGTTTTCAAGCCAGATAAGTGAGGCTTTTCTGTATGAGTTACAAACTAAAGGAAAAAATTCCAGTTCATGATCTATACCTCTTTGGCAGAAGCATTTTTGTTAGACTGTGCTCCATGCTGTGATGTTTTGGTTTTTTTGTGGGGGGTGGAATTTAACTATATCACGTTAGTTCACCTAAGAATGTGCTTTTCAGACATGGCAATCAGGTTTTGAAAAACTTCTCAGATAATGCAGTCTTACACACAGGTGACTCCAATTCGAGGCTCTTCAGCAGTCTGTTTATAGTAATGTCCTGTCGTGTAAATTGACCTGAGCTCAGAAAAGACAAGTAAGTGACATTGTTGTATATCGGAGTTCTTTGTAAAACAGACATTCAGAGAGTCCTTTTAGAGTGGATGTAAGCTTAATGCTATTAAGTTGGATGTGACTGAATTTCCTTAGATATAGGAATAATACTGATTTTAAGAGTTAGAGAATATTACATAGGCTTAAAATCATCAGAAAATACTAGATGTTGGAGTAAAATGACTTTCATTATGAAATGATCAGTGAAACTTGTCCAAAAGGAGGTGATGAAGGTGGTACTTTGCAGAAATGCTTTGTATCATTTCACGACTGGCTATGCCATTGCGAATACTGTAACACTTTTTTATATATTTATTACCCATGACAGTAACTGTTTCTTACCTGGCTTTCTAAATGGCATGTTTTGTGATGTTTCATGCTGGGTTACATGAGTTTTACTGTGTTACCTCATTCAATGAGGTATGTACTGACACAACTCACTGTAAAAGAAGCTAGAAATTTTAGGATAAAACAATTAGCTGTATAGGCCTTGTGATTTGAAGGAAAAAAAAAAAGTTTTCTTTTTCCTCCTGGAAATTCTGAGCTTTCCGTGTCTGAAAAATAAATTTGGAGATTCCTTTATTATTTGAGTATGTCTCAAGTATAGATGAAAGAAATCCCAGATGATATTTGGTTTTGTAATTAAATGTATTTCCAACTGGCAGCATATCTGAATGCAAATGATTTGAAGATGTATCTGGATATAGAAAGTGGTGTGACAAGTTCTGTGTAGAAAATGTTAGAAAAAGGGCTGAAATTAAACTCTCTCTTCATTGATACCTTGCCTTCCTACTAATTTTTGCTTTTTTCCCCTTAATTTGATTCCAAATTGCATGTGAGTAGATGCTTTATAAAGCAAGAATTGAAAGTTTAGCTTGATACACAGTGGCAGTGTTCGTATGGTACTGGGAATATTTTGCATCCATTTGGTGGAAAGGAACACGAAGAAAGTCCTATACAGCAAGTAATTATTTTTGTTTTTCTGTCAGGTGTTAATTTTACTGTTAAATGTTAATACTTCTGGATTTACTATTTCTTTCTTGGAGATATTCTACACCCAAAAGTGAATGCAGAGAAATCCCTGTCTCCCTAACAGTCATAATAACAGATCACAATCTTCCCTGGCCACTCCTCTCTGCAGGTTTTGTTACACAGAAAAAGCCAGGGAAAAATGAGAAATAATGTTAGGTTTTAGTGACAGGCTAAAGAAGTCAGTTGCAACTGAAAATACTCTGAGGTCCATGTCCTGTTCTGCTAGGAAATTTCCGACTATCCCCTGCCAGGAAATGTGAGCTGTGAAAGGAATTTAGATTGGCTGACCATATTGGATTTTCTTTCAAACACTGTATGTATTCAAGCTTTGAAAATACTGGAGTACAAGTCAGTCAAAAAATTCTGTTGAATTTGTAACACTCTCCTGAGTCTATGTAATTCTACACCACAATTTTATTCCTTCTAGGAATACATAATAAGAATAAAAATAACCCTTGTTCTTTGTTAAAAACAATTTTGATAGAGAAGGAAAGGAAAAGGCTTCTCTTTCATTATTGACAGTCAAGCAGAAAGTGAGTTACTGCTGTTTTAGAAACACCAAGAGGCATGAAAAGTTGCTTACAAATATTCCCTTTACTTGGAGAGGTAGTAAACCTCTACCTATATTTCTTCTCCTCCCCTCTCATACTCAGGATGATGACAGCCTTGTCATAATGTGGATGGGAAATTTGTCATAATCAGAGAAGCTCATCTTGTGGCTCAAACCCTTTCATGAATATTTATTTACTTTCCACTGGAAATTTCTTTCTTGTCAAAAAGAGAGTTAACAATATTAAATATACTTTTCTGGTGTCTTGATATCTTTGTATTTGTTAGCATACTAATGTTGTCCTGAGCTGACCTCTTAAGATTAGTATCCTGGAATTTGTCAGTCTGAGACCGACCTTCATGCAGTGCTGAGAGAAAAATATTAGCCTTTAGCCAATGCTAGCTTACATTAGTAAAATTAATTTTAAGGTCTTTTTTTGTTCAGAATTGTTCTTGTTCCTATGAAAGATTCCATTTCCATTACCATTATTTTTTAAATTCAGAGTGAAATCTAAAATTCTATGATTTGTTTGGTAACACAAATACCAAAAGTTAGAAACTAAAGGTGTAAAAATGTTGCATTTTTGATAGCATCAAATGTTATGATAGAATCTTATTCTTAATAAAGCTCCCTTTTGTTTTGTTAGTCACTGACTTTTATGGGGGAAAAATCAAAAGATAAATTGGTTTCCTTTATCACATTTATATTTAATACCTGTTAACAGATTTTGAATATTACCATATGGTCACATTTTTATAACCTGAGA
>VXAU01006133.1:3378831-3434726 GCA_013399695.1 Formicarius rufipectus | reverse complement strand
GCATAAATTTTATTAATATAAATAGATAATAGGTGAATTGCTATTACCTATTTTTTCAGATGAGAGAAACATAGAATAAAAATAAGATGAAAAATAAAAATTTTAGTGATGCTATGTAAAAAAAAATAAAATTATGCTTTAAGATATTATTTTTCACTTTGCAAGTGAACTGCAGGTTACCTGCCTGTCTGTAAACATGCACATCTCCTTTGGAAAAGTTAACATGGATCCCAATTGCTCTAGGGTTTGTATTGTACTTCAGTTAAATTGTTTCAAAGTCCCAAGAGGTCTTAATTTTCATGATCTATAAAAATAATTGTAGTTTAAAGTGTTTACAGTGAGATGAGACAGGTCATGAAGTTAGTTACTCCTCACTGTCTTTTATTTAAGGAAGCTCAAATTTTGGCAACTGAGTAAACACTGGAGTTGTATGCAGACTGTTGATGCCCAACATGAAATGCTAGACTGTGCTCAGAGGAAAATTAAAATGCAATGAGTTTGTATCAGCAATTCAGAAGGTAAGAACCTCTTTAATCCTTGAAGCATTTCCCTTAAACTGGGAACTTGAGCTTTTTAGCAATTAGTGTGGACGGTGTTTGTAATGTGTACTAATTTATATTGGTGTGTTTGATAGGAAGTCCCTCTTTCTTGTTTTGAGCTCTAAAGAACAAGCCTTCTTAAGAAAAGGGGCTGTTTGTCTTCTCTGCAGCCATTAAACGTTGGTTTTCCCCAGGATTTTGGAAGAAGTGAGTTTATCTAAAGAATGAAAATTCATTGGTTTTTGAAATAATGAGGAGGATTTATTCAAGTCGTGCTTTCGGAGATCCAATGGATCTGTAAGGAAGCCTCTGACTATTCAGACCTGAGGCCTCCTGTTAGGACAGGGCAAATAACTTTCCTACAGTATAATCTGATGATTTCTTAATAGGTTGTTTACCTGGAAAGATCAGCTTTCATAGTTGTCTTACTGTCCTTTAGAAGACTAGGATGACTTTATCTTGATCTGCCTTTTATACCAATAGACTCATGTGAAGTAATTGCCAAAATTTAGTCAATAACTTACTTCTTTCAGTGTATCACCTGTGTCCAAATATCTGTGGGCAAAATATACATTTTATTCTCTACCCCTTTTCCCAGTAAGGCTGCCAGTCTTTTTGGCTGATCCATCCTCTGTAACCATCTGAGACACTTCTCAAAATTTGGCATTACATTTGCTGTGACTCATAGGCAGTTTTAATGATCAGTCCAGACAATTACATAGTCCTGAGTTTAGGCTGTCTCCCTAATTACAAGGGCATCTTCCCAGGGCTGTTACAATAGGGATAATTGGAGCCACTTTGCTTGTCAATCAATATAAGCAAGAATTTGTTTGGAGGAGTGCAGAGTTAGAGGAGTGTATGGTACAGCTATTGTTACTAGAGGCAGCATAGAAAGAAGTACTGGCAAACAACAAAAGGATGATGTACTAAAACAACATTGCCAGGCACCATCATTATTTCTAAGTTAGTAAAAGATGCAATGATGACAGGAATTTATGTCCAGAAGATAGCGTAATATTATCCTGTGTAATCAGCTCCCTGTAAAGAGCAACTACCAGGTACCAATAGGACTTCAGAATTTCACAGTAATGTCACATTTACTGTCTTTCTATAGAAATACTCTTTCAGTTGTAATGCATGACATTCTCCAGCTAATTGCTGTCCTGTGTTCCCCATAGATTACTCCACAGTATGAAATAAAAATCCTATAGACAACTGGTCTTGATGCTTTGGGTACATGCTGTGTTTGAGAGGTGGAACTTGTTCATATAGTAAGATCAAATCTCTTCGCATAAATGCACTATTCCCGTAAAGGTTTTACCGGAGATATTTCTTAAATTCAGGAAGGAAGGAATGGTAATGCAAAGGCAGACTAATTCCCTGTGGAAGAGAACTGTAGTAGGACGAACACCTTCCTGGTTCTGTCTCATTTAGAATAGAGACTTCAGTGTCAATCTCTGCACTGCATTTTCCTCAGGGCACTATAGTTAAGGTGAAGTTTCAAGAGGTGGTTGATAGTCCATGACTGAGGATAGAGCTTGACTTCTTTTCTCTCCTGCTTCTGTGAACCTAATCTGTTATGTGAGCTCTGGTGCTCAGCTGCCTCCTTGGAGAGCCTGCCAGTCTTCCTAAGCTAGAGGAAAAAGACATTTATAAAAAATTAGCTGAAAGGGATCACTGAGAAGCCAGGGAAGTCTAGAGATGTAGGAAAAGAAAAGAGGCAATTCAGGCCCAGGAGGATTGATAAGGTGGGCTTGCATCATCTGGCTAACGGTGAGATACAATAAACTCTGCCAATCTGCTCTTTCATGCAGTCTGTCCTGTTAGCATGACCCTATTTTATGTAAATAAACAATTATTCTAAAAGAGGTTTAGTTATGTACTTAACCAGTCATGTAAGAAAAGTTGATTGATACACTTTGGGTTTTTTATCATATTTTAAAATCATCTCAGTTCTGTTCCAATAAAAGAAACACTTGTATATGTTTCAGATGTATTATTCCTTAAAATCATCTCAGTGATAGGGCTATTTTCTGAGCTAGTTGAGTAATTTTGGCCTATAAATACGTTCTGAATGCCTGTGAAATACCCTAGACTGGTACATAAAATGGCATCAATTTTTGTTATTCCTTCTCTCAAAATTCCCAACTCTCTACCTACTTGAAATTTCGTTTTTTTCCTGTCATGTTTCTGCTTTTCAGTATATCCTTTCCAAACACGTCCTTGCATCTGCATTTCTATTTTTTGTTCCAAAATAGTTTGAGAATCATTTGAGGAAACGTCTAGAATGGCATTTGTTTACATGAGACTTCTGACTGACATTGCTTTTTCTAATTCTTCTTAAATGTTGAATAAGGAACTAGGTCTTTCCTTACGTTTATACCCTCCTGTCCAAGGAGAATTTTGGTGAGGTGGCCACACTAGCAGAACCACACCACTGAAGGTCTAGAGCCACAGGTGGGACAAGGATTGAGTGACTGAGCTGCTTCCTTTCAGATATTAACCACTACATTTGAAAAAAACCAAACCACACAAGTAAACAAGGGTCATTTTTGCATACTGTATGTGTAAGGTTATCTTAAAACTTAGTGGAAAACATGTAAAAGAAATGGTGAAACAGAGCAACATTTGAATTGATAGGAAGTCAATAGTCAGCTGATGAAGAGAACAATTTTTCAGCAGCCACAGAACCAACATAGTTAAACGCACATTATGGCTGTTGTAAACTAGTTAACACAGGTTATAAAAGAACTAATCTTCTTGAAACCTAGTGTTACCATATATAATGACTTCTTAAAATGTGGTCTGCCTTCTGGTCAGGTAATTAAAATAAATAATAAAGCAGTAGTTAATTGCCCATAGTGGCCACTAATGCAGGGGTTTCCACTTTAATTATTAATAGCATGCTCTTTGCTCATCATCCAATGTTTTCCTTTCTGCCTTGCCTGCATCTTACTTGCCATCTTTACTTTTCTGCATTTTTAATAGAGAGCACAAGTTTTCTCTAGTCTCTTACTCTGTTTGGCATTACCTCCATTCAATGGTGCTTGCTTGTCCACCTATTCAAGCAGAACAATTTCTATTGCTGACTTTTCTTTGTATAAACTGATAGTGGCCACAGCTTCTACTGGCAGGTAATTACCAGAGATGTCACTGGATAACTCTTCACCTTTTTCAGCATTATGTGTTTCAAAGAATTCTGTTATAAAAATCTTTATTTGTGGACCTCACTGGGCCCTGTGATAGACCTCCAGGATTATGTTTTGCAGGCTGTGTGCTGGAAATTTCCACAGGGCTGCTCTTAGGCTTCTCTGCCAAGCCAGAGGGTTGAGACAAGGGAATAAAAATTATATCAACAGAATGAAAAGGATCTTTTTACTACTTTAATTCATAAGAGTTCAGTGCTATGTTTACAAGTGCAAACCACTGTACATTACTGTGATTGCACCTGGCAGGGTGGCAGAAGAAAAAAACCTCCCCACTTTTTATATTTTCATAACTAACAAAACAGATAATTGATTCTGTATTTTGTGTTTCTGACTTTCCCCATGCTTTTTATGGCTGTGTAGAAAGCCATGTGTATGCTGACTGTGGAAGGCAGAAAAGCTTGTCCAGCTTCTGTGGTGGCACCAAGTGGGTCTCCTGAGTGTGTTCTGATTGTTTTGGTTTGTTTCATGAGGTTTTCTTTGTTATAAGTTTCTGATGGCTCACACTGTTGGAAGCTATTAGAGATTAGAGGAGGAAGGAAAACACGCTTTCTTGATGCCCTGTTGTGAAGGAAGTGACTCAGTGCCTCTCTGACACATGTTACTCAATGACTTTTCATGTGGCCTGGAACATCAAGCCTATACAGGTGTCCTTAATGTGAACCATTTTTCCAGACTCTGTCATTTAGTGACTACATCTTTTTAGAGGAGTGTCAGCCTAAGCAGAATTTATATCTACTTGCATGTTTTGGCCTTCTGAGCTGTGTTAGTGTAATTGCTTGTGCAGCTGTATTTTAAAACAGATACAGGCAAAATTTGTAGTTAATAAAAGAGAAGCCAAGAAAAAGGTTATCCCAGATCTATTGCATACCTGTTTTCATTACACAACCACCCAAATTGCTGTTCAAGTAAGTAGTAAGGAAGAATATACTTTGTGGGATGACAATTGAAATAATTTTCACAGGTGCTGCAGCTGAAACAAATGCTGGCAAAACTGCAATTTTTAGTCATTAATAAAGGATGATGCAGCTCTGGTGGTTTTACATGCCCTTTGGATTACCTTTGGTGGAATCCTGTCCTGCTGTCCACAATTAGTAGGCGAGTAGCTTTGAACATATATTGGAAAAAAATTAATATCCATTAATCCAATATTAATATCCATAATATGGATAAAAATTACTTACTTTTCCATATTCAGTAGTCTTTGCCTGTGCTCTTGGTGCCGCAGGTCATTCATACCTTTGTGCCAGCACCCTTCATTTACACTTGAGTAAAAAAACACCAAATATTTATCACTTAATTATGTTACTGGTTAAACTACAAAACCAAAAGCAGAGAGAGAAAGAAAGCTTTTACCTATAAGATTTTAGACTATTAAACACAAGGACTTGTGTCATCTTTTTATTTAATAAAACCCTCAATTTTTCACAAATTAGTATTGTAATTAGAATTTGCTTCTCTGATCTGAAACCTGATCTTCTGAACAGAAATGTAGCTGTGTTATCAATTGACAGGTTCAAACATGAAAAATAAGATAATGATGTTGCAAAAAGTAAATGAAGCATACATAATAACACCCAAGATTATATATAATTTTGTTAAATTAATGCGCCGTGTCTTAAAGGTAGCAGAAACACTGTGAAATGTCTTGATGAAATGGAAAAAGAAAATGTTTCATATTAATGCCATTCTAATGGAAAACCACTTAGAGCAAATAACTGTAATTTGCATTCTGATCCCTGTTCTGTGAAGTGGCTTATCAAAAAGAAATACTCCATTACTTCTCTATAAAAGTTCTAATTTTGAATTAAAAAATACTCTCCAGGTGGATCATTAGAACAAATTCTATCCTTTAAAAGCCTGTCTCCCTTATCAGAATGCAACTTGAAGAAATGGGTTTTAAACAATTTAATTCTGTACATGACAGACCAATTTTTGTGTTCAGGGGTGATTACTTAAACTTGTAATATTCCTCTCCATTTTTTCCATTTTTCCACACACAGACACTAAATTACTTTAGGAACAATCTTGTTCTGTTCAGAGAAGATTTTTGCGGGAGAGATTTAGTTTAAAAATCTGGCCACAAATGTATATTCTTAAAAAAACCCTGAAAGTGTGAAGAGGTGTATTAGTGGAGACAATTCTACAGCTGATAAGAATTTAATAATCATATTAATAAACACATTAGAAATTTATGCAATTAATTTTTTTTTATATAGACTGTTAAAGTCATGGATTTCCCTCTCATTTTGGTCAATTCAAAAGACTCTGTACTGATTGTCTCTTTCCGTTTTCCTTGTATTTTGTCTTCTCCTCTTCTTCTTCCCTTTTTCTCATCTCTCTCTCTCTCTTCTCAGGAATGATGAACTTGGACAAGAGACTCAGTTTCCAAGTGGCAATGAGGTGACCATTTGGGTGGATCTCAGAGAAGGGAAATAATTAGCAAATTATGGTGACCTTAGGGAAAATGCAAATGAGCACCCAAACATGATCAGAGTAACTGTGCATCTGAAAGTCAGTGAAGCAGTATAATTCATTATGGATTGGCTGTGACATAGAACATTTTAAGATGTGTGTGCCATACTGCATGAACAACCACAAGTAGACTTTATTGCAGCTTCCTTTAGTTTTGAGGAGCTGAAAAGAAAACCTGCTGTGCTCATCTAGGGGCAAGGACTGGTTATTACCATCTCTTATTTTAACAGGCATCATGGATAAAAGAAGTTTTTACATTTGGAACTAATGAAATGCTGGATAATCACTAAAAGTGAAAGTGAGAAAATCAGCCAGTTTAAGTTAACTTCACTAAGTATTGATAGGCAGCAGTGGAATGTTGCAAGCGGTGGTTGCTTTGATCTTACAGCATAGAATAATGTTGTTGATTTGTTTGCTTTAATGTCTGGCCTATTGGTGATGAAATCTTACCTGCTCTTTCTAAACTAAAATATGGTTTGGCCAATGCATAAAACATTTTAAATGCTTGGCTTCTGTTGATAGCAGTGTAATGAGGTTGGAAATGTAGCTATCTGTAGTCATTGTACAGCGCCTAAGTGTAGCTGTCAGGGTACCAGCAATTGCTTTGGAAAACAGATTTCTGAAACATTTAGGGCTCTGCTGAGTGCTGAATCATTTCTGCTCTCTCTGTGAATGATTGCTAGAGACTTCACTAGAGCAGCCAAGTGGCCTGTTTTATAACAGGAGGGACCTGTGGCTCAGCATAGTGTGAACTTTGCTTTAGCAAATTAATGACTTGTGTACAGCAAGTTCATCTGGGAGAGGCTGTGTAATATGGTTTGAGCAAAAGCAGAGAACCAAAGCATGTTCTAAATTAAAAACCATGTCCTAAATTAGCGACCATACATCAGTTCCAGACTTAGAAGAGAGGGAGGAGAAAAAGCAATGGATGAGTGATATGGAAACTCTTCAATACAATGATTTGAAATAGTTTTCTAGAGAAGACAAATTTAGACCCACCTCATGTAGTTTTCTCAGTTGAAGGTCACAAAATTTACCAGAGCTTTTGTCAGCAGCCAGAAAGGAAACAGTCACATGGTTTAAAAGGCAATTCACCATGTAATGACAGCTTCTTGCAGAAAAGACTGATGTTATTTAAAGTACAGTCAGGAAGTGATGTTACCAGGGCTAAAGGGTGTAGCTCCTTGAACCAACCCATTACCTTTAAATATGGGAGAGTTTGCATGGAGGGATAATTTTGAGCCCTTGTGAGTGATTTAATAAGTGCCTGAGTTTTGGTAAATACTACTTCTACTTTTTCTTCAATTCATCAGACACTACAGTTACCTATATGGATTTTTCTTATAGTAGCTGCTGCCAGTTTTTATCTCCATCAGTAAAGCTCCAGTTAATCAAAGGCTTGACCTTGCATAACATTGACTATCACAATAAATAAAGTACCAATTAAATTAAATGTTACTTAGAAGATTTCAAATAAATTAATGGAATATTAGTTGACAATTGTAACATCATTCTGCTTGAGGTACCCACCTTTTCTCTTGAGAATGGCTGTACTAAAGTTAGTAAATAAACTCAGGACCTTGAATAAATATAGTAAAGCATTTATTAAAGTAATCAGCTAAATTGCCTCTTTACAAATAAAATCAGCTTTTTCTTCTGATATTTATTACTCATTACTTTTGAAGGGGTGCATTATCTCTGTGTTCTTTTGAGGGTAAGTATTAAAATTCTACTTTTTGTATTTACTTTTACACTTGATGTATCTGAATGTATAGGGTTTGGAAAATTTTGACTCGGCTGAGCCCTCTTCACTAAATACCAGCCCACTGGTGACATTTCAGTAGTACCAGGCACTTCTCTGAGGTACTGCATACAGCTCAGGCTGGGAGTAGCATCCTTCTTTTCCCTTGGCCCAGGAAACATTTTGCAACTGCAGCCTCTGCTTTCAGATGTCTTAGATCATTACTCCCACTCAGATTCCAGACCTTTATAATTGGCTGAATTGATTAGTATATCCCATCAGCCAAGCTGGCCAAATACAATGATAGCATTTTCAGTAGTGTAGAGCTGGACTGAGTCATGCATTCAAAAGAGGAGGACTGTCTGGTTTCCCCTTCTGTCTAGTTTTGAAGGTGGTTCTCTATTATTTTTTCTGTCAAAACCAGTGTTTCAAATGCCTTTTTAGCTTGGCCTAAAAGTCGTTCAGCAGAAAGGACTAAGGTGACAGGATCCTGAGTAGTGTGCCTTGAATGGTTCTTGACTGGAGATGCCAACTTTTAGTAAACTCTGCCATACATCACATGTCAATACTGTTCTTTCAAGACAGGCTCTTCCAAAAAGTTAATACAGCGAAGCATTATGAATTATTGACAGACTGAACACTTGTCTGTCACAAGCTACCTGCTCCAGGTGCCTGTGTCTGCAGATGTAGGAGACCAGATCGATTCCTCTTTTTGCTCCCTCTGTCTTCCTTCATCTCCTAATGCGATTGATCACTGCCTGGTCACTGTCTTCACAGTGTGTCCCTCCAGTAGCCACCTTGTGCTCCGTTTGTCACCTTTAGCTGACACTATTGATTGCTATTTTTCTCAGTCTCTCTATTAAAAGCCTGAACAGTATACAAAGCCACGGAGAGCTTAAATAAGTCAAAAGGAAAGAACTCCTTTCTTTCATTCTCCACCCTCAAAAAGCACTTAAATATGTGTGTGTTCTTGCCTCAGACAGATGTTATTTCTCCTTGACTTACCTCTTTTCCTGGGAAAAAACCATCAGAATCTCAAATATTAACACTGGCAGCTTGCAGTTTTGTGTTTCTTCTCTGAGCCTAGGGGCATGCCTCAGGGAGTTCGTGTTCCCTTCCAAGCAAGCCTTACTGTGTTGCTTATTCCCTAGAGCCTGAATCACTGTTTAGTGAACAACCTCACTGCATGTGGAAAGAGGGAAAAAGTCTGGTATTGAGGGAGGCTGGGGATTTTTTGAGCTTGTTACCTTCTTGAATCTTACCCACTGTTCTGAAAGTAACAGAGATGATTAGGAAAACTGGAAGGAAAGGTGATGTCTTGGATTGTGTCATATCCACCCGTCAATCCTCTATTCTCTTTCATGCTGTCTAGAGTCTGACATCAAAATGGCAACTAATTAAAAGTAAAAACATAAGCATCTTTTGAACTTGGATGATTGTTCAAAGATGAGAGAGGTGTAGCTGCTCCTCAATATTTTCATAACTGCTTACTTTTAACTCTGAATCCTGCTTGAAGTAAGCTTGGTGTTATAGGTTATATCAGATTTATCTTGAAATAGACTACCATCCACTAATTAGCTCACTTGCAGTGTTAGCTAAAGTCCTTTTGTTTCTTTACCCTCTTTCCAAAATCTACTTTTCCCCTTTCCCTAGAAATTATGGCAAGATTCACTTCACAGTAGCAGTAAGAAAAAAGGGGAAAAAAATCCCCAAACCAGCAGCCCGGGTTTTGATTCAGTTGGAGTGGGTTCTGGTGGCTTCATTGAAGTTAATAAAGGTTTGGGTTTTTCTTTATAGCTGATAATATCTTTGTAACATTTTGACATGATATCTAATTGTTGCTATTTTTACTCATAAGAGTAAAAATGTGTCAAATCTGAAAATAATACAGGAAGTTGCCTTTTCTAGAGGTTGATCCAGAAGTTAGGATACCATTTTTTGCTTCTTTAGTACATTTTTCATTCATTGAAATTTGTTTGGAATAGGTCATCTGTTTCCTCTAACAGAGATTCCTGTCATATGAAGGGTGATTGCTTTCTTCTTCTCCACTCTCCAGTGTGTATCTGGCTGTTCCAGGGATCAATTAATTGTATTAGTGTATTGGGGAACTTCTAAAAATCTCCAGAAAATTCCTGTTCAAATATTTCATTAAATCCATCACGACTGTATTCTCCTTCATTGTTTTTAAATTCTTATTCCTCTTCTCTCCTGGTGCTTTAAAATATTAGTGAACAGTCTCTGTCCTCTCTCACTTCCCAGTTCTCCTTATGTTACCATGCTATATGTGTGTGTATAATGCTTCTTTTAATTATCCTTTATAATTAAGTCTGAGTTGCAAATCTATAAATTTTGCTGTTGTTCTCTGGCTTCTGTGATTTACCAATTTCTTTGCAGTAGTGAGATACACGGAATATAATTAAGCTCAGTGTTCATTTCTTCACACTGGAGAAATGTGGAGGAAAATGGTACTTTTATGTTTCTTGTGTGCTCTACCTTAACAGCATAAAATTGCCTCTTGCATTTTTTGTGCTTTATTCTTTCTGTCTGTTTTGCAGTTTTGCATGTGTCCTTCCCAGTAAATGTCATCTTGTTGAACCAGACATAGTCTGAATTTACCTTCTGTTATTTCAGCACTGATCTGTCATCTTTCCTGAACCTTAAACCTCCTGGGTGCATCATGGCCAATCCAGGCACTCAAACATCATGAAATACAAGGAACCAGAACTACTATCCTTTAAGCTGCTCTTATATTGGGTTGTCATCTGAGCTACAGATTCAGATTTTCCTTCCACAGCCATAGAGTAAGAAACTTTGCATTAGTTTTAGATAAAAGCTGTCTTGGCCTAGAATCAAATAGTGGTTTAATTATTGAACCACTGTGATGGACACACTGATGGATGTAATGTAGCAGTGATACATTTCTAGGCTGGTCAAAAGTCTTTATAGCATATTCTTCTTATAGTGGTTAACTGGAAATGGATTGAAATCCTAGCATTGCAAAGTACAGCACTCTTTACACTGCTTACACTTTCAATAATGAAAAGAATGCCTTGTGTAAACTCTGGCAGTTATCCTGTATACTTTATTTAAGAAAAATAATCCTATTTAGTGTGTGTTGACTCTGAACAGCAAGTAGTCAAGCCTGAAAGGTTCAAATTATAGAGTGAAAAGTGTAAATCCCAATTCAGTTGCTATAGCTTAGAAACAGCTTATCTGTGCTAGGAAGAAAGAGCAGCAAATGAAAATTCTTTTATGAGAAAAGAATGTTTAAGAAATATATTGATCCTAGAACTCTACTGGACGTCCTTTGTTTTAAGTTTTCTAGTAAATACAACTACTTTTTAATGAAAAGGAAAATAGAAAAGCTTTTTGGGTGTCTGGTTAAACAAGTTTATGATTCTACAGAAAAGTAATTTTATCTATATAGCCAGTGGGTTTTATATGCAGACCTGGAATGACTTTGACTTGGGAACAGGAACATGGGAGAAAAGTCCTTCATAAAGGAGAGGGTGAATGGTTTCATTCGTTTGCAATTACAACTTCAGATTCCTGGATATTGAGGGTTCTTCTTTTTGTCTTTTTCATTTATTGTTGTTTGCTCCTTAATGTCTCTCCTCACACATGCCTTGCTCATTTTCTTCCAAACCGTATCTCTATATTCATGGTGGGGACACTCCAGGTAAGTGCTGAGGGACAGCTGAAGGCTGGGGTAGAATTTAGATCTTTTATGGAGAGATTACAGTATTATATCTAAAGTAAAATGGTTGTGCTCTGTGTGGATGTACTGTCTGTGTCTGGGAAAATTCCTTCAGGATAAGATCCAGGGAAAATCTGTCTCGCACATTCACCTGAGAGATGTACCAGCTTCAGGTGTGCCACTGGATGATCTCAAGGTCCTTTGCAAATCTGTATTTCTGTCATCAGTGAGTTTTGGGGTTTGACCTGTTTTCTCAGAAAGGAAAGAGAGAACCAAGAGCTCAAGCACAATGTTGGTTAGATAATCTGCAAAGAGGAAAACTATGAGAAATCAAGATTCAGAAATTCTACTGGTGAAGAAACTTCCTTTTTTTTCCCTTCCTTTCTTTCGTATTTGATCCCTAATTTTAGTCAGTTGTCTGGAACATAGTGAACTGACAGTTCAGTTTTCAGCCCCTACCTGGGCATTCTGAACACATGATAAGATATTAGTGGATATGAGAACATGGAGATGTGATGTCTCAATAAGCCAAGAGCAGAATCGCAAGACCAGAGGAATAGATTTTCCAGTAACAGAAGGGAAAGTAACTGGTGAACATATGGTTTTGTAAAGAACTGCAAATCATTTTAATCTGCACTCTAATATACTTCAACTGATGAAGAAAAAAGAATACTTAGTTTAGAACTTGCCTGTAATCTCAGTTCTTTGGTCACCAGCAATTTTCCTTTTTAAAAGAAGGTGTGGTTTATGAATTAGTACTTCTTGTTCTCTGATGGTTTTAGCTCTGGTAAGGATGCACAGGCCAAAAGGCTCAACAGTGTTCTGTTTTTCATGATGGAGTGAAATGTTGAAACACTGACCATTTTGTTACTTTTAATTGAGCAAAAATTAATTTCAAACTTTATTCTTTGTGTCAAACTGTGCAGTAATTCAGCACTGGAAGATTTAAGTACATGGATTTTTGAGCATGTATAAATATTATGATATTGTATCCTCCTGTTGTTTCTTCTGAGTGGTGGTTGGCATTAGGACTTCTGGTGTTTGTCCTTCAAAAGGCTCTTGACCATTTGTATTGAATGTAGTGAAGCTCAGGTAAAGTAAGCACACGAAGAATTCAAAGAGATGTCTGTAATACTGCTCCAACAATATTTCTGTTTGCTTTTTGGCACTAATATATGTTGAATATATGCATGTTTTTAAAGTGATGTCTTGAGTGATTTTTAGATATGTCAATCAGAGTAAACAAGAAATTCACCAAATGTGAATTATGGTGTGTTTTTTTTTTTTTTTTTTGGTCCAGTTTAACTTCATTTTCTCTAGAATATTTTACTGCTCATTGATCAATTCAAGGATTTTTTTATCAGAATATTTGGTTGACCACTATTCAGTATTCCAGATCATAATTTAAGATCTTTTTATCCCATACAAAAAGAACTGAAAATCAGACTTTAGACCCCAGGTACAATTTTTACCTGTATTAAGACTGGAATTTTTTCATTGCATTTGCTTTATGTAAGGATTTGTGATAAAATATGTTTTTTTAATTAGAGATAGAGCTGAATGATTTTCCTGTTCTTTCCACATTTTTGAGATTTAAAATCTTTCCTGATATGTATGAGTGTGAACCTGTGTTTCTAATTTTTCCATAAACACCTCCCTGTCGGAAGATGGGAGTGCCTGGGAACAGGAGGTTGCTTATTCTGTGAGGTAGTTAGCATTGATCACGCCAGAGCCATTTCATAGCTGGCTGAACCATGTACCACAGAACATTTCTCTCTCTGATCAGCTCCCCTCTTCTGCTGTAAGCTGGAGTTCAAGTTTTGAGTTTAAACAGGACTGAATATGGTCCTAATGACAGGCCTTCTCCATCTGTTAAGATTCCCTTTAAAATGGATCTTCTTCCTGTTTTGCATTTGGTATTTCTGCCTGTTTGACCAGACATTCCATTCTGGATCCAAGGAACAATTTGCAGTAAAAATGTCATCAAAACTTCATCTATTAAATAATTCTTCTATTTTTTTTTTTTTTTTTTTTAAATTGAAAAATAGCTAACCTTCACCATTTTCTTTGGAGATTAGTTTGGCGTATGGTAAATGTCATTCGGTGTTAAGAATACAGTGTAAATTCCCCCCTGCCTAATTATCTCAAAAACTGGAATTTTAAAACATTTTCTTTCCTTTTCAAACTTCTGTGATTTTATGGTTGTTCTCCAACACCACTGGCTCTGTGGAATGTTCAGGTGCAGTGCGTCTGTATCCACTGAAGTGCAGATCATCTGATCCTGGGGCTTAATCTGCAGCCTTGCACTCTGCCTGGTGGGGAGGTGTGACAGCAAGTAATTACAGTTTCTCAGGTGCAAACCACAGGACAAGTAACGGCTCAGTTATGACTGTTTTCTTTTTCCTTTTGTGATGGAAGCAGAAAAAAGGAAGAGAGCAATTCACATCAGTTGACTTGTGTCCTCCTACCTCCTGGCTGTCTATGCCAGAGCATCTCCTACTTTTCCCCTCAGTCCAATCTGTTTCCTTATGCTTGTTGATTTTAGTAATGAATATTCTCTTTCCTCTCTGCAAAGTTGAAAGCAAAGTGTAGAGCTCAGCTATTCATATTATCTGATCTGCTACATAAGATCCATGACATTCCTACTCTGAGTTCACTTACTCAGAGTGAACTGGAATTCTTGGAAAACAAAGAAAAGCAAACCACCCCAACCTTTCTCTGCTAACAAGAATAACCAACAGGGGGAGGTATTACACGGACAAAGTGACCGAAACCACTGTGGATGTTTGCCACTGTTAAGTAGCTGAATTGCAGATCATGGAAGTCTAGACTAAACCTGGCGTAAAGCAAAAGGTTCATAAGGGTGCGGAAGGGTAGTGAATGTGCACAGAGGGTATGTATGTATTCTCAGCTGCTTCTAACTTTTTAAAATTAAGAGTGACAGCATAAAAATAATTGTCTCTTGACTGACAGCTAGAGTATGTTTCTATTTATATTCTTTCCCTCGAAACAGCACAAGCCTGCAGTTTAATAGCACTCTTTGATTAAACACTCACTCAGTGGCTGTCTGCTCTAATGTGAGGCTAGACTGAGCAGCAAGGAGACACACTCCTGCTAATGGCTTCCCATGTTTGAAATGATTCAATATGATTCAAGCATGGGGAGTGAATGGGGCTGAACCTGCCAGTGTAAAGGTATTTGTAAGGACGTGCTTTGGAATAGCAGGCTAGCTTGGGTGGCCTCTTTGTCAGAGGCTACAAGGAGCACTCTGCTCAGGAATATGCTCTCACAATGCAAGGACAAAGTCACAAGGATGTCTTGCAGTGTGCTGGTGTGTTATGCTACACTTGCACTTATTACAGCTCTGTACATACCCATTGAATTCATTGATGCCAATCCCTCTCTCTCTAAGTGGAACAGTTAAAGATTCTGAATGGAAATTTCTTTGGTGCAGTGTTGTTTAAATAGTTCCTCCTGCAACAGAGACTTATCCATTGTCAGTGATGTTAAAACTAATTTAATTCGTAGTGATAGATATGTGCAAAAGGGAGCTGTTACTGTTTCAGAATTGTATAACAGCTTAATGCATTCTTAGCCTGGTCCTAGAGAGGTAAAGGAAGATAGGAAATTTTTGCTTTGTAAAAACACCCACAGAACACTTAATTTAAAAAAAAAAAAAAGTTTAAAGAAAGGCAATAATAAATATCACAACTGTGTAAATTTGGAAGAGAACTTTTTTTTTTTTAAGTGAGCTCTTTTAAAATTTAGTACAGATATTGGATACTTTATTTAGACTGCTGAGTATTTATCCATTTCGGTAATCCTGTTGTCTAAAGGTATCCTGCCTCATAAAATGAGACTGTGGAGTTTATCTAAATTCTAGCTGACAGAACGTCTTCACCTTCCTAGGTGCTTGACAGTCTGTTCACTTGAGTAACTAGGGACAGAGGGAAGGAAGTCTGCACTGCTTGTCTGCAGAACAAAATGCTCTAGGTCTGAGATGTGGTGGGAAAAAGATGGTCACCTAAATTAATTGGGGTAAGGTAAAATCCCTATAGTTTGTACTTTTCACATAAGTTATCCATCTGAAATGTAAAGGACATTTGACTGCAGCTGAATTTTTGCTGGATAAATATTTGCCTGCTTTTGTGTTTTACTACTGGCAAGTGAACTTCAGTTAAATTTGGCAAGCTTTTTTTCCTTATTTAGACAATTTTAGTATTCCATCCTGCTCATGTGAGCTCATGTGGCCAGAAACCAGGCTGAATCCATTACACAATTGCTGGAGAAACTGGCATATTACTAAGGGAGATAAATATTCACTGATGATGCTTATTTTTCATGACATATTTGTGTATTGCATCTGACTAGATAAATTTTTTCTGAAAATTTTTCGCTACGTGATTTTGAGTAGCCTTTCAACTGAGATGAGACCAACAAATGCAATCTACGTGTGAAGAGACTCCTAGGATCACTTCTCAAACTTTCTTGGTAATAGCGCTGTCTTTTTTTCTATTCTGACAAACTAGCTGAGGTTCTCCTACTGCCAGAGAACTACTCCTGGCAGTTCCTACTGTTCCTGCTGAAAGAGAATATTCCCTCCTCTAGTGTCAGCTTTCAGAGTATTGGGTCCAAATGGTGCTGTGGCAAAGTAATGGAATTTTATTAATTCTTAAAGTTTTTCTTTTTCTGTGGCAACATCTTAAAAATAATCTTGCCCTCAAGATGTCTTCGTGTACTCTTGATTTTGTCTAACCTACAAGCTACCTATGAGAAAAATTCATCCTCCTTCTCTGGTCCCTTATTGCATGTAAATATTTTTGCTCCTAGATATGTAAGATTACATAATTCTATACTCTCAAATCCAGTTTGTTGGCAAACCTATGCCCGTAATCCTGGATCTCTAAGGTTTCTCTTGGGCTTCTGGGAATTACCCACAGTTGATTATGCCTTTGGCCTATATTAGTGGAAAAAAAACCCAAAAAACAGTGGAATGTTTTTCAGTTAATAAAAGTTGTGTAAAGTGAGCTTTTATGTATCAATCCTCAGTGATTAGCTAAATCTCAGAATAAAACCTACTAGTTGCTACAAAAGTAGTATTAAATAAAAAAGTTATTTTTAACTTCAATTTGGTTAAATCTTTACTTAAAGAAATACTTAATTTCTGTTGGGATAATACTTTTAGAAAAGGATAACAACCTCCTTTCATCCTGCCACAATAGAAATATTTAAGATTCACTTTTTATTTATGTCTAGATAAAGTACATTCACTAGAGTATTAAGTTGAAATACATGATCAGATGATATTACAATACCATTTGTATTTCCATAAAATTACCTTGTCGAAGAACAAAAGAACCTTTGTATTAGACTAAAATAATTTCCATTTTTTGTAACCCTACATTTAAAGCAGCTAAACCCAGATATTATTAAAGAAGCTGAATCCTAGCTTCTAATTCCCAGAGTGTACTAATCTGGGGAGCATTTTATTGAAGTCAGAAAAGTAGAGAAATACTTTTTGTGACTTTAACCAAGTTAATCCCAGTTCTAGTATTCATTATTGATTACATACAATATACATGTGTTAGCATGAAGTTGTATTTTCCCCTAAAATATACCTGTGGACTTTTCACCACAGAAATGGACCAGAAAAGGCAGTTGCAAAGTGACTGGCATTTTTTTTTTCTCTATCGTCAAATACCGCAACCCACTATACACACTCTGCAGCTGCTGCGCTTCTGAAAGCTCTTCACAGGCTGGAATATCCCTCATGTGTGACAAACAGAATTTGCAAACTTTGTGGGCTTTCTTTTTTCCCCTGAGGCTGAGGAAAAGCTTATTCACAGTCACTTGTGGAGTATGGAATGATCAAATTTATGTGCAATTAAACATAAGCTTTGTATTTAATTCTGTAATAGCAAGCCAGTTTTGGAGATTGGATGTTTCAGACTGCATTTAGTCCAGCAGACTGTCAGATGGGAAGATGGCACGACAATGGAGGCAATCACCATAAATCTACTGACTGATCAAGGTCAGGTATAAGCCAAATTGAATTTCATAAAGCCTCGCTTTGTAAAATGTTTTGAGATTTCATGAAATTACATTTTAAAAATTCAGGCTTACAAGAAGGATAACTGGTATTCAATTCCTCTTTGAATACAGTTTTTTCCAATAACAATTTATTTGATAGGGGTATTTATAAAATGGCTTGCCTTTGTGACTGTAGTGAAATACCAACATTCTCATTACATTTTTTTAAAAGATTTTTATGCTGGGTGCACACTACATGATTGTTTCTTAATTGCTAACCGACCTGAGGGCCTGACTGGTACAGTTGCATTAAAATAAATCCATAGTCACCTTATTGAAGGCAAAAGGGCAGACTGGGTTGTTGCTGGACAGCCTTTCCCTGTTTCTCAGGACAAAGGTGTGACTAGTCTGCTCTGAAACAGTTCTATGTTTAATCCCCAGGAGCAGTAATTACTGCATGACCTTGGGTGAGGAGATGGTGATGACATGCTTTCCCCCAATATCCTGCTGAAATGCTTGAATTTACAGGCAAGTTCTGAAAGCACATACACAAAGGATCCTGCATGTAGTTACCTGTGGAAAAGGGGAACAAAAGAAGTTGACTGCTGTGAGAAAAGCAGATGAAAGGCAACATTACAAGTGGCCTCATCCATATGCCACATGTGCTGCATTATCATATTTCCCATCAACTGTGTATGTGGAAAGAGGTTGGAACTGGAATCAATTACTGACTCAGAAACCTAGTAATGTTTGATAAATCATTGTCATTATTTTCTATGATCCGTTAATTTGTTTTTGTAACTTGAATAACATTAGATTTATGCATTTTTTAATTACTTATTTTGTCATTCTTGGCACATGGTAGAAGAAGCAATGGCAAAACAGGAGTGCCTTTTTTATCTTTGCAGTGCACATTAATATGCATGTTTTGTTTCGTTTGGAAACACAGAAGATAATGGCAAAGCCTGGAGTTCTGAGTTCTGATATATATAAATGCTGTCCCAAATTATACTGGTGGTAAATGTACTCCATGAAAACTTCTAATGCAAATTCCTTGTGACAGAACATTTACTGAAGGATTTTCTACAGAAAGGATTAGTTTGTACCAGGTTAGTTGTGCCATTTAGAAACAATGATCTATTGCATATAATCAAACAATGGAAGAAAGAGGAAAAGATAATTTCAAGTTGTATTTATTCTGGTGGAGTTTTTTGTTTGTTGGTTTTTTTTTCATTTAATTTTGAAAAGGTAGGTATAGAGATATTCTCTATTGCAGAGCAGCAAAATTTACCTGTATTTTATCACAGTTTTTTTAATTTAAGGTTTTAGGCTGGACACATTTCCTGACTCATTCTACCTCAGATATGGTATATTTTCTCTCAAAATCAGATTATTGTTTACTTTACTTGGTAGTTTTAGTTTTGAGCAAAAATATTTCCTCATGTAATTAGTACTAGTTTATTATAACATTGAACTCATTGGCCTTTTCTGCTTGACATTTCACTATCAAACAAGTTATTAACTATTACTGATTATTTAGTAATGTCTTTAGAAATTGTGACTCAACTTACAATGTGTCAAGAGCTTCCCATTTGGTTTTCCCTAAGCAAACTATAAAACAAACAAATCACTGGTTAAAAAAATGTCACTTATTAAATTTGTATATACAGCACTTTCACCAAAACTGTTGTGTTCGGGAATCTAGTGAGAGAAATCAAAGCTGTAGGAGAGTCAACAGGAGGTATAAAACAGGCAGCCAAGTTCAGCTTTTTTTTTGTTTGGTTGGTTTTTTTTTTGTTTTTTTGTTTTTGGTTTTGTTTTGTTTTTTTTTTTTTTTTTGGTTTTTTTTTTTTTTTTTTTTTTTTTTAATAGAGCAGGACAGTGCCACAAGTGTTAATTTTAGCGGGTGATGAATGTTGGCTCTCAGTTGTGTCTGAAGTGTCCTGTAATTACAGCTCAGCTAGAGTTCTCTTTTAGGGAAGGGCTGCCAGAAACTCCTTGTTTGATTAGGCATGAATCAGTTAATCCCTTTTCTTTTTGTGTTCAGATGTAAAAATGCATGCAATAATCTGATGTGTCTCCTTTTACTGTGCTGCCTTGTCCTGTTATATTTCTCATGTTGTTTTCTAGAGTGTGTTTAAAGATGCATTTAGCACAACGTGGTTCTACTTTATATGGGCAAAGTCCTGAAGCAGAAAAGAATTACCCTTAAGTTTAATTATCTTTTAGCTATTGTCAGTGTTTCTGATGAAAAATAATCATTAATGGTTGTCAATATTTTGACTTTACCCAGCTAATACCAGGTAAGTATTCTCCAGAGGTCTTTCTCCTATTGATAATCAAGTTCCTCACTAAAACCATGTGAAGGCTGAATGCACTGATCAGTCTGAATTGTGCTTTAATGGTCATTAACTCTCTACAGTGGGCTGATTGTATTTGTGTAGCAGGGGATGTGACCCACTAGCTCTAAGTGGTGTGGTGTAAGGATAGGCAGAAAATGTCAGCTCAAAAGGGACTGATGAAAGTTCTGAAGAATTTGCAAAACTCTTTTATCAGATGTTTGTGTTGTGTTGGTATTTTATGGCACAGTTATACATGAAATAAAATACTTAGTATTACACTAAGTATGTAATCTGTCTACAAAACTAGAATATCAGAAAATATAGGAAATAGGATGACGATGATACAGTTATTGTGCATTACATGTTCTGTTTATGTAGGAGAGAACCTTTTCCACAGTATATAAAAATAACGAAGAAGAAAATCTACACACCTAAACAAAGAGCTTAGATACCCAGAGGTTCTGCTTTCTCTTTAAGTGAATGACATTTCATACATTGCTATCATAGTTCCCAGGGTGACAGTCAACACTGAATGGATTAAAGAATGTAAGTAACCATATTCCTTTGAAAAGAAAGTCACTGGAAACAACAGCACCATTATTTCTTCAATATCTTAAGCAGATCTCAAAGGCAAATTTTCAATTCCCCACACACGCCTCCCTAAACCAGAGCTGCTAACTCTATTGGAAGACTCTCTCTTCCATTTTGGCACTTTGTCTCAGTTACAGGGCCATTAACACATTATCTAAGCCTTGTACTGCACATGAAGATAAAGACTGTACCAAGTAAGGTGCAGGTGATAAGCCAGCTACTGTCTTTGATACCAGTGAACTCCTAAATCACTCTGTATAAAAGGCATATAATGCATCCTAGACTTGGTATCCTGCGTACTTAGGAAATTTGTGTAGGACAGCTGCTTTGTCTGTTTCTGTAGAGGAGATCAGTGTCCTGGTGCTGAGATATCACCTAGGGATGGCAGCAGATTTGCAGGAGGAATCGTTAGTGGGGAGAAGAAAGAGAAGAGGGAGCAGCTTGGGAGGAGAATGAGAAATCAGTGCAACATGAATGGGTGTCAGGTGTTAGAAAGAGCATTTTGTCAGGGATAATTTGATAGGGAGAAAAATGGCAAAAAGGGAGGTGAATGTATGTAAAAGATATGCAGCATCATTCACAATTTGAGGGCTGAAACAAATGACTGAGTCACATTTTTTGTTTTACCTAAGCAATCTATTTATTACTGCCGCATTTGTTTGTGCTTAAGAAAATACTAGTATCTCATGAGCCACAATAAATGAGGTACCACAAGTATGCCTTTGAATATCCTAAATACAAAATTATTGAACCAAACTTGGGAACTTAATCTTTGGAACATTTATATCAGGTGAAGCTGCCAAAAAAAACCCTAAAAGTCAAGAAAAAAAAAGTATATTTTTGTGATTTGTGTTGCTCTGAGGCTATATCAAGTGTTTTTATATTTATTCAGTAGCACTTTGCTGTATCATTTCCAGCTTTTCTGTGAGTCTTATCTTCAAAATTCCATTTATTCAAGGGTTCTGTTTGTTGTTATCAGGCTGTTCTGTGAGAGTTTATCCTATTGCTCCCTAAAGATCAAATTTAAGCATGAAAAGAATTGCTTGCTGTTTCTGGAGGGTTATGGTTTTATACAAAATTCTTGTAATTTGTTTACTTTCCTATGCTTAAGAACACCACAATCTGCCTAACAGATGTGTTGAGAACAAAAATGATATAAAAGTAGAAAAATATTTGCTAGGACCATGTGAGATTGATAAAATTACACTTATTTGTCCACTTTTTCTTGCCTCAGGTTCTTGCTGATCACTCATAAGTCACCAGACTCAGTGGTATGGAAGTGCCTTTCTCTCCCTTCAGTATACCACAGTCTTCCAGTTCAACATGCACCTCTCTTACAGAGCAAGCCAGGTATGATTTACTATAGTCTCCAAAAGGCATTAAATTAATTAGTAAAAGATACCAAACATGGATTTGGCAAAACAAACATAATTTTGGAGTTTGTTTCAATTATCAGCCAGTAACATGGGTGTAATGTATAGCACCTTTGCACATTTTTAGTCTCATTTCGAAACAATGTGATCCTTACCAGAGAGGCAAGATGTGGGCTAAATATCCATGGGGCATGTGATGAATAACAGCAAGTGCATGGCTATGCTACCCACATCTCCATCAGTATCCCAGGCAGGAGCTCTGGGTGCACCAGAGCACACTCCCCAGACCTCCAGAATGACAATTCTAGGTTATTGCCTACCCTTGGCTTGTCTGCCTCATACAGAGCTCAGCAGATGGAGAAATGCCAAATTTCACTATTATCTGTGGATGCCTCCTGAGGAATGGGCGTCTGGAAGGGAAGATGCTCTTTACATTTGTCTTTACATCAAGAAGTTGGAATACTTCTATATACCTACCTTCTGATTTTTTTATCACTACATTTGATCCCTTTTAGGTGCATTCACAAGGTGCAATGGAGCATCTGATCTATCTTCAGCACAGCAATAGGCCAGTTTGTTCTCCTACACAATATGGCAGTGCCACTTAGTTACAAGCTCAGATTTTGCAAATGGAACCACGTTAGTATTTCTGTTTAGTGCATTGCCTCTCTGGATAAGTGTTAGTAACAATTCCATGCCGATGTGTATCTGCTCCTCTGGCCTCTGTCTCATTTGGCTCTAGCTTAAGGCTGTCTGCACCATGCACAGTGTCTCTCTCAGTCCTGCTCAGTGATTGTGTTACTGGGTGATGAAGCCAGGCAGCAGTAAAAACGCAAGCTTTCCGATTTCTACTGATTTAGGGAACAAACTTCAGTTTGCAAAACCAACAACTGCATTTTATGAATTTTTCCATGTTCTGTTGTATAAGACCTGTAGTGTAAGAACTTGGACTTCCAAGGACAGGCAATCTTCGGCAGTTTCTAAAATGCATTCCAAAATGGCCAATAATTTTACAGACCATTAACATTAACACTGAACAATAGGTCAATATTCATCTCATCAGCATATTTGTTAAATTTCACTTCCACATGCTTTAAAGAGCAAATTACTAGTAATTTCAAGTAAATTTTGGTTAGAAAACCATTTGCTCCTCTGCATTATAAAAATTAAAAAGCAAATTGCATCATTGTGGAATTATATCACAAATAACATTACTGCTTTAGAGGGCCTCCTGCTTCTCTTCTCAGTGCCCTTCCTGCTTTTCCTGCTAGTTACCTTTCAACTCCAGTAGTAAAAGATGATGAATTAATTAGTGCAAATGTATGATAATTATTGTCAGATGAAATAAACATAAAATACAAATGGTTTATAACTAATCAATAATTATGTACTATGCTCAATCTTCAATATGCAGGGCATGTCTGAATAGTGTCATTATAATGAAAATCAAATTGTCGCACAGCTGTGTTGATTATGGAGCACCATTATAACTTTCATCCTCTTCATTTGGTTCCTGCTTAAGTCATGCTTCTGTGCCCACTTCTTAATCCTGGAAAATGTCTCTTTCTTCTGTGCATTGATTTGTAGTTAATATTGAGGCATAAAATTTCCTATTATTGTGGCTTTCTCAAGGTCTTTCACAGGTATTATAGGGACAGGCTCCAAATTCTTTCAGTGCAATAATATGGAAGCATGGAAGCAATATGGAAGATTAAAGACAAACTTAAATGATATATGTCCCTGTGTTTGGATTTAACCTGTGCCTGAAGGTATTTTGACCTAAATTACTGAATATATTGCACTTTCATACGAGTCAGCTGCAGCCAGATCCTTCTGAGCTACTCAGATTTAAATTCATGGAATATGGAACAGGTAAAATTATTTATGACCCATTCAGTCTCCTGTTCTTGCTTTGGATTGAATAGTAGTCTGTGCATTTGTATTCATATGTCATTTGATTATTCTCTTGCTTTGCCTAAAGAATGAAGGGGGAAAAAAAAAGGGAGTGATTAATATTTGACAAATCTCCAAAATTAAAATACTGTAGGAGTGAAGTATTTGTGATATGGGGTTTTTTGGCATATGTTAGTCTGTATATAAAGTTTACAACATTCTCTGATGAAAACTACCAAAATGTGCTGTCATTTAAAATCCAAGCCTCGTTCTTAATCTGAAACTTGCTTGCAAATGGTCTCTTACTTCATAATAAGGAGTCTACACCATAGCACTGCAGTAAAAGCCTCTTAAGACCAGGACAAATTTCATTATATTATATACTTTACTGCTTGACATGTCAGCACAAGAAATAACATTATTTTTCTAGGCATTTCTTTTAAAATACCATAAATGAAAATACTGATCTTGTTATTTCTAAGCTATATAGAATAATTATAGTATCAAATCCCAAAAGATCTTATGTTTTCCTGAGAGCTAACCTTTGTAGAAGACAGTTGATAGTATTTGTAGAATATACAGGTGACATTGATCCCTGCCAGGAAGCACTAAGATCACCAGTTTGACTTTCATTCTGCCCTGCACATTTGCCTTGGACATGGTAATCATGACCTCCCTTAAAAACTGTGGCTTGAGTGGTGCTTCTTTACCTCAGGGATGATTTTTCATACAGCTTAACCAAAGCGTCTGTTTACCCCTCAGTATCTGCTGTAGACTGCACTGCCTCTGACTAGAATTGAGTGGTAAAACAGTATGCTGCTAAAGAGCTTTCCAGACACACAAGCTTTAGAATTGCTATTGACAAATATTTCTAACACCTTGCAGATCCAAAAGGGATTCTTCTGCTCTTTTTAAGTGTAAGGAAAATAAAAATGAAAAGTCCAAATCCATATTTTTGCTTTTCCTTAGGTTAAATGTTTGCAGAGAACTTCCCTGCTTGGCTAATTTTGTAACATAAATACCAACTCTTCCCCTTGGCCTTATCCTACTGCTCTGTAGTGAATAAAATTGTTGAAGTTGTGGCTGATTTTATTCATCTGGCTCCTCTACAACCAAAATACCTCAGAACATTGAATTTTCTTCCAGAGTAAATATCTGTTTTATTCAACTGTTTAAAAGGTATCTGGTGGGGGAAAGTATGGAGATTGGGAAGAGATTACTCTATGGAGAACTCCAACAACCACATCTGCCCTTTTTCTCCATATGATATCCACCAAATTTTGGTGGATATTTTGTCTGAAATTCTATTTTGTCCCTTTCTGACATTTTTATTTAGATTTTGGTTGAGACTTTCTGTCTCTCTGTCTTTCTGTCTTGTCCTTATTTAATGTTCTGCTCCTGGGGATTGTCTGAAGGCAAACCTCAGTACAACTGTGGAGTGGGGCTAAGCTCTCAGTTGTGGATGTTTGGTCAGATGCCTTCAAGGGCCCATGAGAAGCAAGTGGTGTGCTGCTTTTGACTTGAATGCAACCAAAACAAAGTTGCTGTGAGTCTTCTCTGCTGTTTTGAAAATGAAGAAACTGTTCTACTTCAGTAATTAATTCTGTAAATAATTTTATCATAGAATTGCATTTATTAATATGCTATCATGTATTCCATTATGTTAAGGATTGAGATAAATGATTTGGTAAAAACGTTTCAGATAATAAGCATTTTTGTTACATCAGTTACAAGTCTGAGATGACTTGAAGGCAGCTGCTTAGCCCTGTGAGGGAGAACTGATTGGTCCTGAATGGAACAGATACCAGGAAGTGTCTCTGTGTGGGTGTACATTTCTGCCATAAGTTTTTTAGCCCAGAAGTGGTGTTATGGGTATCTTTTCTCATCTCATGTACCAAATCACCTGAAGAGTTCCCTTTAGCATTCTTTCAGAATTTGAGCATTAAACTGTAGCAAGATGCTGGACATGTTGTAAGCCCCTGCATCTTACTTCACAGAAATATTTGCTTTTGCCATGTTACATAAGATACATGTTAAATTGGTCATTGATAAAAAACAAACTACGGCTGAGGATAAACACAAGTTATGATAATTTTGGACAGAAGGATCAGGTCAGGTTGAAGATCAGCATTCATAAATCTTTTATTAGACTCAATTCCTGTACAGTAATTGAAGTAATAATTGTATTAGTAAGCAATTAGAGATATAGACATTATTCTGAATTTATTAATTTTAAATATTTGACCAATTTATTGCCAAGCAAAACCAAATATACTTAAGTACCAAATTTCACATTAGTTCCACTCAGTCATATTAATTAGTAATAGTTTTACTTGAGTACGCAGTGCTAAGCAAACCTATATAAGTTGCAAGAGAGACAAATGTCTAAGCTGGGATTCTGTGATTGTAAAAATTGTGGGCAAAGCATCAGTGATGTTAGAGATGAGGCTACATGTAGGAGTCTCTATTCCAGACACCTCTTTGTAATCTTCTAGATGAGTTCTTGTGTTTTGTAGTTGTTTTGTATTTACAGTGGAATTTGAAAATATTCTTAGAGGAATTTACTGTTCAGCTGAAATGGATACAGATACTGAATACTGAGCAGCATTTCTTGAAAAAATGCTTTATAGCTGAAATTGGAACATTTTTTATGTTTTATTTTGTCCCAACTAAATTGCATTTGCCAGGCAAGCATCCATTGGAAAGCAGTCTATTTTCTAGTAGAACAGGTTGCCCAGGGAAGTGGCTGAGTCACCAGCCCTGGAGGTATTTAAAATAGGTGTAGATGTGGCACTTGGGGACATTGTTTAGTGGTGAATTTGGCAGCAACTGGATTAATGGTTGGACTTGATCTTTTCCAACCTAAACGTTTTCTAACAGACTTACTTGGCAAACTGCTGGGTTTTCTGGAGCTGCAGTACTGAAACAGCTCTGCAATTTGGGCTGCAAGGATCAGGTATAATGATTTTTGCAGCCTCATCATGCAGAAATGCTAGAAGCCTGAAAGTTCTGGGAACTCTGACTTTATTCCCAGCTCCTGTATGTAAACAGTAAAAGTGTTTGGAAGAATCCTGAGGGGAACTTGGGCTCTCAGATGGCTTCAGCTCTTCTTCTGAAGTGATTTCTGTCAACAGCAGAGGCTCTGGGCAGTCTGACAAATGTCCAGCTGTCAAGGGCTGCACATTTTGTTTGATTTAGGAAATAAAGAATTGACACAGTTATGCATTTAGTGCAGATGTATATTTTAAAGCTCCATCCCTTTCATTCCAGCACACAACAAATCTTCCAGTAAGAACCACAAAAAGGGAAATTCAAGGTATTGATCAACTCCACCTCCCCTGAGATGTTCAGAATTCCTACCATTGTGCAGTTCATAAAGGCATTGATCTGACCATGCAAATATAAGTAGGGAAGTGAATTAAATGGACCAAGTAATAGCTAGACTTCTTGAACTTATGAAACAGGAGTTGTAGGACTTGTTTGTCAGCTCTTAGTCTTTCTTCTGAGTCCTCTACAATAGGCATCAGTTTCAGATCATCAAGTTCCTCCCTGTGAAATACAGAATCATCAAACAGTATCAAATCTAATACTGTTGCATGCCCCTTGTTATGTATCCCTTTCTAGAAATGTAAATAATTCCATCTTTAAAGCAGGCAAGATTTTCCTTCTCTTTCTCCAAATGGAAGGGGGTTCTATGATGTTTCAGCTCACATCATTAAAAACCTACCAATAATTTCAACTCTAAATGCAATGGCCAATGTGCAGTCAGTTTTTTTTTCATGGTCCAGCATTGCCTCTTAGTTATAACATGTTGTCTCTAAAGATGCCCGCACCTTGATGCATTTGTAGGCTTCATATTTTAGCCTCCTTCTGACTAAATCCCTGAAGTGTCACGGGACTGGTGCCACACTGACTACACATGGGGAACAGTTAAGGAAGTCGTACCTCAAGGTGCATAAAATAAACTAAGAAAATTGATTTTTTTTTTCTTCTATGAATCTTTGCCTGAAATTGCTCTTAGATAATTTCAGACATTAAAAACATTGGGTAGATGCATTTTATCTTTGAATATGATTTTTTTTTCTGATGGGCAACTCTGCTTTTAAAGTGCAGTTTACGTAGCCCCAGCCCAAACTTTTCTAACATCTTACCTATCCACAGGGCTGTATCTCTCACTGTTTTGTGTTTACAGTGCTGTTTTGTCATGTAATCAGTTTTCCTTTTTATGTCTGATTCTTCTTGAGACATAAGTCTCACTGAAAATGCTCTTCTTTTCTCCCCTTGTGTTTCCCAGGCTGCAGCCTGTCCCTCTTCTTAGAGTAGCCCTGGAGGAGCTGGTTTGTGGCATGTTCCAGGAGGTATCATTTCTGATGGAGAGCTCTGTTCTCAACTTGGGGCATCATTTCAGCAGTTCTGCTATGAATTCATGCTTGTAAAAACATGAACTTCCTGCTGGCTTGCAGGCTGAAATTTCCATATACTCTTCAGAGCAAACCTAACAGATGACATTACAGCTTTATCTGAATGATAAGTTATCCTGCTGCAGAGCTCAAGGCTTGCAGACCGCATCCTCAGCTAGGATACAGTGGCATAGCTCTATTTGAAGTCAATGGAGCTGTGACATTTCACATCAGTTGGAAATGTATCCTGTGAGTTTTAAGTGTCGTGTGACTCTTCCTGCCTCCTTAGTATGTCTCATGTAGTGTGAAGCAGATCCATTGGAATGGTAATTTTATGCACAGAATAAAACATTACTCGGTGTGAGTCGGGGTGTTTTATTAAGGGAGGGGAAGAAAATATATACAACCCAAAATGCTTCTATTCACCTCAGGAATTCATGGATGGGCTCCAATGGGCTGTGTTGGTTAGGGATGTCATGAGACATAGTTTATAATTAATAATGATTTTCACTCTAATCCTTTGCATTAATATTGGCTGTGCAAATTTGGCAAAGTTCTTTTTTTAATCTTCTAATCCATTTAGCTTTGATTTCGGTGTCCATATTAATCTGTGTGCAAGTGCTGCAGGTGTGGATGTCCTTGGGAATGTTAGAACTTCATGTTTCTTGTGGTGCCTGAAAGAATCTCCCTTAACTTGTTAAGTTCATCCTCTGTACGACCTTCTAATCAAAACATTTTCATAGTTCTCTCTGTATGGTAATACAGAAGGCTGGACACATGTAAGAAAGAATGTTTCTCCATAACACTTCTGGCTCAGGAAATTTGAAAGAAGTGCCAGCCACCTTCCTACCCTGTATTAGAACCAGAGTGAAGAAAATAAGCCTGAAAGAAAGGGAGGCAATGCAAACTTAAGTAAACATTTTCTATAACAGAAAATGTAACAAAGCAGAGCTTCTCAAACAAATGAGGAAGGAAAATCAAGACTGTGTCATTAAAAAGCAGGCCCTCTATTATAAATTTTATATTAATGTGATATATTTAGACACACACAAATCTACATCATGTATTGAGGTTGCATATAACACTCAGAATAGGTGGCAATAAATCAAACCAACATTCTTGAAACTGTATGGTAGTTTGGATTCATTCTACCAAAAGCTGTTCTTGACTATGTAATGCTCTTTTGCATATAAATAAGATTAGAGTCATGATTATCTGGTTTGGCTATCAAAAGTGGGTGTGTGCGTGAAATGTAAGTTATTCCTTATCACAAACTGTCAGTTTTGATTTTTAAGGTATGCCTGAAGCCATCCAGCTTTGTTGGAAGGTTTTAATATTTTCATTAAAAAAAAAATAATTAAATCCTACAAGAACAACATATAAGGTTGGCATTGTCAGGACAGTAAAGGAACTTTGGATGAGATGGTGCTGTCTCCAAACCCGCCACCCATTATGACTTTTTTGAGATATCCACAGTGAAATGTACACTTGATGACTTGATGAAAGTGAGCAACTTCACTCAAAGAGCAACTTCACTCTTTCACACAGAAAAGAGTAGCATAGGCTAGACTAATCTTGTGCATTTTAGTTTCTAATTATTGCCCAACCAGAGCAGGTCTTTAACCCAAACAGTATTATAGGGTAAAGTGAATTAAAAGGAAGTAACTTTGTAGTAATAACTGTAATGAGTACCCAAGAACCAAAATTATTCTACTTTGGCCAGTTCAAGTATTCTTGAAAGTAACATCAACAGTAGTAGTCTGTTAATTATAAGATCAAAGAGGCTATGATTAAAACAGATTAAGTGAGATTAAGAAGGCATGAGTAAGAAAGCATCATCATCAGACAGGCAATGTGGCTACGTGATGAAGTCATTTACACATAGGCAGATTTAATTAGTGCAAAAACATATGCTTCAAATGCCAGATCAGAATAAGAAGAATTTCTGAGCTCCTTTCTGCATGGAGTGAATATATTCTGAGACAAGGAAAACAGAGTAGGTGCTTTAGTCTGATGTTTGAATAGATTTTTATTTTGCCTGTAGTATTGACTGTGTAAAATCAGTGGATGCATATTCTTATTTCTACCCTGACCTTATAATGATTAATGTCAAAATAGTATTTCTGTTTCTAAAACCGTTCAGGGTCTTGCATGTAGCTCGAATTACTCATCACAAAACATACATATCGAAAGATGTTTAGAAGAAAGTAGTATCTGTGAGCAGAGCCTTGTAGAGGCCAGGACTTTCATTTAGGAAAACAGTTGCTCTAGTCAGAATGAAACATTACTGCAAGGGCTAGTTGTCAATTTCTAAGTAACCTAGTGCAGTAAATAGTACTTTGAGGAAAACCCTCTTGGCTCAGTTTGCTTTGTTTCATGTGCTCTTTATATTGGCATGAAAAATTTTCTCACATTGAAGTTGTGCATCTTGGTTTCCTCCTTTATAGAGCACCTTTCCTACACTATGTCTTTTATTCACTCATCTCTTCCTAGGGTAGCTGTAAGATTTTTTTTTCTCCAACCCTCCCATTGCTGCATATGCTGGCACCATCTCAAATGCTCACAGTGTTGTTCTCAGCCTGTTTTCTCTCTCTGTGAAAGGTTGGTTGTTGCTTTGTGTTAGCTTTGTTTTTCTGGCTGAAATTATTTGCTTAGATGGCTCCAAGCAATGCTGTAGGCCAGTACACTTCTGCAGGAGAGGTTCTGCTTTCATTTGGTGACAACAAAAGGGAGAGAAATGTGGCCACTTGGAGCTGCCATCCTGTGCTGTGCTGAATGGGTAGGTAAGGGAAGAGGAAATTGGCAGCCACAACAGAGCTTTTCTTACAGCAGAAGAGGCTTGCTCACAAAGGGCTGTGCATAATTGGGCTTCTGTGGACTGGGAGAGATTAAAAACAGAAGTGATGTTCTTCCAAACACAAACTGCCAAAAGGTTCTTAGAAGGACTGTGCATTGTAACCCCAAGAAAGGATCCAAAATTGGGTTTCTTTTAGCTTCTGCAAAGCTAAAGCTTTGGGAATTATTCAGCTCTTTGTGTTAAAATATGACCCACAGGTTTGGAGCTTGTGTTCTGTGTCTGCCTTGCTCAGTACAGTTCTCTGCTCTGAAATCTGATCATGTTATGCCTGTTTGTGCAGCAGATCTGTTTCAGTGCTAACAGATATTTTTTATTGAATTGATGCTACAAGTGACCAAGCTGGTTATGTAATTGATTAGCTGGATGGTAGCTGTGAGTTCTTTTGGTGATGGCAATGACAAATTTGAACACCTTTAGTACGGGCCTTAGTATTTTCTGTGAAGTATTGCTTTGACAATAAAATTTCTACTGGCATCTGGTCTGTATGTTTGTCTTCTCAGCTCTTTAGTGTCAAAGCCTGCAAATGGTACTGCCTATGTGCACATGTGAAAACCAGCTGAACAGAACAGAGCTCTGCTTTGTTTCAATCCTTGCTGCTATTTTAAGCTATTGTCATTCACAAGAGTTTTAGTTTTTATTTATAGTAGAATAATAAAAATAAAAAAGTTCTCATTGATTCACTGTCATGGATTCATTTTGTGGATGCAAGCAGTCCCTTTCAAACTAAGATGGAGAGGTCTTTCTTATTCTAAGTGCTATTAAAAAAAAATAGTCAGAAAATCACCTTGGAACAGAAAGAAAAACTTAGAACTTTATGATAAGACAAATAATTTAAGGAATTCAGCCACCTATAACATTTAAATGATGAACAGTTTTGTTACATTTGCATAGAAATATGTACAGAGTCAGGACTTGTGACAAATGTTTTATCCAGTTTCTTAGAGAGCTTAAAACTAGCTGATGGAACACTTGTTAACAGTGCATTAGTGCTGGTCCTGTGAGGGCACATAGACATACGGGAGAGATCAATCACCGTTTAAAAGTTGTCCATTTGCAGATGTCAATGCATCCATTTAAACTTCCTCTCTGGTAATTGACTCTGGTTTCCTTTTTGTTTTGTTTTGTTTGTTTGTTTGTTTTTGTGTTTTGTGTTTTTGTTTGGTTTTGTTTGTTTGTTTGTTTTGTTTTGTTTTGTATTTCTGTGCAGTTTGCAAAGACAGTGAGAATGGGAGGTGGCCACAGCAGGAAGCAGGAGATGGTTCTCTGTTGTATCCATACTTCAACTGGCTCTAGCTGGAGTAGCCAGGGCACCAGCTTCCTTGCATAGGATAGATTTCCCTGTATCCAGAACCAAAGGTTGACTATTTTTCACAGTATATATAATAATGAAACCATCCTTTTAGTTGATGAGGTTTTTGTAAATATTAGTAAGAACACCACTAAAACGTGAATGTGTAAAATCTTGCTTATTTTCTCACATTCTCTGCAACAAGATGAAAAATATTTACCTATGTATATGATTTTCAGGACAGCAGTTTAATACTGATATGAAGGGTCATGCTTCATTACTTGCATCCTTACCTCTGGATGTGTTCTATTCATGGTCTGTATCAATGTTATTAATACTATTCATGTGGTTCCGTGGGTTAGTTATGCCACTACTAAGAGTCACATATATCTGAGAAGGAGATAATAGAGTGGAAGTTAAACTTAGCTACTCATAATTTGACTATGTCTGCAAGAAATTCTTAATGGATAACAAGAATTTTATTTGCAAGGTCATTCTTATTTGATATTGGAGATGCTTCTCCTTTGACTACTGTATGTATTGGTGTTATTTGTAAATAACCCGGTTAAAAAGGAAATTGTCACTAATTTGTGGTTTTGTTGTGCCTTCAACATTCTGGAGCTGAAGAAATGTTTACATGTTGGGGAAACTAAAGCATAATGAGGGTAGAAGTTGCCTAAGGCCATCCAATGCAGTACTGACAAAAGTGGGAGCAGGCACTGTGTGTCTGAATGGTCCCTTGTATTTTTATCCATTCTCACACTCCGCACTGAAAACATAGCCTAAACCAAAGTTCACTGGTGGTAAAAAAAAGTGACTCATTGACTCTGACAGGTATTAATTTAGTTTGATGGTATGTGGCCTTGGATGCACAAACCCTAGAAATGTAAAGTATTCACATTAAGAGCAGAATGTATTCTCAAACGATGCATTATTTCCATAATGCTTGTCCCTCTTCGTATTTCCTATAATACTAATTCCTTAAAAGACATATAAACCCTCTGAAGCAGTTGTTGGAGTGTGTGTACAATCAGCCAGTTTTTTTAAGCCTGTAACTGCTGCTTAAAAATGGGCATTTAAACAAAGCTGGATGTTTTTTTCTTGTGCTACTAAATACTTGTTTGTTTGTTTTCCTGTTTCTGATTAATACAGGCATATTTCAGTCAGAAAGGCAACAATAGTCATGTTTATAACACAGTATGATCCATTGATCCAATTTTGAAGGTTGCCCTTTCAGTTCAGCAGCTTCATTGACTTCTAGGTAGTATCCATTTGTATCACCAGGCATTTCAGAGATGTTATTGAAACCTAAACTTTTAGACTGAAGGTCTACAAGATTATGTGACAACTTCAGCATTGATTTAGCACTCATTTTAGATAAACCATTTGGAATACCTTGTATTTCAGTCTTTTATGGGCTCTACACCCAGAGAAAGCAATGCATAAACAGTCTAAGAGGAGGAAAGAATTCAAATCATTTTATGTCCTTTTTAGTAACTAGAAGGCAAGGACTTACAGAAGGAGCCTTGGAATTAGAAGTCTGCAATTCAGCTTCTTTATCTGACATAGACTGGCTTTATAAACACTGTTCAGCTTTCCTGTGTTCCTGCCTGTAGTTGCTAAAATGAAGGTAATGGATCCAAATCAGATCAAGCAAATGGTGGAGTTTAAGCCTGGGAATGCAAATCTTTAAGCATTTTGTTGTGAAAGGAAGGACATTACTGATCTGGGAGAGTTATAAAGCAGAGGCATGGTTTTTATGAAGAGTTCTGGGCTCTTCAAGTTACAGAATCAGAAGTTGAGCTTCTGAGAAGCATTATTATTAGTTATGGATATTATTCTCATATAATTCTGAAATGTTTTATAGGTACTTAAAAACAATGATTTCTTATGACAAGTTGCACAGAAATGATTTTAAAAAAATTTCATCAATGATTGCTTGATATCTCCAACAACTCAGTGATATATCTCTGTTGGTATTTTAAGAATTTAGAAAAATGTCGTTTGCAGGTTTGGATATTTGAGCTTTATAAATTAAAATCTACAGAATAGATAGAAGGCTTAAAAAACCCTCTTCATGTATTAGGGCCTGAAAGGTGTTAAGAAATGTCTCCTTATATTTGTTCTCTATTATGTTAGAAGGATGAAAACAGTGTTGTACTGCACTAATCATGTGTATTATTGAATAACTATTGATTAGTTTAGTGTTTGGGGAAAAAAAAAATCCTTGACAAGGCTAAGTGAAAGGGCAAGTACTGTTACTCAATTGAAAAGCCATCTATCTCATGACAGATGTTTTTTGAAGGACTTAAAAGCTTTGGTTCTGAATGGAAATGTTTTATTAAGCTGTTAAACTTCTCAAGTTTTCTGCAAATTTTCAATTTTAGCCTTAACATCTTCTGAAAAAAAATCCCTCTCTTATCTCTGTAGAATTCTTTAGCTAATTTTTAGCTTTAAGTTTCAGTGATTCTGTTCTCTTCCAAAGAAAAAGTATAAGGTATGGACAGAATAAAAGTAGTGATATTTTAATTCCTCTTTGAGAAAGTCAGCCTTATACCATGAGATGCCCTTACAGGGCCTGACAGAATTGTTCAGAAAGCAGTGTTTCCCATGAAAAATTCTTTTACAAATGTCATTATTCTTATTCACTGACAGATGGTTGGAAAAATTAATCATAAGAGCTTTTCATTTTCAGAAACATTCCTCAATTTTTTCCCAAGATAGTTTTTCTTTTTTAATTTAGATTTAGCAAGACCATTTTCACTAGTTAAATTGACTAGAACTAGAATAGTCATCGGGAAATGGTAATAGGTACACATTTTCAGTTCTTTAGAGTCTGTTACAAGAATGCCATAGCAGGAAGTGCAGCTGTGGGCAGGAGAGTTGCACAGGCAAAAAGGATCTCACTCTGTCTAAACACTCCTGGAAATGGCTGGAAAGCAACACAGAGATGTAAAGCCAAGGGCAGAAGGTCTCATTCTTTGTTGTGCTCAAACAACATTATTTTATGTAGCGTTCTGGCTACCAAGCACAGTCAGAAAGTTCTTTGTGATAAAAGAGGTATTAGAGGTATAATGTGAAAGAATATGCAGTTGTGCTCAATGTTATTAACTAATAGCACTGCCTGACATAAAATAGTTATGTTTCATTTAGGAGTGTATGAGTTCTGTAAATTCCTCCTTGTGCATTAATATAAACAGTAGATTTGAAATAAAGAAGAGAGTGATAAATGCAATGAAGCTTTACAATACTGAGTTCCTGGGTCAAGGCAGAGTCCTTGCTGAAAGCCATTGGTATTTATCCTTTCTAGCAATAAGAACAATCTTCAAGCTCAGTTGCCTGAAGTGAATTCCCATCTCACTCTTTCTTCAAAATATTCTTGCTGCTCAGAATACAAGCTGCCTTCCACTGGTTTTAATCCATTCTACTCTATCTATTCTGGAAATGTATGGCGTGGGACTGCTGCCACTAACATCTTTATACCACTAAGTGTTGGAAGAAGTATGTAGTTTTATAGGGAAAAAGGATTTTATACAACCCTGATGAAAGAGCTATAAATTCAACAATATTTCAGTATCATGGACTGGAAAAGAAAAAAACCCAAACCTCTCAGCTTTAAAGTGAAATAGGATAAACTTTGAAGTACTGGACCCAAGATGGATATGTTAAAGGTGTCTTTTTTTTTTTTTTTTTTTTTTTTTTTGTGGGGTTAAACCAAAAAAGGATCTNNNNGATCATAGTTATTCCAGAGGAACTTGGGCATATATATTTTTTTTGAAACTAGGATTTATTGGTGATTTTCTAAGTACTGATTACTTGGAGATTAAAATACCATGGTTCTGTTTTATTAAAAAAGTTTCTTTTCTCGAGAGTAATTGTATGACAGACCATCAGTACAACCAGACCTAGGTACAGAAATATATTGACTTTAAATTAGAAAAAACCCCAAAACATTAAGATAAACCCTAGAGTCTGAAATTCATTTATTATATACTATTTAAAAGTTCTTTCCATTTCAAATGCTTTATCCTTGTCTTCCTAACATATTTCCACCACTCACAGACATAAATTTGTAGCCTGTAGTAATCTTACCGAGTCATGCATGCAATTACAAACAGATGTGTTGTTTGAATTGGAGCATAAAATATCAAGGGATGAAGCTGTTTGTGTGATGAATACACTTAAGGCTTGATTCTGCTGTCATGAACTTTGCAATTTCCTTTTGTTACAGTTTTAAAATTCAGTGAAGAATAAGAAACAAAACCAGCAATAAATTAGAACTTTAGAAAGAATGTTTATCATGTCTCAGAAATATTACTACAGTAGAAATACCTTATCAACACTAGTGATCCACTTTATCTCCCATGTCCTTACCTTTCTCAGCTAGCAGAGAATTTTCATTGCTGGAGAGTTCTCCAAGTTCTAAGGAGAAGGGGACAGTGCTAAGGATAGGGACAGTGCTAAGTCACTGTCCCTATCTGCACGTTTGAACACGGGTGCCATCTCTCCTGTGCAACGTGAGATAAGATGTGTTTGTGATTCATAGGGATGAAAATGGGGGTGTGAACTTGGTGCAAGTGTGTTGTGGAGTGAATGCCTTACAGAGCTGCAGTGCTACAGACAGAATTCAAGTAAACATGTATGCTGAAGGCTGGCTCTGAGTGGCATGTCCAAAGTACTTTGGACATATATTCAAACCCTCCTTTTCTTCAGTGAGACCTTATGCTTTGCAAATCAAGTAAACCAAGGCACACGATAATTAACTGAGATGCAAAGTTCTTTCTCTGCTGCTGGAAGAGGGAGGTCATTAAACAGAGGCAAGTTTGCCTCTTTACTGGAAAGGGTAAGGAAAGAGGCAGAACAGGATCAATCCTGCTCGCTCTCGATGGCAAATCTATTATACACTAATGACTCAGAGCAATGGTCCCTGTAAAGAGAGGGGCCTTATGAGAGTTATTAGCAATGAAGACTGGTACTTTACCACTACCATGATAACAGTGTAATTATTTTTGGGTAGCAACTGGCAAATTCTGTGTGATTCTGCTGATTTCAGGTTCTTATTCTTCTTATTTGCTGTTTAGTTACAGGCAGGGACTAGCAAGGGATGCACTGTTGTTTACAATGCTCAATAATTTCATTCTATAGTGGTTCATGCTAATCTATAGAAAGTATGTTGATCCCTTATACTGAGTAAGTTTGGAAGAATCATGAAGAAAGAGTCAGGAAAAATGAGTTGGGTATTAACTCATTAAACTGCAACTAATAGGCATTTATGTAATGGTCCTTTTAAATACGAGTCATGCCCCATTTAAAAACTAACTGAAATTACAGCATGTTTCATTAGGAAAGATGATTACCAATTCATTCTTCCCTAAAAAATTAAATTTAGATTACAACATATTTTAAACCTACCTTGATATTTGGAAGATAAATATGGTTTGTGTGTTATTGATAATAAAAGAAAAAAAAAGCTCAAAACTCCAAACCAAACAGAAAACTAGAAGATATATAATCTTTTTCAAATTTCAGTATTGGAATGGAAGGCTGGTATCAAAGAAGGGAAAATTAAATAGATATAAATTAATTTTCCGATATCATGACAGAATTTCCAAAAAATCTCAGTTTAAAAAAATAGAGTAAGAGAGATATCAGCAGTGTTACATACGTGATGTCACTTCACTGTCTTCAGAAGGTCCATTTACAGTAACTAATGACTAATTGCTGGTTTTGTTTTGCTTACATTGTTAAATTAGTTTGAAGAATTCCTAGAAAGAGAAATGAGTAGCAGACTTTTTAATAAGAAACTTAAGGCATACAACTGAAATTAATGACACACCTACTTAAATTTAAATGTGACAGGAATGTAAACTCTTGCCAGACCAGCAGTGCTTCTGCTGCCTCAGATGCAGATTCTTTCATCATAGAACTTCATGCCTACCCAGATTATGTCCAGTTACAAAATCCTGACTTCAGCCTTTAAGAATAGTTTCAGTAATTTACAAAGACACAGAGAGGACAAATTTGCTGCTAAGCTAAATCTAGAGAAATCAAGGGAATTGTGCCAGCAGAGAGCTTGGCCCGCGGGAATTGGAAAGTCTGCAGCCACAGGCTACAGAGGTCTTAGAAACCTTAGCAGTAGTTAAAAGACTGGAAACCATTCTGCCAAGGTTTGTGGGAATAAGCTTGAATAACAACGTTGTTTTTTTCCTTCCAACAATTAGGAAACATTGTCCTGGGTACTTCCTACCTTTTGAAAGTATTTGGGAGGGATATGTGATAACAGTGATGAATGAGGGAGGAAAAGTCAATACTAGAAATTACAATAAATGTGCCTTGAAGTTGACTACTGTGAAGTAAAAAGGGATGAAAGCTGGTGGACAGAAACAGATTTTTATTTTTTTTTTGTCCCCCTTGGCATTTAAGACCTCAGGTGGCATAAGAGATTGGTAAAAGAATAGAGGCAAATGTAATCAAATCCCTACATAAACATTTACCAAAGTCTGAGGAAAGGACTTGTGGTTTGGAAAGGTACTTACTTTCCAAAAGGAAAGGTGGTATTCATTGATAAAACTTGGGAAAATAGAATTTAATAGAGAGTTTAATACCTATTTTTCTCTGTGTCACTGACTTCCTACAGTGAATATAGAAATATTTTTTCTACTTAAACAGGATTGTATTGCTGTAAATAAGCTGTGGCATTAAAATGAAGTAAGGTGGAAAACGTGGTGAGTTAGGTGTGTGGCTTGAGTTTGTAATTTTTTGCAGCTTCAAGAAAACTTGTGAAATCAGTCAAGGCAGAAGAATTTGTGCTAAAATCTTTTGTGAGCTGAATGAATTCTTTAATTATAGGCAAGATTTTCTCAACTAGTCTGTGAAGGAGATGCAAGGCTGTAGATGTGAAATTACTCCAGCAACTACTTTATTTAGCTGAAAATAGATGTGTAAGGGAAGGTGTTAATGTGTGGAGAAATCAGTGCAGTGTGGCTTGACCTATACCCTAAAGTTATGCTGACATATTAAACATAAAAAGTCATTTGTAATTTGGTACTTGTTGAACATAATTGAAACTGGCAAACTGAATGTTTCTGTGAAATGGTTTGACATTCTATGTAATCTCTGTTGCAAAGGTGTTTCTGCAGCTAAAGCCTCTGTCTCTGACCCTATATGCATGTGAGAAAAGAAGGGTATGACAGAAAGAAAGAAGTTATGCAGTTCTAGAGTCGGCCTAAATAAAAGCTAATCCAGTCTAAAGGCTGGAAACTGCAAAGTAACGATGATCTTTGTTACACCTACTTGTGTGCATGTGAAGACTTTCATGAATAGTGAGCTATCTTCTGAAAATATTTTGTCCTTATGTTTTCAATAAAATAAAGATGAAAATAAGGAAAAGTAGGAAGATTAAATTTACATGAAAAGGATCTGTGAAACAGTTTTATACTGGCAGAAATGTTTTATTTACACAGTTTAGGTGAAAAGCTAGCACATTGCTACTGACAGTTCTTCATCAAATGCCCTGTGGCTAAAAGAAAATGAAAGAGAATTTTATGTGGCCTCCAGCTTTTATGTGAATGCATGGTATATTTGCTAGAATCCTGACATTAAGCCTAATATAATGGCCAGAAGGTGGGATGGCAATCCCATATAATGATGAGGGGTCCCCTTGCTTGGTCAGAGTGTCTGTTCCTCAGCTTAGCACCTCTCCAGCTCCATGCCTGGTCACTATGGATTTACCTGGAGCATGGCTGGACCTTCTGCTGTCCTGCTCTGCTCACCTTGCCCAGGAGCAGTGGGACCGTGTCTGTGTGTCCCCTCTGGTGGGGGCACAGCCCTGCCTGCCTTGCTCTCACCCTTGACTCCTGGCCCTCCTTCCCATGCAGGGCAGCACGTGTCCATGCTACACCCTGACCTGGAGGCTGCCAAGTGAAACAAAAATCCCTGGAATTAGTTCTAGCTAGAGAAAAGATTACCTTGGGAATCATAAATGTTTATTACTTTTCAGTTTCCAGCCTTTAGACTGGATTGGGTTTTATTTAAACCAACTCTTGAACTGCATTCCCTCTTTCTTTCTGCATCATACCTCTCTTTTCTCACATGCATGTAAGAGTCAGAGACCGGGAAAGGCTTTAGCCTGCACAAACACCTTTGCTACTGAGGTTCTTTATGTATAAAATTGTAATGAAGGTTTCAGTATGTCTATCTCCAGCAGCATGACTGAACCAGCGCCAAATCAGGGCAAAAACTCAAAATCAAAAGCATGAGATGCATTCTGTGCACTTCTGGTATCTCCTGAAAGGTTCAGAGCAAAAGGCAAGAAAAAGGGTGCTGAGATTTTGATTTCATTTGCAAGAGTCCTTGCACTGTCTTGGAAAAATAGTTGGTCTGGAAGCCTGGGCACTAGTGTAGGACTGAGAGACTGGAATTTTGATTCTGTTACTGTCTTCTGCTGTGATCTATAGCTCATTTTAGAGATCTAGTTCTTGCCCACATGACCAAGCACCTCTTTTGAAATCCCCGTACATGTGTCTCTCTGTGAGACTAGCCTAAGTTGCTGTTGGAAATATTCTGGCTCTGGTGAGGAACAGCAAGGGCTTCTTTTGGTGGAAGTTAGTGTTTTCAAGGAAAGAAATAAAATTTGTTCACTTTACAGAAGTTTTTGTCATTGAGGGTTTTTTTTTTCTTGTTGTTTTTTTTTTTATTTTTTTTTTTATATATTTGCAAGAGATACACTAACATTAAGAAGATCATCCACATTAGATAAATCTCCTAAACAGAAGATTTTAAACAGCCTTTAAATATTGTAAGATTATTGGTGTATTTAGTAGTTTTACCTGACCAGATTCCAAAGTAATTGTGATGTAGGTGTAAAAATGAATTTGCAGTCAATGTATTCAGCAGCAAAATTAATACAAAGGCAGCTCTCAGATAATTTGAACATTGAATTTATAGGTGTAATTTACATCAAGCACTGTAGGCAGCTTTTGCACACCACTTTGCACTTCACTGATTATACTCAGCTGAGGTAAAAATTGTGTCTTTTAAAAAGCTGCTTGTATTTCAAGAAGTATTTTGCAACATTGCAGGGACCGAGACCACAAGATTTCCTTTCTGATGCATTTTAAAAACTAAAGGTCTCAAGACAAAGAACAGTTAAACCACACTTTTTTCATTTCAGCTGGGAATAAAATTAATCATGTTTGTATCCCATAGTCTGTGAACTATCATCATGTTTATTTTGCATTTTTAAACTGCTGCTCAGTTTGTTATCTGGAAATTGGAATAAAAAGACTAATCTAAAACACAATAAAAATGGTCTGTGGCATTTGACTTCATATTTAAAATGTAACATTTTAGTACCAAATACATTAATATTTAAANCAAAATTATCAGTAGCACATTTGGAATAAAATCTCTGGCACATTATTTCTAAAAAGCTTTTTTGTTGCACAACATGCTGACATAGAGAATCCCATGCTGAGTTGGTGAAAAGTTGTTTACTTTCACTTGAGTTAATTACTGGGGAGGATCCCAGTATCTCACTATTACAAATATCCTAAAAATTGTGTCCTCACATTGCAATACTGGAGGCGGACTTCCTGAGAAAATTGTGAAGATTTTATTGACATTTTCAAGATGATGATATTGGAAAAATTTGAAGTGATGTATATCCACTGAACTCTTGGAATACGCACAGTTCTCCTTTTAATTAATTAAAATTGACTAATTAAAATATACTTCTGGACTTTATTACTGTAGGTATCAATATGTGTCTTGCAGGCAGACCTGTATTGTAACATTGGATGACTTGACAGTTCACGTTTGCTCTGACTTTGAAGTCCAGCAAGCACAATACTTCAGGTGATGGCCTGTGGCAGATTTAGCTCAGCCTTCAGCCCCTCCAAATCAGTCTGGGGCTCCTGTCAGACTGCCCTGTGGAGAGCCCAGTGGTGTGAAGGCAGAATAGGTTGTCACACACTAGGGCACACATCCTTCCCTGACAGCCTTGAGATTTTGTCAGTGCGCTGGTAGGGGAGAACCACATGAAGAAAATCCCATGGCTCTTTAGCAGAGTTTGTCTCAAGATCCAAGTGCATGATGCATTCCATAGATTTAGGTATTTCCCTGGTATTAGCCTGTTAGCTGAGCAATGCACCTTCTGTATGAGTAGTGCTTCTTTCCCAGCATGCCAACAGCAGAGCACCAATTTAGGTACAGCACTTTTCCAGTTTCGTTTCAATGGCCATAAATGTGCTTCATTTTACTTGAATTATGCTTACCTGACACTAATTAAAATGAACTGCTGAGGGCGTCCCTTATTCATATCATCCACTCCCAGCTAGACATAGACAAAAGTCCTGGATACTCATTCATTTAGAAATACTCTATTTTCATCCATTTCCCCATAGTGAAATAGAGCCTTATTGAAATAACTGCCCAAGGACACACAACAGGTACAAGACAGACTAAATAACAACATTCCACTCTATTACCCGGTGAAACAGTTTTATGGTCTCCAAATTTGACTGTGTTCAATTTGTTCATGTGAAGTATCAACAACTTACAAGTTCTCATCTCCCACTACTCTGTGCTGCTGATTCATTCTGGAAAAACTGTAGTAAAATCTGTTCTGTTTACATCTTCAGTTCTCCAAAGATTATGTCATTCTAGAAACACTGCCTCTTATTTTTTAACTCTCTTCACAAATATGTCTAATTTCTTTATATGCTTTGTAAAAGAACTGTTATGTTGTGTGTTACTGGAGTCTCCAGGTAAGCAGAATAAAAAAACCTGGCTCCTCTCTATCTAATAATATTTTTTGTCTAGTTTTCTATCTTGGCTAAAAGATATAAAAAAAGTCCAGCAATAAACCAGTCCAAAAGTGTCTGGGTACCTAAATACTGATACTCTGTCATTTGTCATTCTCTCTTTGTTTATAGTTCCTTAGTCAGTTTTCGGTCTGTGCTCATGAACAAATCAATCTGAATGATTTCCTTTAAGGGAGAATATTTGACACATTCTTTGATTTACCAGTCTTCTGTACTATATATCATTCTAAACTACTCTACACCTTTCATCCACTAACTGAGAATTATTTTGGGGATGCATGATGCAGTTTTCATGGCAATGTTTGTTTTCCTGAAAATCTATGCTATATAGTATATAGCTCTGATACTAGTAGTGCATACATAGTTCTCAGGCAGGCTGAGGTTTTATTTTTAAGCCAGTTTAGAAGAAACTGCTAGGGCTATGAACTTTTGTGATTTTGAGTTTTGTACTTGCTTGGAATTTAAGCATTTTAAATACTTTTCCTATTAAAAAATTCTTATTATTTAGAGTTATTCTTACAAAGCAATGCTAAGTACAGAACTTTCAAGCACATTTTTTTCTCTTTTTTCAGAAGCATTTGTTACTGTGGGATTTGAACAGAGCGTGTTCTAAACAAATATACATCTGGAATATCTACAGTTTAATCTGCAGCGGAGAACCCCTGAGCTTGTACTACCTGAAATAACTCCCTGGCAAGAAAGGTAACTACAAAGAACTCAGTGTATATGTAAATATTTTATGGTTTGTACATTTTTAGGATTTTTACATTCTCAGAGTACTAAATAAATATATTTGGGGAAAGTTTTTCCACTTCTATCCCAGTGCTTCAGCTTTCTCCTATTTGGGGTGGTGCATCCTCCCTCCCCCCGCCTCCCGACCTGTGCCTTTTTACAATCTCAGGAACCCCTGATAAGCCTTGATTAAACCAACTAAGGGGAATTTTTGGCTCATAGCAGCACATGATGAAGAAGAAACACGTATTATTTGTGTTTTCAGTCTTGGTCCTGTGCTTGTTTGTCTGTTTTGTTTTATAAAATATCAGTATCTCAGTTCAAAAAATGGATGCAAAAATAATAAAAATTTTACTCACTTAGCTTTCCAAGACTAATTATCATTACAATTTCATGGGTGAGATGACTAATGAGATTGCATATTTTGATCTTTATTTGTATTCAGAATGATTTCCCTATGACATTAGGAACAACATATAAAATAACAGTATGTCAAAAAGCCAGCTCCTGAAATATATAATATTATGAAAACTGATACTGTTCAATACATTCATCTATTTACATTCACCAAAATATATGATATGCATGGATTTGGAACAATATATTGATACAGGTGTGCATTTCTGTCTTAATTTGTTTAGCTGTGGGTCCATTTACATTAACTTTCTAGCAATTGTAACACAATAAATAATATTTTTGAAGAAACACCTGAGGTAAAGCTCTAGGGATGTCTTTTTCTGCTGTAGAACTGCACTGCTCTGCATATTTAGGATTAAATTTACCATTAAATTAACACAGTTGGAGACATTATAATCTCCATTTAAGATGATGATTTGAAAAACTTCAATAGAAAAAGGAAACCCAGAAACCCAGTCTGGCGATGTTGCTAACAATTTAGCAACCACTAAGCCAAACAGCTCTCAGTAATTCAGGTGAAATGCCTTCTTTAGATATTTCTTTGAAATTGGGTTACATGCAGGAGCTGCAAAATCAGCAACTACTCTCTACATCTCCTCACAATATAAATTAATTACACTTAAGTCAGTTTTCAGTAGAAAAAACATGTATAGCACATATTAAAATGTAGCTCTGCTTACTAATATTTTTTGTGGCTTTTGCAGCATATTCCTTTTGCAAATAAAGGTCCTCTAACCCTGACTTAATGAAGGAATTTGGGTACAGCAATTGGACCTAAGCAAAGGCTGAGTAGGTGATTCTTGCTGCCATTCCTGCCGTATTGGTGGGCCACAGGAAGCAGGTTCTGTCAGCACTTCCTGGCCCCCAGGGCACTACGTGTGCTGTGGACTGGGGCCCAGAGGAGACACAGTTATGTGCTCAACATCCAAACTTTAAAGTCTTTATTGTGAAGTTGTTTTTTTATTTTTTTTTTCTCCTTTATGCAAGGGTTCTTAACAATCAAACCTAACAAAAAAAACCCCCCACATGTACTACATTCATATATTTACTGAAATATTGGAAAAATTGGTACAAACAGTGATTTTTATTTTTTTAAACAAAAAATCCAACTAGCCTGACTTCTGTCATGATTTGACTTAGCCTACAAATAGGAAGAGGTATTAGTGTGTTCAAAATTCCTGACCCGTAGTGCACAGGGCTTTGGGCAGAACACACCTGTGTGTGTGAAAATGACTTCACTCTGCACTTCATCTGTACTCAAGGACTAATTTAGTTCTGTGGAACAGGAGTTGAATGGCAGTTTGAGATACAAACCTGCCTCGCGTGTGCCTCATTACTGTGCTGTTGTAGCTTTCCATTAGGCATGGTAATCCTTGGGAGCTTAACCCAGACTAAATACCAACAGTGGCCACACTGCCTTGTGAGAATGTGATAGATGTGTGGAGCATGGAGTGTTTACATTGGAAAAGCTTTTCTGTAATTTTAATGTAGTATTTTAAACATTTCATATGCCAAGACTCCCTCAGTGTCTCTGGCAGCTCTTCCTGAACCTGAGAAGAAGTTGAAATTTAGTGGCATAAATGAATACTCTTTGGGCTTGTCTTTAGCTTTGTTGTTTCCACTGAATTTTATGTTTCAGCTTTTCTAAGGAGCTCTTCTCTAAATACCGGTTTTAAAATCTGACAGTTAAAGCCAGTAGCAACCGTAAAGAAAACGTTTTGTAAATTGTTTCATCAGCAGTTTCTCATCTGCATGATTGGCAAGATGTGATGGCATTTTAAAAACTCTTTACCATCTCCTTCTTATTTTGCTAAGAAAGGACTATATCCATCTGTTTCTGAACAGTTGTGTGATATTCTTTTAAAAATGTTATTTTGTATCCCATGCCTTTGTAGAAGTTTTGTAAACTCACTGGGAATTACACTTTCAGCACAAGCATTCCTAAGTGACTGATGTTCAATTCCAAATTTTCTGTGCCTGAGTACAAAATTGTAACTTCGTTGCCTCATAATTGTTTCTGATTACTACCTTTTTGCCTTCTGGTGCCCAGTGCAGGAGCTGGATGTGCACAGCATAGTTGCATTTGAGTGAAATTCAAGAAATGAGCCAGGTAAGATTTTACACTGTATCATTAGCCTGGGATGTGCTTATTTTTCTTGAACATGTTCATGAGGACCTTTTTCGTATAGAAAATATGGGAAATGCTTTTGTGTCTTGATTTTCTGAGCTATTTTCAGATGTTCTGTGTATTCTATATGTTTCCAGAAGAAAATGCACTTCTCAAAATCCCTCAATTCCTATTCTTGTTTATTGGCAGAAAGTAGTGGATTTTGCATACATTTTCGTAAGTTACAAACTCACTGGCAATTGATAACTGCAGTCTGATTTAGGGGAATGATTCCTACTGCCTCATGGAGTGAGGGCAGGGCAAATCCAGAAAAAGATAATGACATGCCAAAGTATGTGAAACAGCAAGGCAGCTCATTACAGAGCACATACAAGCTGGAATGAATACAAGGTCGGGAACAGAATTACCACTTAGAACCTCAGTTTCAGGAAACAAGTCATATATGATGAAAATGTTTTCATGAAAGATATTTCTTACCCTTTCATTAAATATGTAATTGTATTTTTGATCTATTACTTCAAATGCAAGCAGCAATACTGCACTGGGCAAAATTACTGGACATATGTTTAAATAGCATATGAAAAGGTGTGTGAGTCAGGGTGCAGCTTAGCACATCAGCTCAGAGCTTTGAACGCTTCTTTTTCTGTACTGAGGGCTTTCATTATTGCAACTGGACCTTTCTATTTTCACAAAGGAACTATGAGATAGTGGTGGAGGCATTGCCCAATTTGTCTCCTCTTTTGTTTTCTCTATGGTTCTTTTCTCCCTTTAAGGCTAATGTTGCGCTTACGGATTTAATGTGAAGTTTGAAAGGTCAGTGGAAGTAGGGCCTTAACTTAGAGTAGAACTTCTCCAAGTCAAATCCTTTTTTTTTTTTTTTTTCTTTTACCTTTTTTTTCTTTTTCTGTCTCTCTCACTCCTTCAGAAAAACTGGTGGGGAGGTGTAGTTTCACTTAAGTGCCAATGAGCTCTTTCTCCATGATATAAAGGGGGATGTAAATGACTCCATGGCTAGCACAGTAAATACGTATGTGAGGTTCCATGCTATTGCTTAGTAGCTTCATGGGCTGCCCAAACCCTAAATGCTTCAACTCAGTCCTCTGTTCACACCAAGGAACAGTTCCTGATAAAAGGGCCACTAGAGTGAAAGCAATTGTTTAGAGACATCACCTCCATAGCTGTAACTGCAATAGTTTAATATTGGACACTTCAATGGGAAGCTGTGAAACTATATGTACACATAGGTTAGTATTTTCTTGTTTCTTATTTTAATACTATGTTGAGGATTTCAACTTGAACATAAGCTTCAGCTAATCAAAAAGGTTTACTCTGACAGCTTTTAAAATGTTGTGTTACATGCATGATTTTCAGGGCAGTGTTGTATCCTTATGTATGGATAATCATACATCAATATTCTGATCATGGGTAAAAGGGAGGCTTGACCAGGAAGAGAGGTGAAGGTGTGAAAAGGGGAAAGAAGAAACAAGGGAAAGCGACAGAGGAAGGATGGTGTGGTGAATTTTTTTCACTGTGCATCTAAGATAATTTTGGAGCTTTGTTTAGTGGAAAGTAAATAAAAATAAAGCTACTAAACCTAGACTGTAATAAGCATGTGGGCGTGAGTGAGAGAACAGTAGCAGAGAGAGTGGACTCACACATGCTTAGTTGCAAGTGGGGCTTTTGGAGTCTTTCCCCCCACTATCCATTCTGTGCAAAAGCAGTAGCAGCATAGTCTTTGCCAAACAACTCATAATTTAGAAGACAAACTTGGAAAATCTACAGCATATCTGCCACTTTAATTTATACCTGTGAGGATTGAAATGTCCAGAGAAACCATGAAAATGACTAAGTATGTTCCCACTTATCAATTCCATTGTCTCGTAGGAAAACAGAGGGGTAATATCTGCACATATATATTTAATAGATGTCATATGCAGCCTGGGAATATGCATCAGCAATGTGTATATTAATTTAATAAGTCAGTTAATGTTTTCATTAAAAATAAAATGTTATGTCAAGCAAAGCAATAAACACAAGTTCATTCACAGATGGGTCACACACTGACTTTTCGATACAGCTGAGATTTCTGTAGACATGTCACTTGTCAATTCTTTGACCTACGTAAAGCTGAGGTGAAAGAATGTAGTGAAAAGACAGAACTACAACCTTTGGTAAAGTCAGCTGGAGTAGCTTCATTGACTTCACTGCAGTGACAATTATTTGTGTAGGTGAAGATGTGATCTGGAATCTACTGAAAAGCCTTTCTGTTTTCATCCAGTTTTCATTTATCACTTACATTGTTTTTACTTCCCCTTTGCTACTTAGAGTAAAGATGCTTTTTGTGTGTTTTTAAAGGTTTCTATATTTCTAAACCATACCTAAGGAAATTAAATTAAGCTTTAAACAAAACTTAGATTATGAATATTTTTACTGTTGCTTTTTCTTCTTCTTCCACTCCTCAAAAAAAGAAGAAAAAAAACCTTTATACTTTACTCATAGCACTAGAAGTATTAAATCATTTGGTAGCTATTGCCTCCTTCCATATGACAATGAGAGCTGCATAATTCATGTGTAGCAAGTTATTCAGCCAAAGAAAAAGTAGGCTGCAGAAGATAAAGTGGAAACTTTTTTTTTAATTTTTTTTTTTTTTTTTTTGTAAGTTGATATTATTGCATTGGAGCTAAACTGCCCTCATTTCCAAGCTAGCAGACTAGAAAATGACAGTAAAAGCAGTAGTTTTCAGTAGCCAGATTTAATATTTTCATTATATTTTGAGTCAATGCTAAGTATGGGAGCTGCTAAATGCTGTAATGATGATACATGATGTTTCCCCATGCTTTTGAGTTACTAACTTAACGTTACAGAAAGCTTAGATATTCAAGACAACTTCTTGCAACTTAGGGATTATTGTCTTCACTATCTTGAATGCCCAGAGACACACAGTGGTGTAACTGTTAAGAATCCCTTAGAGGCAGGAAATGCTGTTTGGTAAATGGAAAAGGGACTATTATTTCGGCCTCCTGCATGGTGGGATATTCAATAGCAGAAAGTTACTGAATAGAGTTAGTCAGTTGAGTTTTTAGCTTCAAATATGTCCCCATATCCTTGCCAAGACTCCAGAGCAAGATGCAGTTCCTGTCATTTACCTGAAGTGTGGCAAGTCCAAAATGAACAAATGCAAGGTTTTCACTCTCTTTGTATAAATTATTTTCTGTCCAAACCTTGATACCATCAGGCTGTGCTTGTGACATGATCAGTCCTCAGGGATAAAACTGAGGGGACATCAAATGTGAGTGAAATGGAGCAAATCTGAAAGCTAGTCACGGAATCACCAGCTAGGAAGAGACCTCCAGAGGTCATCCCTTGCAGCCTCCCACTCAAAGCTGGGCTAAATAAAGCAGAGTTGTTCAGTCCCTTGTCCGGTCAAATTTTGAGTATCTCCAAGGGTCTAGAGAAACCACTCTGGATGACCCATTCCAGTTTTGAACGCCCATATGTTAAAAAAAAAAAAAAAAAAAAAAGTTATTCTGGTGAATTACATTTTCCCATATTTACAAACTTGTCCTCATTTTCTCATGTCTTTCCACTCTGTTGAGCAGCACTTTGAATATCTGAGAAGAGTTTGGCTCCATCTACTCTGTACCTTAAGGGTCCCCTTGGAGCCTCCTGTCTTTAAGACTGAACAAATCCAGTTCTCTGAGCCTTTCATCACATGTCCAATATTCCAACTCCTGACCATCTCAGCATTTGCCATATCTCAAAGCTAGCACCACAGCAAGGTAAACATTGTTGCTTGTGTCCAATTCCTCTTCATCCACAATTATCAAATATTACAATTTGGTTTTTCAAACCCCTGAATCTGTAAAAACTCTGGCACTTTTTTTCTTTCCTTCCTTTTAGCAGAGAACAGTCCAAAGGATGACTCTAAAAGATCTATAGAAACTTACAATTATCAATCAGTACTCTAAATACATGTGAGAGAAGCTGCCTCCCTAGTAAAAGTATTTATAGTTTCATTCCAAACTTCCCCTGTGGATCCACTTGAAGAGATGTCTAATGGTATGGCTACAGGATAATAAATGTCACTATTTCAAGAACATTAATGACATATAAAATGAAATGGGATTTTAAATTAACTTACTACTTATAAGGCAGAACCTTGCCCAAGTTTGTTTTTTTCAATCAAGTATTTTGAAGTAGGAAAAAAAAAAAGAGTACAAGACCAGATGCTTTCCTAAGGCTGACTCATTCAGTAGCATTCTCTGATGTGAAAGAGGTGTTTTGCCATGCTCTACTGGACAGAATGAAGAACAATGCCCTCCCCAATGTCATTGTTCACTGATGTATTCAGTGATTGCTACTTTTTGATCAGGAATGTGTTCAATCATGTAGTAGGCAGAATTTCATCTCTCTGAATGAGCTGTTGAAGTGGCGGTTTTCCATTTAGCTCGATTCAGGAGCAAGTCTCACAAGCTTTCAAAGAATGATTAAAGTGGGTACAAAAAATCTGTGTACTGAAGGGTGATCTTTCTGCCCTTTTATGAAGTATTGGAAGAATATCGACAAAGCAGGCAAACTGATGTGAAAGTTAAATGCTGAAAACCCTAAACTGCCTTAGGGAAAGCTGATGTTGTGGAATCACTAGTCTAATTTGATAGACAGCCAAGGATATGCACTGATTAGGTAAAACTACAAGAGTTTGAAATTTCCATCAACTAAAACCTTATGAATTACTAGTCCCACATTTTGGGAAGTATGCAAGTGTACCACATAAATTTTCACATCCCTTTATTTTCCACATGCTAATTGGAGGACACTTTATTAAAGGAAACATAAAAATATGTTTTCCACAAATCTTCCTATTATTAAGTCAAACCTACTTGTTTTGCCTTCAATTCCAGTACTTGGAATGCTAACTTCTTTCTAGAGGTAGTTGTAAAGCAATGTTACTTTGTATTTAATTATACATTTTTGTGTAAAATGGTGAGAAATTTACAGGTAGAGGTTTGACATACATGTTTTTCTACACCTGAGTTGCATTAAGGTCTATGTTGTTGTTGAGATCCCTACCTGAACGACTCATACATGTAGTGTTATTCCTGCTTGCTTTCCATGATTACTGCTGGAGGACAGAGCTTTTACAAATGATTGTCTGAAAACAAAAAGTAGAAATACAACTTGGATACTAAAAAAGAACCTAGATTTTTGACCTTCTAAAGTGAGTTGGTTTGGATTCATAGTGGAGAATTAGTGAAGACTGCTACAGATTCCTCTTTTATCTTCCATGGATTTCTCCTCCCTGGTTAACTGGTCACTCTGAGTAGAAATTTGAATGAAAGAATTTGAGAAACAAACAATCTTCCCCCCTCTTCCCGCTCTTAGTTAGCGGGAAGGTTACCTGCTGAATGAAAGGTTACCAAGATCATAGTGCTGTGTGCACTCAACTGTCCTTAAATGACATGTGGGATGGATTGTGAGAAGAAAAATAAGAATTCTATTCCTAAAATGAGCTCCTGCATTTTAAGATTTTCCTGAGGAAATGGGAGGAAGCAAGGGAGGTGTTTATGACTCATTCACCTTGTCCTTCCTTCACTCAACTTTCATGCTTGTGTTTCTAAATATGGTGAAAGAAAAGTCTTCTCTTGCAACTTGGTGACTATTTTATTTGCATTAAACACTGGTATATGAGCTTTATAGGAAGTGTGTGATATCTGGAAATGATGTACACTATGTGCTACAGGATTCTGCACAAAGGTACAGCATCTGCAGATTGTGTGTTGGGTTAATTGTGCTGCTCCTCTCTGTGTCACCATCTGCAATTTAGCCTTTTTTTTTTTTTTTTTTTGGCTGAAGTCCTCTTTTCCATTTGAAATAATTAAACCCAGAAGATAACATAATACTGAAGTACTTCTAGTCTCTGAACAACTTGTAGATCTGTAAAAAAATTCATGTGAGAAATCAAGGTAGAATTTGTGAAGTTAAGAGTGTGCTATCCCTCACAACTTGGATAGTGAGTGGAGAGTTTCACCCTTCAGGAGTGCTTATATCTTTTCACATCTTTCACTTGTGTGAGTTATTAGGAAAAAAAAAAACCCACCTTAAGACAGTACCAGGGTTTTCACCTACTCAACTTTCTTCCTCTTGTGTCCCCAGAAGCTTCTTTGACAGGCCAGAAGCACTAAATGGCTCTCTCTTCCACAAATACCCTGAGGGCAAAGTTGGAGTTGTCTCGCTGCCTGACTGGGAGACAGGGATAGCTGCTTCAGAAACAAGATGCTGTAGCCTTCTAGCCAAACAAAGTGGCCACAGCAATGATGACATCATGGATAAAATTTATGGACTATTGTGTTTTATTCACTGTCATTGCTAAGCAGAGCAAGTAAGCGACCAAAACTCCCGTCAGCCACAGCATCTGTTCAGCTTTAAAGCACAACTTCAAAATTAGACCTTGTGTTTGCAAATCCAGTGCCATGCAAAAAGTGCCATCTGGCCTAGATCTGTTTCACAGTGAATCAGTTTATTTTGTGAAACTGAGGAGAGAGAGCTCAAAAAACCACAAGGCATTTGTACAGTCTCGGACATAGACACGAGAGTCAACCATTTCTGTACAATAGGAACGTGCAAAACAGCACACCTGATCATACTCTGACTCTAGAATAATCTCAGCAAGAAAGCCCTATTGGGCTTTCCTAAAGGTTTAACAAGATATAAGGTTGTTTGAAGAGGAGACAGGTTTCTATAGGCCACAATAAAATGAGACAGAGGTTCTAAAATATCCTAGAAAACCACATTGTTAAACTATGTACCAGGACAAATAAAGACTGAATATTTCTGGAAATAAATGTCCCAATTTTACCTTTTGTAACACCTGGAAGCCAGATCAATTGCTTTGTGGTAGGAAAAGAATTTTCAGGCAGCACAAAAGTAATCTCTGATCCAAAAACACCTGACAGTATCAAAAATCTGTCACAACTGATCAGTGATTATGGTCCTGGTGATAGGAACAGCATCTGAAATATTGGACATGTATCCTTTATTTGATACTTTTTGAGGGAATTCAGACATATGCCAAAAGCTTAAAAAATAGTAATTATTCTAAACTACAATTATGAAAGAGGGTCAGAAATTTAAAGTGATGGTCAACTATTTGTCTGAATTCTGCATGCACAAGTGAGAAACCCCAGAGGCAGTATTCAAATACACAGACCCAAGGACTAACATTAAAGGGGTGAAGAAATAATATACAAGCTATCAGTCACAAAGTATTTCAAACTTAGTTTTTAACTGAGAGTGGAGCACTGCCTGAGGAGATAGCCTGGAAAAACACTGATGCAAACTTTGCATTTTTCAAGTGAGGTCCTGTGAGATACCAAACACAGCTGTGCTGAAAGGGGGAGCTGTTCCTGGGCATGCTCTTTGGAGTGGGAAAAGTGGAGCTGTTCTGAGGGCATTGTGGTTGTGCAAGCTCATGCAAAGTTAATCCAGTATATCTTGAAGAAGCCTCTGCTGACTAAATCCAAGTGACTGCACTGGCTTTTGGGGCCTTTGCATTGTGTTGAGAGGAAAATCACATGTTAAAGGAAAACATGTCCAACTTCCACCCTCCAGAGAGAAAGCAGTACCTGCCAGTTAGGCACTTCTGGATATCTGACTAACCACTCCAGGCATTCAAATCTGTGTTCCAGGCAAACATACAAAACCTCTGCTAACAGCCTGGGGTGAAGTCAGCGCTAAGTTAATGTGCACAATGAGATTTGTGCAAAATGAGGATTTCTTCAAAGCAGCCCAGGCAGTAACCTCAGCAGAAATCATGAAGCAGAGGCATCCCTCATTGCTGGGGGCAGAGTGTTCTGGAATGAAACAAGGGCTGTAGTTACAAATTAGGTAACAGCACCTGAGAACAGGCAGATGAATTTGTGTATAGTGGCCGATAATGGGAAAAAAACCGTTTCCTCAGCAGCTCCCTGCTTAATGTCAGGAATTTTTAAGCCATGCTAAATTATTTCTCACAAATCAGAAATGAGATATGCAAATGGGGGGCTTATTTTTGATTTTGGGTTGCTGTGTTTCTGAGTTTCCATGTTCAAACAATGAAGCACTGCGCTACTGCCCAGCTTCTGTGGGATGGTGATAAAGTAAATGGAAAAGCAGCTTTATCAGCATTAAAAATCTAGAAACTGTTGGAAAAGACAAAAACAACAGGAAGGTGTTCAGAGCTTGACAAGTTTATCCAGTGTCAGATACACAGACTGACTAGTCAGTAAACCAAATGATGGATTAGTGCAGAAAGAAACTGTTGAGAAAGAGCAAGGAGATGAAAATCAGATGACTGAGAACATGAAGATCTTTTCTGAGGTGGTTCTTTTGAATTTAGTAATTTTCTCTGTATTTGTGAAGCACCATCTCTTGTTAGTTCACTGCTGAGCAGCGGCATCAGAGACAAAGGCCATGGCACAGTGTGTACCAATACTACACAGCAGGATCAGGAAGCCACTGGATTCCTGGAGAATTCCCAGGCAAATGTAATTTGTGCTGATACCTTACTAATCAAATGTTGATGACTAGTGAGCTCCTGCCACAGAGCAGACTCCTGCTACTTTCTTATAGTATAAATGCATATATTAATAAAGAACAAAGTCAATAATTTAAAAAGTTTTAACAGCAATGGAATTTCTTTGAAGTGGCACCCATCTTAGGCTTCAAAAACTCAGTAATAAAGAGAAGTTTGCTCCTAAAATATATGGAGATTCTTATTTTCAGATATGTGCATACAATTATTCAAGCTTAAGGTTGTGAAGGATTTGGGTCTTATTTTTAACATAATAGATCTTGCTTATGGTGGTTTTATAAAATTTAAATAAGATACCTTATGAATTGTGCTATGTTAAAAATTATAATTTTTTGCATTATAAATTAGAATTTCAAGATGTGGTAGCAATTTTTTTCACATTATTTTTATAAAGCTCAAACCTACCTAACACAATTTTAAATCAAGCAATTTAAAGTCACTGATTCAAATCACTCCTCTACTGTTTTGGATCTTTCAGGACAGACAGGAATAAAAAGTAGGGGGTTTTATGAGAGAAATGTTTGAAAATATTTATATGTGACTGCTTGGAGAGGAGCTCATGATTTATAACATAAAAGAAAGAGAAAAAATCTTGCAGCAGTGTTGTGGGAAAGCTTTTAAAGACAGAGCAGTCAGGGCATGTAAAACTGCAGTTACTATAGTAACTGGATCTTAGTCCTTTATAAATGAATGTGAAGAAATTGGAGATGTACAATCTGACTTAACAGCACTGTGAAACTGGTCACATTCATCACTTTTAGAAAAAAATTTATGTTATAGTAAAGTAAAAAAAA
>VXAU01006133.1:3203112-3378812 GCA_013399695.1 Formicarius rufipectus | reverse complement strand
AGAAGGGGTAGAAAGCATTATGGTAGGGAGTAATTATGCATGTGTGTGAGAAGATGGCCATGGTTTGGAGGGTGGATAACACAAGTGATCAGTGCCTTGGTGTGATTTTCTCAAACGGGACTCTGAGGTTAATTGATGGAATCAGTGGACTCATGGATTATGAGACTATAGAAAGAACTCAGATACTCAAGGAATACTGAGAAAGAAAACTAGAGAGATGTGGAAAACAGTATTATGCTGAAGCTTGCACATAGATGTATTTTGGATCCACATTAATCTCCACCAGATGCGTTTTAAAACAAAGGAGGTGTCCTCCTCGTCTGAGCCATTAGCAGCCTAGCTTAGGTGAATAGGGGGTTATTTTGTTTTGCTTATTTTTTAAAGAGTAGCATTTGTTATATGGTTCATATTTTCTCCTGGGGACATAAAGGAAATAAAAAAGCAGGATTTTTATGGGTTGTCAGGTGTTCTGTTTAGAAGATGTATTTAATAAGTGTTAGATAACAACAGACAGTAATATGTAAACTACATAATGAAGTTGGAAGCCTGAAGCTGTGGATTAATAATAAAATCTTTATGATAAATGCTTGTTAGTTACCAAGTCTGCTGAACTGGAGTCTGCTATAAACTTCTAAAGCAGGTTTGAGAGCAGAGATCTCTTCTGTCCCAGATCTCCTTATGCTGCATGAACTCGAATTTACAAATGTTCTTCTATGCAAAAGGGAGAAAATCGTAACCTAAAACACAGAATGCTAAGAAAATAAATGTAGTATAGGTTCAGAGGCACTTCAGGGACATGTTCACATAACATGTTTAGAGTAGTTTAGGTGAACTTAGGGATATCCTAAAATAAATGTAGTTCATGTTTTCTATGCCTTGAAAACATTTCCTGTTAATGGAAACATATCTGTACACACCATAATGGTAAAGCACCGTGTAATCTTATGGAAGGAGGGAAAGAAAATTAAATTCTTTTTCCTCTTCAGTGAGTTCCCCAAAGCAGGAAGAGAGAGGAAAGGCGAAAAGAACACTTGTTTCCTTCTTATGCTCTCTATTCTTTCAAGTTACTGATTTCTTGTGTTTAAAAGGAATCTGCTGTAAAGGAGGATGAAAGAGGGTTACATCAGGAAAGGCATCAATGTGTAGATTTAAAAGGTATTATCTATTTTATAATCAGTCTGTTGAACTTAATAAAAAGGGTTTCATCAAGTGGATTTTCATTTAGTATTCAATTAACAAGCAGTCATGTTGCAGAAACTTGTAGCTTTTACTGCTCCTTTTCCCTCCTATCAGAGTTTCACCGTGTGAATGAAGTGTGTAAACTTTTCCCAATAAAATAGTACTTCAAGGCTCAAGAGGAGTTCCTCATTCAGATTGGCTGCTGGGAATCTTCATAAAGAGCCATTAGGAGACAAATATTAATTACACACGATATTGCAGAACTGTGTCTCAGAGGAGGACATGAGTTGAGCTATCGCAATGACTTGCCATAGATGAATAATTAAAGGGACATTTTCAATGGACAGGCTAATTATAGTGCAATGCACATTATTTGGACATCTGAGCAGTGAAGTAGGGTGTCTTAGAGGGCATTGGCCTTCCTTCCTCGACTTCTCTTTCTGGACTTTCTCTGGATATGGCATGCAGCCTGTCATTGGTGTTCAAGTGCTTGTTGTAGACTGTGAAACTTGGAGCCAAGTTCAAAATTTGCCTTAGTAGATGGAATACTTTAGATATGCATTTATTGGAAGAAGTTTGAAGATTCCCAAATCTTTGCCATGTAGTTAATACACAAAAAAGAAGAGGAAAAATATTCCCTTGCTAGCCATTTAGATAAGATTGAGGAAGGTAATAAAGTAGTAATAAAAAAATGTTATGAGCTGTTTTATTCTGACAACATAGTCACTTAAACTTCAGTCTGACTGGAATGCAAAGCTTGAGGTAATAGGGATGCTGTCTGTCACCATAAAGAAAGAATACACTGTCAATGTTATAGAATTCAGGCTGACCAATGATCAGCTGATGAGTGCATTGGGGAATTTAAACCAGCATTACATTTATATAGATTAGTTAATTGAAGCTACTGTTTCTCGTTCATTAAAAATAATGTACAGAGTGTGCCCCCTAAGTATTCTTGGATAGATATTTCCAATTTTTCTTGTTCAAACTGTTTCTCTGTGTATGAATAGAGCACATAATTACAACTTATGCTAAGTGGCTCAATTTTCAGTTATCTGGAAATCTCAGCTTTACCATCAAAAGGAAGATATATAAAGGTGGTACAGGTCTTAGGCATGGAAGATCCAAGTAAGTATTTTAAAAATAGAATAAAAAGGAAAAGTTCTAATTAAAGCAAGCTCTTTTTTTAAGGGCTTGGGAAGGATTCAGTCAATGTAGGGTCTGATCCAAGAGGCAGTATCTTCTGTCTTATTTTTCTAAATGCCCTAGAAATTGTTCATCTTATGGATTTATTAAGATTTCAGATAATAATTAATACTTGAAGTCTAAGGACTGTAAATATAAGAAACATTCGGAACTAGGTGATACACTAACACATGGAAATTCAGTGTTAGATGAAGTACTGTAAAAGGTTACAGCATTAAATAGTTGAAGGCAGTACAAATGGTTTGCCATCTTGACCCAACTTCAATGGAAAAAAATAGGGGCAATTAATAAATCCAGAAAACATTGAAACAGCACTAATCAAAATGAAATATTTTGATTTTTTTTGGCAGCTTGTTGTCCAAAAGGCTTAGGTACAATTACTAGGACTACAATAGAGACACTGGTGTTCCTTCTCACAGACCTTCTCAGCATCTGAGAAAGATGCCTTCAGCTCTGCTGTCTGCCAAGTTAAGAAGAGGGACAGGAACTAAGGTGTGCTGCTTTTCCAAATCAAGTATTTGAAGATGGCTTTCTCTTAATCTTTCCAATTTAAAGCGTTCCACTTTGCAAAAATAATGAATTATTCATTGGACAAGAAAAATAGAGAAAGTAAGAACTCTGAACTGAAGCATTAATTATTCATACAAGTTTAGATCCCATGACTTTGAGTGGAGAGGTGAATAGTAGTCAAAAGTTTTTGATAAAAATCTTCTCAAGGATTAACTTTTTCATATCTCTGTCCTAATTGCATATATTATATGTGAAAATTATCTCATTATTTGGACAAAAAGAGGCAAGATCATCTAGTAAAATTATACTTTGGTATTGTTACTTTCTCCACTCTTTCCATATATGTGCTTTTTACTCTCCTTTATTCTTAATAATATTGAATTTTTCTATGCTGACTGCTCTTGTTTCTCAAATTTCTGTAGATCATTCAATAATTGGACTTTTTTTTCCCCAGTTATGGACATTCCAAATTTAGCTGTATGGTTGATTTAAACCAAAGCTTTGAATCTGAATTAAATAAAGACTTACAAAAAGTTTCTTTAACAGGAGGACAAGAAGGATGAAAATCATATACAGCTAATCATTTGATTTAAGTCTTTTGTCTCACAGACTTGAGTGCAGTTTCCCAGCCTGCAGAGCTCCATGAAGTATATTAGCCAGGAGATTATAAAATAGAGTCCGTCCTCCCAGGAAGTCTCACTGTATAAATTTACCATTCCCATATGCTGTGACTTAGTTATCTATCAAAATGTGGTAAGAATGGGAGTTCCAAATGACTGATGACCTTGTGATGCAATCATTTGAACATGCACCAACTTTCTGAATGTGTTCTTTAATACTGCTACAATACTGCATGGCTTAGAAAGGATTAAAAATGTATATAAATTTATGTTAGTGGTAGCAAAACATCTGTAGAATGTTAACACATATTCTAAGGTGTGTTCCCAGTACATTATGAAAGTTAAATAGGTGACAATAGATACCTCTATAAAATATTTATCATCAGTCTGGTTTTAGTTATCTCTAAGCTGCTCAAGAGCCATCAAGAGAAAGCAAATGGACTTATGAAGGTTCCAGTAAGCTCTTCATAATGAAATAGGCAAGCTTAAAATTAAGCAATGAATATGATAACAAAAAGGTGACAAGCTACAATTATAAAATAAACCACAGTCTGATACAGAATAGCTCCCTGAGGGGTTCCATCCTTCTTTGAAATATGGCATACAGAGCATTTCCATCAAATTTTCAGCCTTTGGAGTATGGCAAAATGAAATTGTATCCATCACAAATTCCCAAATGAGTCTTTGAGGAAATATATGCAGTAAGTTTGAAAACATTATTTTGAAAAATCTAGAACTATTTCTGATTTTAGATGTCTGATTGATGTCCTACATGTCATTGTGATACTGACATAACAATTTAAAATACAGACTTTTTCAAATATGAATGTCTTCTCTTTATCAAAGTTTGATGAGTAAGTTTAAGGTATCAGTTTTCTAACCCTACGTAGCCTAATTATTTTTGTTCTTCCAAACAAACAATACAAATTACAGCATAATTTACTATTCTTAAGTCCTTCTTTCAGTTTTCCTTACTCAAAAGTGATAGGCTGTAAAGGAATTTTGGATATAAATATTAAAAGAACAGTGTTAAGATGACAAAAATGGTAATAGTTCATATTTAATTAGGAGGCAAAACTAGTTCTTATTATACAGACATATATGTATGTGTATGTGTAAGAGTTGTCTGGCATGGGAACAGGTGGCCCAGGGAAGTGGTGGAATCACTACCCCTGGAATGTTCAAAAACATGTGGATGTAGCACCTGGGGACATGGTTTAACGGTGGACTGGGCAGTGCTGAGTTAGTGGTTGGAGTTGATGATCTTGGAGGTGTTTTCCAACCTGAACGATTCTGTGATCAGAGTTAAGGGTTACACTGGCCACAGCACCTTACCTTGTGAGGTTGCTTCCTACTTCTTGGGGTACTGGACTGTACTTTCTGTGGTCTCCTGTCGCCTAAAAGTTATTGGTTTCTGCATGTGATAAAGGATGGCTTGATAACATCAGAAACTGAATTTTTGCTTACAACTTCTCAGATGGTGACTGCAGTGAAAGCCCACCTACACTGTCCCACTAATGAACTCCCAGCTGAAGTAGGAAGGACCACTACTAAGAAAAACCAATTGGCCATTTTTCAAGTCCATTCAGTTTTTGACATGTCTACAGAAACTTCCATTACGCTAGCAAATTTGGAAATCATCAGCACAGTCTCATGGGCATAGTTTTGTCCTGAAGAAATGTCACAAGTGTCAGAAATATCATAAAAAATAATATTTAAAGGAGATAAATGTCCTAAATCTCTCTGAAATCCAGAGTGATCATGATACCTAATTTTCTTGGGCTCTTATAAAACTTTAATGTCACTTCATATACAGTATCTTAGATAAGTTTTTCTTGTTTCCTACTGCCACAAAATCTGTTGCAGCACTGTTAGGATTGCCTTGTTTTTAAATCTCTAATGTTCTGTAAGGCTGGATGGCTATAAAGTCCTGGAATATGTACCATCTCTTCCTCTTTCTATGGATGCAATAGGAAACTGGTGGAGTTTGTAAAGGAGTTGGACAGCCCAGCTCTTCTACAATAATCAAACCAGGAAGTCCTTGAGATGAAAATGGTTGGAGGTTGGAGATCACTGATACATCAAATATAGTTCTCCAATTCTTTTATCTTCTGGGTACTTTTTCTTGTGACTGTAAGGAGACAGCTTTTAGTGTTAATTGAAGCTTTGTTTTGGATTATTATTTTCTTCTTCCCTTATGTTTTCCTTGCATCTACAAATGTAATTTTAAAAAAAAAAAATTTCTTCCTGGCTGTTTAATCCACCAACCTTATAACTGACACTGTAGTACTGTAGTGTTACTCAAAGTACTAAAAGAAAGAATTCACCATGTCTTTTGAATTTTCTCTTCTGTAATGATTCCATATTTCTTTTTCAGTAGCAATGTGTGTTGGTTGTTTTTTTTTTCTTTCCCCACCTAAATTTGGTATCTAGAAAAACATAAAGTAACAATAAACTGTTAGGGATCTGGATCATGATCTGGATTTACACCAGTTGATGTAAATTGTTCAAGCTCCATTATGTTCAGTGGGTATACACCAACAGTCCTGACAGGAAAATTCTGTTTATGTTTGATGAATGAGATGTATAACTTCACAGGAGGGGAGTCTCTTCTGCTCCCAGTACTGGGGTACTTTCCATCTTGTTGAAATGTTCATGAATGACATTCAATTAGAATTACTTAGTCTAAAAATGTACTTCTGTTGGTAATTCCCTGATGTAGAAAAGGCATCATAGAGTTGCTTCCAGGCACTGTATTTCCAGGAGTAGTTTAATATTCACATTGTTTAGTAGAGAAATATTTTCTTTGAAATATATTTTTGAAAGTGTGTTGGGTTGTAATAAATATAGGCCAGTAGTCTGCCAGGCTTGCAAGGTAAATAGTGAGCTACATTTGTATCCTACTAAACCCACGGACAGAGTCTTAGCTCCTGCAACAAAACTTTATCAATTTTCTGATTGTTTTTATTGCTTATTTGTTCCAAAACGACCTTCAATAAGCATTGCTTTCTTTCCCATCTCCTCACACAGAAGGAAGTCAGTAAAAACATGACTGTCTAATACCTGTCAGAACAGATTTATTGTACTGCTTAAATGTGTTGAAGTAGATTTTTTTTCTTCTTCTCTCCTATAATCTGACCCAGGGGTTAAACTCTCAAGTATAATATAGTTTTTTTCCTCTTTTTCTTCTTGACAACCTACATGAAACAAAACAGGTGTGAGTCGAATCTCTGGGGCACAGAGTATCTGAATGAGTATGAAGTTTCTTACTATTGCCAGGACTGGCTTTAAAATTTACCTGGCTCCAGGTATTTTCATCAGTTGGTTAAAAAAAACACCAAATGTAAATCCCACTTTATCTCATGATTCGATTCTGTTATAAAACTGATGCTTTACAAAGGGTTCACTAAAATCACAACACATGCCTTGATGTGAATTTGCCATCCAGTCCAAATGGGTTAAATTTTGGGAGGTTTTCCTGCCCTTCCATCCCCTCCTTTGTTGAGCAGACCTGGTGTAGGAACAAATCTCTGCCAGGTTAGTACTGAAAATTCTAACTAAAATCCCTCCACTTTTGTATAATTTTTTTTCCACTCTATAAAAGTAGGATAACATAGTGAAAGGTAAAGAAAGGGCTATTGAAACAACACGATTGTTGCTACCATTAACTGAGATCTGCCATTATGCTTTGTTAAACTTTATTAAGCTATAATTATTGTTTATGAACTACCACTCTTTCTGATATATAAATTTAATTGTAAATGTAAATTTAATTGTAAGTATAAATTATCCCTTGTTTCAAGCAGACATTGCATTTAGTAATGCTAAAGACTGTCAATCTGCAGAAACTTTTGTAACAATTACTTAATTTCAGGGAGAATGATAACATATGATAAACACACCACAGGTCATTAGTACAAATAGAGGCGTATTATCTCAGCTGCCACATGGCTGGCGATTTGGAGTTGTTTTGCAGTGTGCCAAGCCTAGACAAAGTATTCCCTAATGTGATCTTGGAAAAACTCTTAGTGGCAGGCAGTGACAAAAGCCTGAGTTTATACTTAAACCTTTAATCTTCTTTAGAGTGATTCTGAAATGCAATGGCTGGATGGTCATCTACTGTCAGTGAGAACTGCTTGGTTTTCTTCAGTGGTTTGTTGCTCTTCCTCACCAGCTAGTAACATTCTGGCTCTGAGACACCAGTGTTTGGGGTATTTTGCTAGTGGAAATGCTCCAAATAAGTACGAAAAGGATAATAGTGTCAGATGGTCAGGTAGGGGCTACCATATGTTTGGATTTCTGTGAACATGATCACCCTTTCCAGAAAGATTTTGGAAGAAGGGACAACTGCCTGTTTCTCCAGAATGTTGAGCACCTGGAAGGTTCCTGGAAATTCCAGAAACTGTCAGCTGACAGTGCACTTCACAGTGCACATGTAACAACCACTGTGATGTTTTGAATGAAATTGAGCTTATAAAACATAGTTACAGAACTGAAAAGAAAAGGGAAAAACAGCAATAGAGATGGGAAAGTAAGTACTGACTTTCTAATAGAATAAGGATTAGGTACGATGCTTCACCCAGCCCCCAGAATGGACAATGACTACAAGTTGCATAGGATGTTTTAGCATTGTGTTTAGGTGGGTTGGTGAGCCCTTAGAAGAGTAATAAGCTTTACTTGTTTTGGTGATTTTATGATAGACTTTGCATTTTAAAGAAATGAATCTTTGTGTTTCAGAAATCATATGAAATCATAATGGATCTATTACAGGGCCTACCCTCTGCTGGACCTGCTGAACAGGCTTTCCAGGCACTAGCTATCCTGGAATGAGATGCAGTGCAGCTGCCAGAGCTCTACAAAAGCTGATTTATCCTACTAAGCAGGAACAGGGTTGATCAGCCCAGTCGTTTCTCACTGCTGAAGAAGTTACACTTATTTCTGTTATCTAAACTACTTCTGTTTCTGTTCCCTGGTCTGTGTATACATCCCTGTGGGACACTGCTTAGGCATGTTGCAGGGTTGCACTTTGTTGGGAATGAATTCACAAGTGAGGGAATAACTAAATTTTCACAGCAGGAGGGGGAGGTCTTGAGACCTGACATGGTGCTACATGGCAGGGCTTTGGAAAAGACAGCAATGCAATAGGCCTGGAAACTGTCACAGCCTCTGGCCTCAGGGGCTCTCTTACCCCTGGGGTTACATTTTCTTCAGCTGTCCATATATGCAGTTTGCTCTCCCATTCCTTTTTTCCCCACCTATTTCCTCATTCCTGCTCTAGTTGTGTTGCAGTTTTGGTGCCTACTAGAACAGTGAATCCTGTGTCTTATCTGAAAACTTCTCGATCACTGAACCAAATGGTATCCACTGGAGATGGAAACACCCATGAATGTAGAATTGAATTTATTAATTTCAGGACTGTAACTCCAATATTCTTTAGCCATGCATACCTGCATACCTTGTATATATTGAGAATACTATCTGTCCTTATAAAAGGAGTAATTAGAAAAAGAATCATGATGGTGGATTTTATAGTAATTTGCTTTACTGCTTTACTCACCTTAGAGAATGTGATGTAGCAGAAGGAATATCTTATCTGTTTGTTTAGAGTGGTATTTTACATGTTGGGAAGCTGCAAAATAAATATTGCAAATCAACCAAACTTTCTAAGCACCACCTTTCCGCAAAATCAAATGTGACAAATAGATGTAGAAAACATGCTCAAAACATGCTGACTTACATAAGGAAAATTGCAAATACAAGAGAGCTTACGTTGTAAACTGACACAGTGACTGAAGATTGCTTTAGTGCCTTCTGCTGTGAACTACTTGTTTGCAAAGCCATTAATTCAACAATCACTTGATTACTCCCAGGACTTCTGCACAGCACCAACACTGACAATACCTGCTTCTATTACTTTTTTTTCTTTTCTTTATTTCTTTTTTTTTTAATTTTTATTATTTCTTCTTGAGCTGAAATTATTATTAAAATAATCTTGTTTGTAGGGATTGATGTTCACATGTTGAATCAAAAAATTAGTTTTATATAAACTATGTAGTTACTGTTGTCAGAACTTGCAGTTGATACTGTTGTCAGAACAGTTTTACAGAGTGTCCATGAAGTAATTTGGCACACTATGCAGCACATGAAAATTTAATGTATATTTTTTATAGTACATAGGAACAAAGTAAGAAAGAAGGCAGAGATTTTAAGACAGATGGAGATGTACAAATAAGAGAATTACTATGAACTGTGGCAAAACAGGGTCAAGGGATAAACAAGGTCAGATTTGGAGCAGAATTAATGGGTGAAGAGTGGATGGATCTGAGGTCTGACTTACAGTGAAATGTATAACCAGCTGAACAAATTGAAAACTTTTGCAGTGTTCTGCATGTCAACAACTTAGTTTTGCAAATCTAAGAGCCTTCCTGAGGCTTAGGAAACAAGTTAAATCCTCTGCTAGGCTGAACAGTGCAGTTCCATTGATTGCAGTGGGACTATTCCAGTGTACTCAGCTGATGAGCTGAGTTGCAGCAGTTCCTGGGAAAGGGATTACAGACCCTTTTATTCTACTGAAAGTGTAAACAACTAGTCTCCTTCTCTTTCTTACTTTATTTCACTCTGTTTCACTTTCTCTCACATATACACAAACAATGATAAAGCTGTTCTACTGAACATTTTTCTATCTTCTAATTTACTCTAAAAGAGTAAAAGAATTGTCAGAAATCTGAAGTGTGAGACAAACAGAACTAGATAGCTCCTACCTGAATAATGCCTGTGACTCTTGGAAGAATTTCTGTGTAGGCACAAGGATAGAGTTAGACCAAGTCCAGCATCTTGTGGCTGTGGTGGTGCTGACCAACCTCTGCAGGAGTACAGAGTAGACCAGAGGCCTGAGCAAGCACACAGCAGTATGTCCCCTGAATATTCATCTAGCTTTGAGTGTTTTCTGAGTTACATATGACCTGAAGCAGACATCTTTGTTTTTAGTGGGAGTCATAGAATTTCTTTGTTCATTTTTGTACATTGTTTTTAAAGCCCTGTAGTCTTTTAGCATCTGCTGACTTTTTTTTGGAAAGTAGTTTGTAACTTAACTAATACACAAATTAAATACATGTTATACGAAGAAATATCTCACCTTTCTACACTGTATAAAGATGTTTGATCTGATTCCAGCCCTGCAGTTTTATTTGAACTCATTCCCTCTCTCCCTTCCTCCTTTGTATTGGAAGATGCAGTGAACAATCAATCACTATTCACTGTCTCCTTTCCACTCACAATATTATAGACTTCTCTCTATTCAGCCTTTGGTTGTCTCTTTTTCAAACAGAAGAGACTAATTACTCGGTTGCTCTTTCTACAAAAGCAATTCCATGCATCTGGTCCACCCACCTGTAGCCTTCCCCTGTCCAACTCCAGAGTACGCTTTTTGAGAGGAAACAGCCTCCGATTTACACCATGGCAGTGTCTGTTCTAGTCTTTATTGCTTTTCAATAATTTCTAATGCTAAGTTTGCTTTTTAACACTTGAGCTGATGTTTCCACAGTTATTTATTATAATATGAAAATCTCACTCCTATGTGATTGTCAGTTGAAAGGCTGTAATTCCATGATAATGTTGCACAGTTTTTCTCCTGACTGTATCATCTTCACTAACTTCCATCAAATTTTATCTGTGACTTCCTTACTGAGAAACTTTATTGCCCAGGGTCCTCTGCAGTCCTTCAGAAGCCTTGGCTTGGCATCCATCCATTGTTGCACACACTATAACAATAGCACCATCCTTTGGGGATAAAAATGATTTAATGGCAGGCAGGTCCATTACAGGAATAAATGCCACCTGCTGACTGTTCTTGCTGTGGAGAACTTTTTTGTTGTTTGACTGAAAGACATTAATTTAAAATGAAATGAATGCTTATCTGGATGCTGTGATCCAGGAGTATGACATTAATCCCAAAGATGCTGTGGGAAATGTATGATTTCTCTATAGCTCATGACTTGTTCCCTGGTGATTCTCTAGTCTAGTAGCTAAAGCAAGAGATGAGGAATTACAGAACCTGAATTTGAACTCTGTTGTTCTTTGTTGTCCAAAGTTTAGATGAATAGTTTTCTCATGCTCTGCTTTCTTCCTATTTCTGGACATATGATAATTTGTCTATGAGTAAGTCTGAGGTCTTTAAAAAGCAAACCTATCTTTGTTATTTGTTTTACTATCTAAATAATGAATTTTTATTATTCTGTAAATAATGGGCAGGTGCTGCTGGAGAAGAAAGGCATGCTGAGTTGCTGTTTAAGATACAAATTTTTATTTTGGAGGTGCATTCTCAATATCATCAAGACAAGAAATGATGGATCACTGATGATCAAGTTCAATAACTAGATCCCTCAAAAATAATAAAGGTACCTGAATAGCCTCCCTACACAAAACTTTGACTTTTTATCCCAAGGTAAATTATAAATTGCAGATAAAATTCTGATTTTATTTGAAGCCAAATTAAAACCTAAATATTTGATTTTGGAAGTACTGATTGTTTTGCGGTGATTTTAATAGTATCACTTAAATTTTAGCCTAGTTTCCAAAGGAAATGTGTTAATCATAAGCCTATAAATTATTTTTGAACTTATTGTTGGCTTTAAACCATATTTGTAAAGGGATGAGTAATATTAAATTCCCATAAATTTTGTGATCTAGCCTGGCAAATGATCTCTTTAAAGGAACATGTGAAGTTCAAACTCACTGTATATTATGTACCACAGAATCCACATTAAAGAGAAATCAAGGAATGCTCAAACCTTGAATAGAGCTTTGTTTATGTTGCTACTTTTTTATTTTATTCCCTCTGTTGTTTTTCCAATATTAAAAGAAAACTCAAACCAACAAACCAAAACCCAAACCAAAACAAAAAAACCAGAATATCCAGTAAATCTGTTAATTTTTCTCTCATGTTAGGATCCCATAGTGGTTAAAGGGAGATGCCTTCACAATATGCCACTTAGTTTTCCATGAATCATAAATGCTCTGAAAAATCTATGTCCATTTGTTCCTGTTCCAGTGCTTGTGAAACTCCTTTTTACACTGCATATTTACAAAGTGTATAAAAGATGGAATGATTAAAATGAAGCATGTTTTAAAAATGTTTCTGTAGTAAGCCATGAAAATGACAAATAAACTGCTATTATGTTGAAAGATACTCCCTAAGACACTTCCCACCAGAGAATTTTCTAACCATATTCTGCAATAACTTTGGTAATACTGGCCTTCTCTGCCAAAACAGTTCTGGGAAAGTGCAAATACTTCCCTTGAGTGTCATCAGTATCTGGGTTAAATATGGAGTGTAAAGACAGGAAACAGAATTTTTTTTTTTTTTTTTGGCTCAGTAAGAAGGAATATTGAAGAAAATTGGAGATCTGGAAGGATAATGTTATCAAATACCCCTGAAACCAATTTCCCTTGGAAGCATAAAAGGTTTCTGTTTGATCCATGTTGCAGTGCAATGGTACAGTCACTGCTCTGCCTCTGAGGACAGAGAAGGAGTAAGCATGGAAGCATCAAAGTCTCACAGAGAAGACAGAAGGTACCACTTTGATTTTCTCTTTCAAGTTTTAGTAGTTACAGAGACTGAGAGACACATCAAGGTAATGTAGTGGGTCAAATGACATGTGTAGAATCAAGTTCTCTAGACCTTTAGGTACCTGAAACACTAAAATTTTGTGTCAGATTTCATAACCAATGGATTCTCTTTCTGATGTATTTTAATATATTGTATCGACAATGTGCATTGAGTTTTCTGCTTTTATATTATTAGTAGCTAAAAATGAAACAAGTTTGTGCAATTTGAATGAGGTGCCTTGATAAATTTGGTTCCCATCTTTGGGTTACAAAACTGATATCAAATGTCAGTGATAGGAAAATATCTTACAGATTTAAAAACCAAAGCTAAACAGAACAAGCTTTAATGAAAGTTATATGATTTCTGTTCTTTTACAAAGCTCTTTGCTTTGTTTACCACCCACTCCCTGAAGGTTTTTGGCCCTGTTTATTAAGAAAAGGTCATGCTAATCCTCCTTAGTCTCCTCTCACCAAGCACAAGTGCTGTGCTGCAGTATGACTGGTAGAAATACCCCCCTTGTCTCAGCAGGCTTTTATTTGGCTTTCAAACTCCTAATCAAAACTGGCACTCTATTGCCCCTACTGATTATGTCTCTGTTGAAACCAATGCCCTTGTGTCCTGAGTCTGTGGAGTGGTTACTCCTATCCCATCTCCAGCCCCAGCGCTCAGGGATGGGCGTGGCTCTGCCACTTACTGGAACCGTCAAAGGTGGTCATGAACAGCACAGTTAAATGAAGCCATTGTTTCAGGACCACATGTGCATGTAAATGTGTTGCAGTTTGTGAAACACATGAAAAAGACAGAGATTAGAGAACTTGATAGAGATAAATCCCATTAAAAGCAGCTTACATCATTTAAAAATTGAGAGCTGTACACAGCAAAGCATACTTCTACCCTACAACACCCATGGGGATCTCGTCATCCGCTCTACTTTCTGTCTACCCCAGTGGAAGTTTTTCAATCGTCTCCACTGAGGCTCAGAACATTACTTGTAATTGCTAGATTCTTTTTTCTTTTAAATAAAATTGACAATAATTAAGTCCCAGTAAAATTAATTTAGAGTGGCTGCCCTTAAAAGGTCTCTGACAGCTTAAGTGAATTGCTGTCAAGGTGAAAAATAGCCAAGAAAATATTGGAACATTTAGATATTATAATCAAAGATTTTCACTAAACAATATAGACTGCTTTAAATGGACTTTTTTTTTTTTTTTTTTTTTTTTTTTTTTTTTTTTAGTTTTATTTATTTATTATTTTTTATTTCCATATAGCATCGGATGCTTTTCCAGGCTTTGGCAACAAAATACAACAATCATAAAGAGCTCTTCTGTCAGATCTTCTGTCTTCTCATTTCCCATGAAGTAAATTTAAGGTAAGAGTTCCCTTCAGGGGCTCTACAGCTGACAAAACCTGAAAAAAAAATCTAACCTAAGAAACACAGAGTTATGGTCAAGCTGAGAAGGACTCACATTCACAGGAAGAAGATCTAAAGGAGTTTAACTAGAATTGAAAATGTTTTCAGTTTCCTGCATCCTTTTTTGTTGACTGTGGTAAACAAACAGCCATGATTAAATACGATGCATTGATACACTGGTTTTATCTCTTTGAGAGCTACAGATATTTTCTCGTAGTACAGGACTGTTTTGCACTTGGAAGGGTGCATTACCTGGATGCACTTGGGTGTACTTCTGAAATGTGCTGAGTCGAGGGAGATTCTGGGTTCTGATGTACTGACCCAAGAAAGACTGAGGAGTTGGTTATTGTTAGGATCTTATTTTGAAATCAGTTGTGGGTGATTTTGGGCTTTCTTGTGCATGGGTAAAGAAAACATAAATTGACGTAAACAGATGTGGTGAATAAATTCTTAATGTACTGTCAGGGCACAGGTGATTAAACATCCTGACAGGTTGGATAGATTATGTAGTTTCAGGTTTTTGTGGGTGGCTTTGTATATGCTGTGAACTTGATTACTAGTCTATGCCTTTCTATAATGCAAGCTGAGTTGAGTCAGAGGAAGAGTTGATGGTGTTTTAAAGTTATAGCCTGCTGCAGAAATATTACTTTTTTTTTTTTTTTTTTCTCCCCAAGTCACATGAGAGTTTTCTTTGCACTGACTCACTGGGTCCTTCATTGCTTGTTTTCTGAATTCAATGAATATTTTTTCAGTTATGCCATGGCTAGAAAATGTATGTTCTGCCTGTGTACCTGTCTCATTTACTGTTAATAGTATGGTTAAAGTGGATTACTGCCTTAGGATATCACACAGACTGTTTTTAAAATACACAGCAGAATTTAAAATCCTGACAACATTGCACATATTTGAGCTACTGTTCTGTTAACTTTGAAAGAAAGAGCTCCATCAGTTCTTACAGAAATTACATTTCTTTTGTTTCATGATATTGTCATTACAGACTTACAGAAGTGAATTTCTGACTAGTGCTGGATTAAGAAATTTGGCAGGCTATTTAGCTGTTGAATCAGAACAGAATTAGCACCACCTTCACAAGGTGCCTCCCCCTTGACCTGAAGGAATACCGCAGGGGTGAAAGAATCCATCTTCTCATTCACTTTTTTGAACTTTGTTTGAAACAGCAAAAAAACCTGCGAATTAGCACTAACAGGGATGGTGCTTTTATTGTCCTGGAATCCTCTTCTAATGAGATTTCCTTTCAAGTTGCTACAGTGCAGTACCTGCATTAAAGTGTTCAGTGTACGCAGCAGCTTTGAACCTTCATTTTGAAAACAATCTTTATTGAAGTGACAGGCCCCTCACACCGCCACACCCCCCCAAACAAAAAAAAAGAAAAATTTGAAAACTAAGTGAAATATTAATGAGATTTAGTGCAAATTAATTGATACAGATGAAATGAAGAGCTTAAAACCTCACTTATTTTGGTGGCTGTTTTATTTGTTTATTGAAGGAAGGAGGGGTTGCTCTATTCCTTTCAAAAGAAAATCTCTGAGATTTCTCTTTCATGTTTCACATACATGTTGTTTCCTGAAATATCAGTTTATAGTGGTTGCTATTGAGGTGAATTTCTTATCCTTTGTCTGCAAAGGAAAATAACCCACAAATACTTTGTGGACCAGTATGTCGCAGAGAAAACCCAGCAGTTAAAGGTGGGGTAGAAGGAAAGAGGCAGCAGAACAGAGTGCCGTGGGTTTGCATAAAGCCCTCCCAGATTCCTGCAGTGTTGCAGCAGGATGACCTGTCCCATGGAAGGGAAGTGGGGCCCTGCTTATGCTGCTCTTCTGCTACAGTCAGTGATTCTGGGCATGAAGACACCATGGAGGTTTGGTTTCGTAGCTCAAGTTCTCTGCGGTTTGCATATTAGGGGTTTTGACTACCCAGTGGAGTTGGAAATGAAAGGAGAGCTGGAGTCTGTTAGAAGCAGTATGAATGTGAGAATAATAGATATTTTATTTCTAACCTTTTGTTTGAGGTTTAGGTGCAGACTGTGTCCTATGTCAGTTTACTTCATCTTTAAACACACACCTGGTTTCATAGTACTGACATAAAAGAGCAAACCTCAGCCTTTTTGTTCTTTTAATGGAATAAAATCCTTTACATGCTTATCCTGATATGTTTCAGACTTAAAAGCTGAGTGCTCTTATTCCACCATTGTAATCTTCATCAGTGATAAAATAATTATAGCAGCATATAATCACATTGCAGCATGATCAACTGATGGTAGAGCAGAATCTAAATGAGTGATCAGAAAAAGAATATCTTTAAAAGTTAAGTTGAATACACACATGTATTTTAATAAATACCCAGTTGTTCAAGGACAGACAGAAAGGTTTCAAGTATCCGAAAACATGGTGAAAATTGTCATATGTCATTATGGAAGTACCACTGTGTTAGAAATAGGAACAGATTAAGAAAACTGTTGATTAGTTCATAGTGTAAGAAATCTTTTTATGGTTTTGGTGAAATTTTCTTGTTTGACCTTTCAAATCTTCTTTTCAGTTGTTTGAAAAACAGTTCAACCATGAAAAACGGCACAAAAGGGCATGACATATTGACATAGAAAGATGTGGATCACTGAGTCTCATGAATTTCCACACCTTATATAAGAAAGTTCTCCTGAAATTTTTTTTTTTCCCAAGTGCCAGGACTTCAAACTCAGTTTAGATCCTTCCAGTCACACTGGCTTCTTTCCACTGTATACAGCTTTCCCCAGACAAGTACTCTGTGGGCTGAATTATGCTCTCAGCTGCACTTGCACAACTTCACTTTCTACAGGTTATGTTGTGGTGACACCAGTGCAATTCCATTAGCTTTTTGGTGCTACAGGTCACTGTCACCAGGAGCAGCATCTGAAGCTAATGGGATTTCTCTGCTGCACCATGGCAGTGGCATGACAACATTTTTATAGCTGGTAATTATGCATTAGATGATAAGAACTCATTTCAGTTGTCAGAGTCTGGTTACTTTTGTGGTACTTGTAGCTGAAGAAAAATATTATTTATAAATGGCCATATCCTGAAACAGCCAGGCTGGGCAGTATCTTGGTTACCTTAGTGAGTTAAGGTTCTTCTTAATGCAAATGTATTGTCAGAATGTGACCCAAAGTGGATGGAAGTGATACAAACCAGAGATGGGTAGTACATGTGCAATCTTACCAGTATTCATTTCCAACAGACTACATTTAAAAGAGTGTAAAATCTAACTTAAAGGACATAAAGTTAAGGTCCGGTTAAAGTAATTTATCTATGTTTCAGTAGCATATTTCTTTGGAGCAGTTCCAACACTGGAAAGTGAAAAGTTGAGAAAGGAATGGTTTCTTTTGTGGCAGGTGGGGACACAGCTGGGCAACAAGCAGTGGGTTGCTTGTCTTCATGACAAAGGAAACAAAAGTATAACAAAGAGTAACACCCCTTCAAACTTAATACCTGCAGACTTCTGTTTCAGCAGCCTAAGCCAGCATGAAAACAATTATAAGAATTCTCTTCTACACTGGTAAAGAACCTAATAAGTCCCTAATCACTCCTGTCAGGATACTGTCGCGGTCGGAGTTGGTCGAGATGACACAGTTTCTTCCAAAACAGGATCCTTATTGTACAGAAGGCTGTGATTTATATACACTTTATCAGATACACATGTCAGTGAACTATTTGCCTTTAGTTACATAAGTAATTCTTAATTGGACACTCTTACTGCACATGTTGAATAACAATGACTCAGCACTTTATACAGGAAACCCATTCTGTGTCATCATCTTCCTCTTCTGTGCTCAACACCTGACTGCAGTAGAATAGTTCCTTCTTCAGTTCCAACTGTTTTACAAAGACCCCAGTCCAACTGGGGCCCCACACAGGATACCGCTGAAACAATGAACCTGTTTTGCAGTCTGGTTTCCATATATTCCTTTCTTTCACCCTAGTAGCATTCTGCTTCCCCAGCCAGTGGTGCTGACTGTCATCCCTTCAGGCTCTCCAGGAACAGGCCTTTCTTGTTAAAGGGGGAGAAGTAACAACTACAGGAGCTGTATTCTCAAATATCAATTCCTCTGAAAGTCAGGGTGAGGTGAGGATGCCTACTGTTGAGAAAATCAGGCCTTACCTGTAAAATCTGGAAAGCGACAAGTGGTGATAAGAAGGTCTGAAGCTTATTCAAGCACTGCTTCCTTACACTCTGGCTGTATTTTCTGGATGAGCTTGTGGTGGTGCTGAGTGATGAGTAGGCAATTTAGCATTCACAGGTAGAGAGCCCTGAAGGCTGTCATTGCTTTGACCTTCTTCAATGCCCTCAATCTGACATGTATGTACCAGGCAATCATTTAAGAAGCTGGACGAAAGGTAAATCAAGCATGATTTTGAGTCACTGCAAAAAGGATAATAATATATACTAAAAGTAAACATTAAGTAAAAAAGAATAATTCAATCCCTAAAATAAAGCAAGTCTCTTAAAGGACAGAAACAGAGGCCATCCCAGTTAGATATACATGGAATTGAAATCAGACAAATAACTATTGGGAAGTGAGGGACAGTGATGGGAATCCCTGGGTGCTGAGATGAGCAAACATAACTCCACTAGTCACTTCAATTGCTTTATGATTAAATGATTGTGTGGAGAGCCAGTGTTTTAATTATTTTTTAGATCTTGAGAAATGTAGACACCATGAGATGTTTCTGCATACATGTAATCTGTCCAAAAACCTGAGTTAGACATTAGGTGTCAGTGATCTGCCCAGAAATTATGTTTCGGCAACATATGTACATATCTTACTTGCAGTAGATAAATGAGAAACTATCCTTTTTTAACTCCTTCACTGATCAAAGGTACACATTGTGAAGTAAAAGCAATCCAAGACAGCAAGAGGAAAAAAGTGTGACTAGACAGATTTGTACCCTGCCAGTTTTGGACAGAATACTCCTAGCCTGGGTGCCAGAAGAGCTTTGTCTTCACAGCTTCATAATGAGATGCTATTTCATATGCTTTGGGGAAAATCAGTATTCTGACAGAATTTTTCAGGAAAACTTGTATCACAGAAAAAGTTGCAAGTACTCTGATAATTTGTACTGCAATAGTTTCTGTAATAACACAAACATGAATGAAATCTATGCTAGAAAACACAGTCTGTAAAACATATACCAGAATACTATCTCACCTGATTAACAGATTGTCCCAAACTGTTGAAATAATCCTTCAAGCCCTAGTCTTAGACCCTGGAATTCTTTACCTTTGCTGTCAGCCTTTTGGATAAATCACACCTCTTCGCTTTGCCTTTCTTTTTACCCTGAAAAAATAAAAGATAATTACACTGATCTATCAATGAGAAATGCTATAAAATGATAGTTGTTGTAGCCAGCAGTGTTTTCATTCATTCGTTGTAATGGGATTTGGTTCACATTTTTTGCTAGAAGGGGCAAAATATTAGCATCAGAGTTAAACCAGAGCCAAAAAGAAACCAGTGCAACAAATACAGGCAGAATATTGCTGCAGGATAAGCTTCTGGTACTTCCTATGTGAGGAGATATATCTTATTTTCCAGCTGAGAGGGTCTTATCCAAAACCACGGAAGTATAGATAATTCTTTTCTTTGTTTCCACTGAGCACTGGCTCCAAAGTCACATTAAATAAGATTAATAGAAGGTTTCTGTTAGTGGTGACTACGAGGGACTGATAATGGGAAAGACAACTGTATGGTCCTTGTGTGACAAGGAAAAGACAGAGGCCGACAATTTATTTATGGGCGCTGATTCTCTACATATTATATTCTTTATAGCATGCAGTCCTCAGGCTGTCTGTTACACATGCTTGACGTCTTTGGCATTATACTTTCATTTCATAAGCTTTATATGTACACACTGGCAAGGGAGTGAAATTCCTTTAGGAATTCTCTCACACTCTGCATTGCTGACAGAGCATTTCCTAAGCTAAGGTCACTACACTGTTCTAATTCACAGCACAATTGTAGTTACAGGAGAGAGTAAACTGCAAAGCAGAAGTAGAAACAGGGAAGAGTTCAAAATTCTTAGGGAGCTGAGAAAAGCAGACTCCTTTGGAGGAACTGCAAGAGTCACTAAAGGACTGACTGCACATATTTGAAACTTCAGTGGAGGAATCTGTTTGTGTAAAATAGGTAGAAAATCATTGTCAAAAGCTGTCTGTCTGACTTACAACATTTCATGTCAACCAATTAAAGAGCACAAAGGGAAAGTCAAACCCAATAATATTAATAGAACACCCTGAAAAAGAAGGAGAACAAATGAAAACCAAAGGAATAGTTAAGCTTATTAAACAATTGGATAGTCAGGCAATTTCATCATATTCTTAATCAACTTGTGTGCTGATTTAAAAACAAAACCAAATTGAAAAAGAGCACCAAACCCTTTCAGCTCTAAATACTGTAAAAATCACAGAAAGACATAGAAGACTTCCCCTCTGTCCCCCATTATTGAACTGTGGCATTGTTGGGAATATAGTGGAAACCTTAAACCTCTAAGAAGAAACACCTGGAATATAAATCAAGCTAATCTCTCTAAACCGCTGTCACCTTGACAACATCCATAAAAATAAGTAGTGTTTTAATGCTTTCATATATATTATGTTTTGTTAGATATGTTCAGCTATGTATTCATACATACTCATATATGTTTTTTCCCTTCAGTTTTTGCTTACTCTCTACTCACTTTACAACCGAGTGGTGAGTTGTTGTTTGCATTTTTAGTTTGGTTTTTTTTTTCCTTTTATTTTCTTTCATAATTGCATTTCTGTATGTCTGGCAGGAATGACAGTCTGTAGTCCTGTTTTTTTAAACAGGTATCTTTCAGACAGTATGTCTGAAATAATTTAGAACAACTTATGAACAGCTAATTCACAAAACCAGGGGAAACTAAGTGCCTTAGCAAGATTTAATCTTTGAAAAATATCCTCTGAAGTGCAATGGTTTGCTAATTTGCTCATTTCTGCTGGCTTCACATATTCCTCTTATCTGCAGGCTGTGCCCAGTTACCAGTCAGGTACAAGAAAGGCTTTCTCTGGTTCCTCAGGCTGTCTTTGGCAACCGATGCTGCCCCAAAAATTGTTGTGTTCTGAAGGCACGGCTAATAAAAAGGAGAGATATAAATCTGACCACAATGAACTTTCTCAAAAGACCTAGGATTTATGGGAAAACAGTACGGTGAGGTTTCTTTTCTTATTCCAACAAAAAAGAAGAGGAATAATCAGTGTTCTGCCTGTGTAGTGAGTGTATAGCAACTACCAGAGCTTGTTACTTATGCCGATACAGATCATTTACATGATGTGTGTGATCTAACTCTGCCTGAGTAGGCACATGTGTACAAACTCCACACGTCTTTATTCATAATCTGTTTTTTCTTGTTCAGATTCTCAAGGAACCTGGCTGACATGGCACCTTTAAGAGCATTATTAACTTTTTTTTTTGTTTTTTAAATCTTTTTGATTGCTGCATTGCTTTGATAGTACATCTAAGGGGAAAATATTTTCACTGTTTTTAATTCAAGAAGTAGAATGGAGGAACTGAAAACCTCTGGGTTTACTCCTGGGTTTTTCAGTACTTTGAAGATCCTAGATTCTCCTTTATAATACTATCAAGGTTAAAAAAAAGTTTGAAAAAAATGGATTCTCATGGGTTTGTACCACATAGGTACTCTAAAGTACTGCTGCAAAAATTTCTGAAGAGGAATTAGAGAACAATATTTAAGTTCTGAGTTTAAGCATTTAAAAAGAACTGAACAAGTTGTGAACTGTGTGATCAAAAGAGAGAAATACACATGGCACTAATGCTGGGTCTGACAGTGTCAGATTGCTCATGCAGTGTTCATATTCATTCATCACTTTTTTCAATTGCTCTCAAAACCCCAAGGAAAGGAAAAGAATCTCTCTGAATAATTTAAAACTGTTCTCTTTTCAGTCATCAGTCCTTTTGTTCTTGTGTGTATCTATAACCTCACACCAGTCATTTTAATTTATCTGTGGTTGTGATAGAACTATCTCAATGTCTAAAGCAGTGGGAAAGCAAAATGGAAAGGAAGTATTTATAACATTTTAATGGAAAGGAAAATAAAAAGGCAAAAATTCCTCTAATCTGCCTAGAGATTTACAAAGAAGTGAGGGAAGCAAAGACTTCCTTTGCAAGAGATCCATTAGTTTGCCAGTCAGAACCAACTAACAGGGGCACCTAAAGAAGAATAAAAAGTGAATAGCTTTTTATTTAGGACTACCATGTTTATAAGTTTTTTTTTTCCCTTCCTTTGATTTCTGTCAGACTTCTAAAATGCCCCTTTTTCTGGAGACTCACCCAATATGATTAGCATCATCATTTGTATTACAAAGCACCTCAGAAGCCAGAAGTGAAATCAGCAGCCTTTTGTACTAGACATTGTATAAACTGTCCTTGCCTTGAAGAGGTTACCAACTCAAAAAGCAACTAAAAAAGCAACTAAAGACAGGAGAAAGGAAGTATTATCCTTCTGTAATAGGAACAGTGACAGAAAGACTAATTTAAAATGCCCAGCAAAGACCCTAAATGCACAGAGAAGTCATACCACTTTCTGAGACCCAACTCTGCTTTGACCAGAAGAGTCTTTTTTTTCCCCTGAGGTACTTTATCACTCAATTTAAAACTTGCAGTAATTTCAAAAGAAACATTCTTCATTTTTGAACCAGAATGGCACCCATCCCATAGTAATCACTTTTGTAAATTCACAACGGAAAATGTGACACCGGAAAAGTGAGAGATTAGAAGAAGTACTAGTAGAAGAAATCACATTTTGAGACAGGTAGCTAATAACCCAAGAAAGGCCCTTGTGCATGCCTCCTGGATTCTAATTCTGAGCACAAATACATTAAGCACAAGAAAATCTTTTGCAGAAAGTACTCTGTCTGCATAGTTCATTCCCTTAATTCCGTGTGTGTTACAAGAGCAGTACTTCTCAGCTTTGCAAACAGGAACTGAGGCAGAAAGTCTCCTGCCTCTCATTTCAGCCTCTGCCTCGCATGCACTGGGAGGAAACATGCAGAAATAAAAGAAGTGACAAAAGGGTAAAAGAAAATGATTATGAATTTAGTCAAGTTAAGCTGAGACTTCAAAACAGACAGAAGGAATGAAGATCAAGGGAAGTGGTAATAAGAAAGAGATGTTTTAATAAAAACAGAAGGCTATGTCTAGGAGGCTGCTTAAGCTATTCTACAGGAAGTTGGAAGATCTGTATCTGCATTGTTTGGAAAGGATCTTGAATTTTCTATTTTGGTATCATGAAGGTATTTTTAACACTGTTTATACATCTTTGGTTTTACATACTGCAGCTTAAGACATGGGCAGGGCCAAACATGAACTGCTTTAAGCAAGGTAATTATTCATGCAGAATATTACCCTTGCACAAATTGAGGATCAAAGAAAAAAATCAAGGGGTCACTTTTGCAAGTATATATATATATATATACTGACAGAACACATTCTTTTAAGCAAATGAAAGAGGATCTGTTTTACTCTTTTTTGGAAGCTTACTAATGAACTACAGAACAGATGTATCTTGGAGGCTGTCATCAACCCCCTGAGTAGCAATGATTTGAAACAGTTTGTCATATGTACTTGATCCTGATTAAAATAAGACAAATTAACAAGTTTCACCTCTCTTGATGGAAAACAGATAACTGTCATTCAGTGGTTCTTCCATCATGGGCTAATTCTTTCCTTTTTTTTTTTTAAATACTCCTAAATACTCCTTATTTAAAAATTTATCAATATTCAGAAGTAGAATAAATGCAACCCCCCTCACTGATGCTTTAATGCTCTTTCTCAGGTGCAGGAAGGGCTCAGCCCAGAGGGCACTGATGAGCCTGGATTGCCTTTATTTCCCACACCTGCTGCCCAGGGGTGCAGCTCCATTTAAGCTCAGCTGGGAGGGCTTTTTCCCCTTCCCACATGGTGCTGTGGGTCTGCCTGTTCTCCATCCTGCTCCTGGGCTTTGTTGCTCGGGTCTGCCTTGGTTCAGAGTTGCTGCAGTGCCTGAGGACTGTGGGGTTGTGTCTGGAGCCTGCTGATGGTGGGAACCTGCTGGCCTGGCTGGGGTCCCTGGGCTGCACCCACTGGTGAGTTCCCTTTGCCCTGAGGCAGCCTCAGAATGTCCTGAGGGACGTGGCCCTGTAAGCCCAGAAGTTCTCTGGGTAAAGGAGAACTTTTATTAGTGTTCTAAGAAAACCTCCCTCCTTTTCTCCAGATAAAACAGAAATTAAGTACTTTAGGGCTATATATTTCTAAGGTGTCTGCATATGAAGAGAGTCTAGCATGATTTGTTGTCCAGTTAACAGTATGAAACATGTTTTTAGTCGATAGTTGGAGCCCCCCAGGGCTGTTATTTTTTCATGGTGGGTTGTTTCATTAGACAGGGAGGGACAAGGAGGTGTTTCAGTGAGATGGGGAAGGGATGAGCCTCATCAGCAGTGGAGGTGTGTCCTCAGGGCAGCAGGGGGATAACCTAAATCCTCACCTACAATGATAGTTCACAAAGCCTCTGCTTACCTGTCAGGCTCAAATACCTGTGGCAGTACTTTTTTGGCTGTTTAGCATTCAATTACTGAATATTATGAAATAGAAAACTCTTCTTTTAAACATTTATGCTATTAATTAGTTGCCACAGGGAGGCACAAATGTTTCCTTCTCACTTAGCCACCCACAAGATGGCTGGTGGTTTGTGCAGTCTGAAAGAGACTGAATAGAAATAGATTAACTTTTTTCTAGGAATGTCAAATTGCATGTTTGCTAGAAATAAAACATTTTTCTCTATACACCTTCCCTTTTGGTAGAAGATCTTAACCAGAAAAAATGTGGCTTGCTAGTGTTTAGTAGAAGAATCACAACTAATTTTTGATCTCTGCCAAGCTACCTTAGGCTTCAGACTACTAAAGAACCTATTCTGTATTAGAAAATGTTAAAATAGCCAAGTGGATTAGTAAGGTTAAAATAAGTGACTCTTACAACTATGGTAATATGAACTGAGCAAGTGGACTTGATGAAAATTAGGTTGCTTTGTTCCCCAAGTAGTCTTGTCTAAGGTATCATATTTTTAGATATTGTCACAGATGTCTCAGTGGATGAGAAGAGGAAGTTTCTGGAGATCAGAGGATGAGAAAGCAGTCTGTAAAATGCTGAAGTGCTAAATATAGTCAGTTTGATGGCTGCCTAACTCTGCAGAAGACTACTTATTTCATGTGCTGATTTTGGATGACTGCTTTAAAAGAGTGTTCTCAAGGGAAACTATGGAAAGACTTACTGTACAAGCATAGATGTGAGAAGAAAAATTCCTCAGGACTTTTCAAAGCATTTCTTTGCAAGCGACAGAAAAATTTGGTGTCCAATAGATTATCCCATAATTAGCTTTTATGGTTTATAGGTTTCTCACCACCATCTGAACATGGTCTCAGTAGGCATAAAATCCCTCTTTTGGTATCCTAGGGACCTTATTTCTGATATAACTTGTAATTTTCTTTAAGGTCAGCAAAAATGCTTAGTGATCCTTACAATTCTACTCATGTAGAGGAAAGCTTCCTAATAGGTGATGTACTCTCAGGGAACCCTGTGACCTTCTCAAGAAAATCTGTGTTATGATGCTTTCAATTAGAAGTATTGTAAGGTTTGGGATTTTTAATGCAGAAAAGCTTGCTCATGAATATTAATTTTCAGTATTTATTTCATAGTGCTGTGTGAGTGCTAAAAAATATGTTTGGAATAATTATGAAAGATGTGGTTGATAAGCCTAATCTAAAACAAGCAGTGAAGTAATAGTGATTAAATTTAATAGCTGAAGGGGGGGAATATTTCTTTGTTGAAGTATGGGAATTTTGAATTAGCCTTCATTGTGAACTTGGTTTGTTTTTTTTAAATGCAAGTCCTCATACTTTTAGAAAAATGTGAACCGTTGTGTCTTTGCCACATCATGCAGACATCCCTAGGGGTACATACTGCTCAAAGAGAGTGCATCCACAGTCTAGATGACTTCCTCTTAAACTTGTTCATGGAATAATGGCACAGGTTTGCCTCCCTATCTGCAAAATGAGAAATATCACCCTTTCCTTGATTTGTCTTTTTGAAGCTGAAAATGCTTAATGCTCTTTTAAGGGGAGGGAGTGGGGGGGAAAGGCTTTTTAATACTAAACAGTTGCATTTTCCTAACCGTTAAGTTTAAGTTGGCACTTCTGCAGTTAATCTTTTACTCCATCTGTGTGTAATTACTTCACACTTGGGACAATATTTACCAACTTTTCAGAATGAATCACATGCAAGCAGCAACAAATCTATTGCAAAGATAAGCTGGTTGTTTGCCTCTTCCCACAGCCTCAGGAATCACCAGCATTCTGAGGACCACAATGCGTCAACCATCAGTTTAGGTGTTTAAGTAAAACATTTCCACGTGTGCTTTGTAGACTGCTTTTCAGGAAATCATGTAATCTGTTTATTCATTTCTTCTATCTTAGCATGAAATCTGAAACTCTGTAGCATTTCAAAATGGAACCTTCCTTCCTATTTCTCCACAAAGTTCTCATTCGGGCTTTTTTTGCCATATGCTTTTGTATTTAAAGATCTACTATCCTTGTTGTTAACATTTGTGCCATTAAATTTGTCATAAATTCAAGGTTTGGATCTCTGTGTAGGTCACTTGGGATCCCAGAGGCGATGTGGGTGTATCAGCCTCCATTGGCTCAACATGTGGAGGAGCAGCTCTTCTACCCAATGTGCCAAGATGGGCAGTGAAGCTCTGGGACAGAAGCAGCAGTGGCATTTGGCTGCTTTAAAAAGCAAACTAACCAGCTGTGACCCAGTGTGCTGCTCTGAGTCCTGCTTTCATCTCTTCCCTGTTTTGCCTTACACCTCTTCTTTCTACCATTGTGAGTTTAGATTTTCACTTCTAGATCAATTGAACAGCTTTGGTTCGGAAAGATTCGCTTTCTGTTTCATTCATAAACAAGTAAAACACAATAGCTTCTAATCTTAATGCTAATCCTTCCCTGAAGGGACTAAGACACATGTTTAAATCTGAGGAGTGTTTTAGTGACGTGAAATGGACAAACATATATTTCAATGTATAGGAAAAAATTAGGGACATTTGATGGCTTAATTACAACTCCCATCTTGTTTCTGGGTAATTGTGTAAAAAGATTTTGTTTGACTTGTAGCCTTCTCTATTCCCAGGATGGCTTTTTTTGATTAAACTTAAAAATCAAATTTTAAGATAGAGTTCCTCTTGGGTGTCATTTGTAATGCAGTCTGATCTCCCTTCTCTGCGCATGTCAATGCATATTTTATGGAGTCTTATCTTAAAACCAGGGCCACTGCAACTCTGAAGTGGATATCACATGCTTTTTACCTATGGATAATTAAATACATTCAAATTTTTTTTTTTCCTGCACTAGTACTTGAGGTTTTAAATTATTTGTGTGATAGTCATATGGCCCTGTTATTATTAAATCTTTCATATTAAGAAATAAACCAAAAAATAGCAATTTCATAAGAAACCTGATCTTCAGCAAGGAATCTCATTAAAAGTAAAAAGGAGAATTGCTGTTGATTCACTGGCATGCAACTGTCTTTAACAAACTTGTTGGGAAAATCTAACTCTTCTGTAGCATCTGGAAGTTAAATGGATTTTTAAAGAAATTTTTTCTTCTGAAGCCTGTTCTATTGCTTAGTAAGGTTTTGTAGTACAGGGAAGAAATACAAGAGATGTAAAAGCCATAAATCACACTTTCAGATTGAATTATGTCTGAGATTGTAAGAGTGGAAAAAGGAAATGAGAAAAGAATGTGTTTGTTTTCCATATTTCCCTCTACAATCTAACATCTCCCATTAGCCAGGTATCTACTACAAATGCACATTTAAGGCACCCATCTGTGACAGGATGTTAGTCAGGCAATGGGAGTGCAGGACACATGCCTGAATTGTAATGTTGGGCTTCAGGGGAGAAAATTTTGGTCTTACTTGGACATCTTAGCAAGGTTGTATGGTAAGCAGGACTGCAGGACCTAAGGGGGCCCAGGAGAGCTGGGTTATCTTCAAGGACACTCTTCTTGAAGCACAAGAATGGTCCATTGCAATGTGCAGAAGTCTGATCAATGAACAGGGCACTCCTGATTCAGCTCAAATGAGAAAAGGCAGGACGTAGAAAGAAGCAATGACAAACTTCTTGGAGAAAATATGGAGACACTTTGTGAGTCGACAAAGATGGAGTCACAAAAGTCAAAGCTTACCTTGAGCTGAAACTACCAAGGGTTATAAAGATCCACAAGAAGCATAGGTACTGTAAAAAGGTTGAAGTGTGTAATTTTAAAACAGGTTCAACTTCTTGAACAAGCAGTCTTCCAATAAAAGACTATGGAGTAGAAGGTAGGAGAGTAGTATGTAGCAAAGAGTAAGGGGGGGAAAAAAGTTCTCTTTAATTCCATCCACTTATCACTCCTCACAGCTGTGGCTGTAATTTCCTATAGGCAAGTGACACTTAAAAAATATTCGTTGTCTTCATGATTGCTAGCAAATTAGAAAATTTGTGATGTATTGCAGGAAAATAGGGGTATTTTCTGAGCCCTGAATGTGCAACTCCATGTCCCAGTGAGATAGTGCCAGTCTGGAAGGTTTAAAAGCTGCTTAGAGAGGATGGTTTACTGTGATGATGGTCAGGCACTGCAGCAGATTGCCCAGAGGACCTGTGGATGCCCCATCCCTGGAAGTGTTGGAGGCCAGTCTGGAAGGGACCCTGAGTGACCTGGTGTAGTGGGAGGTGTCCTTGCCTGGCAGGCGACTTGGAATGAGTCAATCTTTAAGGTCCCCTCTCCCCCAGACTGTTCTGCCATTGCGTGATACTGAGGCAAAGACTGTGTAGCTTTCTGGGAGACTTCCTGTCTGTTGTATCCCCTACCCCATTGTGGGCACATCCTGTCATGAACTACTTGCACGTTTGCAGGCCTTTGCCTGTGAGTTCCCTGCTGTCTTTGCAGGGATCAGCAGCCTGACTGTGGGGTGAGCACGTGGAGCCTCCTACTTCACTGCTGTGGTCTTCTAATGGGATAGTATTGAGAGAAGAGAGGAGGAAGGAGTAGCTGGAGCCCTCCCAGACCAAGAGATGAGTAACATAGTCTTTCTGAGCATAACTGCAGTTATACAACTTTATTATTTGCAGGGTACAGATCAATCACATGGTATGGTAGTCAAGAGATAACTATAGATTGATTGCCAGAACTGAAGAAAATGTGAATATTTAATAACTTTTTTGATTTCTAGAGAGAATTCTTGCGGTGATACTGACGGAGCCTAAATAGAGAATTTTACCCCTGTTATCAATGCTTGCAAATACTAGAAGAAATACTTGTCTTTATTGGGTGCTGCTCTGCAACTCAGAACCTTCTTTAGAAGCCTGAAAACACTTTTATTTCTAAATATTAAGGTTTTTTAAAGAATATTAATTCTGCCATCCTGCCCCCAAGATGGTGGAATGGATATCTGATAACTGCTCAAACAGAAGGCAGAAATTGCAGAGGTGTCTGCTCTGTCTGGAATGCTTCAAAAGGTAAGCAATTTTCTGTGAACTCTTTAATTTTCCTAAGCCACTAGACAGCATTGCTCTGAAGAATGTAATTGTGAGAATGGTAGAACTGTGGTATAAGAAAAATTTAATGTGTGTTGTCTTTTTATAAAATATTTGAAAGATGCAGTTACTGAAACAGTGCTATATAGCTGAAGAGAAATATGTGCTGGAAGCTGTCACATGAAAATTGTGGAAGAGGATGAGGAAAAAGTCCATGCTCTTCAAGGAGCAGTGATCGCTATTCTGATTTTGAATAAGAAATATTTGAGGAAGAAGGAAGTTTAAGTCCTTAGAGAAAATAACTATAATTTTGTCAATTTGATGGTTTAAATTTCGAAATCCAAATTGTGATAGGAATGAGTAGGTGAATGAACTTCATAATGTATGCATGTGTATCTTCTCACTTTTGATGATCTCTTCTTCATAGGCACTGTACTTGAAGGTGTGCAGGCCCAGAAATATTGCTGTCTTTTGAGAACATGCTCCCCTCTCTCTGATTTCAGCCTGAGGGGCTCTAACCCCAACTGAATCATTAGTGCTTTGCCCATTTAATGAGTAAACCACAGCTCTCCTTTCAAGTCCGTGGAGCTTTTATGCAAGTCCTGAACTCAGCAAGCAAATTCCTTTGCTTCCTCAGTCCTCTCACTGGAGCTGATCTCCCTGGATTTCTTTTTTTTAACTTCCTAGGAACGTGTCTGTTCTCATTTGCTTCCAAATTTTCTCAGCTGCATTCTACGTGGAAATGAACTGTTTATATTGTCCCCCGTAAATTAATTTAAAACACTCTAAAAGGCTTTTCCATGGCTGATTTACATCAGTTTAGCTATATTGATTTGAATTGTACCACTAAGGTAGAAATGCATCAATTTTGTACTGCCTCACATAACCCAGGAATTACAAAACAACATGTTTTGTCGTCCAGTTGGTAAATGTGTTGTCCATATCTTTGGCTGCTTTACATATGATATTCCAGTGTGAAATCCTCTGCAATTCATTTGAAACTGAGCATTCCTTTGTGCTGTGACTTACCATTAGAGGAAGTTTTGAAGAGCGAGAGTGGGGGAAGTAATCTTGGTTAAGCAACTGTTTCACAGTATAATAATCAATTTAAAGATTTGCTGTAGAACTGGTATAGTGCATGAAAACCTGATGATGTCTAAGCTATTCAGAAGTAGTGAATTAGTTAATTTCAAAAAATATTCCCATTTATTTTATGATTTTTGGTAGATTATTAAAAATAATGCTAAAGATACAAGATGGCAATCAGAAATATGGTATGATCTGACAGTGAAACATAGCATATGATACATGACCCAATGAATTTTTCCAATCTGTGAACTCAGTAGTTAAGGAATGAAGGGCAAAAATTGAGTAGCATAAAACTTTTTACATTATGAACTACTTAGTGATCTGCTGTTGTACATCCTTAATGCCAGTGTCTTTTTTCACTGCTGCCATATGTTAATGGCAATAACACCTATATATTGACTTAGAATGGATTTTCATTAGGATGTGTTCAGTGGTACCTGATCATTTTTTTCCACTCTCCCTTAGTACATTTTGCTAAGCAATGAAAAAGCTTCTGTTATTACTGCTTTTTGTTTTAACAACCAACTTGCAAAACTGTATGCCCTTAGTGGGGAATCTTCAGTTCTTTCAGCTTATCTCTGTTTGTCTTATTTTTTATTGACACTGAATATCTGTCACTACAACCTGTTCCTGAGCTTAGTTTCTTTGGTGATCTGTTGTATTCCACACCCACTGTCAATCTTTCAGCAGATATTTTGCTAATGTAATTGTTTTTTTGCTTTCTTTGATTTCATAGATTGCATATATCTAGGTGCATCTTTAATCTTCACTGTGTGCATTCTTACACACTAGAAAAAGTCACAGTTCTTTAAAACATTGCATTCTTTGTTACTAGGGAGACACTAGCACAAGACTGCACTCTTTGTGCTTCCAATTTCTTTGCTAATTATTGTTAAAAGAAGCTGGGAAGATAAAAAGCTTTGGGAATTTGCTGCCATTACTTTCATTTTGTTTTAATGTAGTTTGATCTGTGTTATTTGGTTGGTTCAGAATGCATTTATGTCATTAAGTTTCTTAGAGATTCACTGGTTACTATGGAGCTCTGAGGTTAATTGAGTAATCATTAGTAGCATGTATTGTCTGGTAAAAATATATTAAAATTGATTGGAATCCAAATGAAACACATTCTCTTTTTATCATATGAAAGGGTACAGTATGGTTCCTCTAATACAGACATCTATCAAGTGACCATCTGGTGAGCCTGCAACATGGAGTGTGCAGCAATATTTCTTTTCATTTTGAAAAATAAGCCACATGTTAGAACTAACTGGAATTTGTTTGAACCTCTGTTCTGTAGAGCTATCTTAGATTTATGGTCGTTTGGTGTCCATTTGAAGTCAGCTGGTCCTAATTTCCTAATAATGTTTTTATATGATCTATGGAGATTTTCGCTTTCACCAGAAATAGAAAATCTTAATCACTGGAAAACAGGTGATAACATTTTGTAATTTTGTTCAGCTTTGCTTTGGCAATACCACTTGTTCTTCTTTTCATGGCAATTTTGTGTATGTTAATTGCCCTTAAAACCACAGTAAGAAAATAACAAAGCTTCATCAAAACAAGAAAATACTTATATAGATGGTTTATAGGATCACAAAATGGGTAGGGCTGGAAGGGACCACTGAAGGCCATCTAGTCCAACCTCCTGCTGCAAGCAGGGTCCCCTATAGCGCATTACTCAGGATTGTGTTTAGATGGCTTTTGAATATATCCAGGGAAGAAGACTCTGCAACCTCTCTATAATAGAAGTATTCTATGAGATTCTAATTACTATTTGCAAAATTATGGAAGTCCAGGGTGCTCAGTGTTATCCCTTCTGGACACCATCAGAAATATATATCTTTTTTTTTTAAATTAGATGAATTGATCTAGGTTTGAAAGGGAGTAAATGAAAATCAGCCTGAACATTGCATAATACCAGTTCTTAAGGTGGCTTAACAAAAAAAAAAAGGTGAAAATCCTTGCAATAGGGATGTGAAAAAGTGGGGTGCACTGTCTGTCAGCCATAACCCTGGACCTTGATGGAAGAAGCTTACTGCTTAGGCACACACTGCTCTGTACGAAAGCCTGTTGTTATTGGTTAGCTCCTTCTGCTCTATTTTTCCTGCCAGATTTAATAGCTGAATGGCTGTTAATGCAGCCATAATTAATATTCTCATAGACACTGATGTGCCTTTTGTAGTGGATTGAGTAGCCAACAATCCATCATAGTTGCTAGCTGGAGAAAATTATTTTTTGGAACTTTGTGTATGGCAAGAATGGAGGCAAGCTGCTCTCTTGCACAAAAAGAGAATATTCCATATTGCAAGATGGTATTTAAATTAGAAGATACTTTTGTCTTCTACCATGCTGTACTCATTGCATTACGTATTTGTTATTGTGTCATCATTTTCTGGTCCTTGATATAAACATAGCTAAATAGTCTGTGTCAACACATATATGCAAATGTAGTGCAAGTATATTATTACATATATATGTATATGTAAATAGATTGTCAGCTGTTACTGGTTTTTTCTTTTCTCTTTTATTAATGAAGAAGAGTTATTTTGTTTTTAAACCACTGGATTAGATAAATGTCTGGGCTAAGCTGAATTCTGTGATATTCCACAAAATGATTTTTTGCTGTTAAAAATTATTATTTATGGGGACAATGTAAGCTATAAATAGTTCTTGATTAACTATGTATGGCTTGTACGAGAAATCATAAAAGAGCATGGAATTGCTGCTTTAACTTGGAATGGTGGAAATGATGCAAATGCTACTGTGGTGTGCAAGTTGCTGATTTAAAGCTGGAAGACAGTTTGATTTACTCTTGCCTGCGGGTAGGAATAGCAGTAAGCTTATTTTGACTATAAATGGAAAAAGTATGACATAAAAGTCACACAGTAAAACATTTTGCTTGTATCCACTGAAACTTGTTTAGCTGTACAACTCTGGTGGTTTCTTTGAATATATCTTTCCATGTGTATGCCACCTCTGCCTGTGTTGTGTGCCACCACATTTCATCTGCACAGTTCTCTCATTTATCTTTTTCTTGTTCCTTTCCCTAAACCAGAGCTCTCAATCTATCCTGACAGTGTGTGGATGTAAAAATTACAAGAAATGACCCACACTAGACAAGTTTATCACATCTCTTTCTGACTGAGTCATGAGGAAGGTTCTTATTTTGATTCACCTTCTAGACCTTCTGTCTATTTATTGATTTATGTGTAGCAGGGGAAACTAAGTTGCCCAAAATGAAGTGTCTGATCCTTAGGTTTAAGTAAGGGAATGGAGTAATGCATTTTCACATCCTGTAAGTTGGTGTGTTACTTCATTCTAGAGCTCTTAAATGCTTATTACAGTTTTATGCTTTAGCAAACCTTGAGTGATTTCATTATGCAAAACATAAGATCCTGAGTAAGGGGAAGATCTTTTGTCTGAACAATCAGACACAAAGCAGTTGAAACTTGGGATAAGATTAAATGACCTGCTTGCAAATTGCACTTAGCTAGAGATAAAAGATGGGAAATTAAGGCACACTGCCTAAGGTGGAGTCAGGTTAGATAATAACAGCAGTTTGCCTCTCCTTTTATTATAACTGCAAAGTAGCAATTGTTAATATATTGGCAGAGACATCAATGAAAATAGCCACTGACCTGAAGCCTGTTGCATTTGCTGTAAACACACTCAGTCATTTGCTCACCAGCTTGCTGTGGTGTTACTTGAACAAGACAGATAGTTCTGATGGGTTTGGTTTAGACACAAAGTGTTTTGAAGCTGGGTCATTAGGATTCAGTCCTTTTCCTGATTTGAGTTTCTACATCTGAGAGCTCTAGAGTATTATGTCCTCATAGCAAATGGTGCAGAGACCTCCAAACTAGCCTGAACTGTAGGTATCTGCTCCCAAGACCTGACCTAGGAATACAGTTAGAGCATACCTGGCACTGCACACTGATGTTTGAAGTAATGTGAGCCTTTCTCAAGTAACTCAAATATGGGATCACATTAAGCCATTAGGTGTGTTTCTATTCTCTAAGGCATTAATTCATGTATAGACTTTGCCATGGCTCCCTCTTGGAAGGTGGTGGATTTCACTAAGAGCAATGAAAATCTCAATTAAGTATTTTTATCTTCAGGATTTATAGACTTGGAAGCAGCTTGAGCCCACAGAAAGCCAGGCTTAACAGATTCTGTGTTTTATACAAGTGCCTCTTTACAGAGGTGGCTTTCTTGGTCTGCTTTCTCTGGGCATTTGGCTTGTACTTATGCAGTGTGAATGGTATTGCGGAAATTTGTTAATTACGTTGAATTGTCATGTGCATTCCATGATTAGGCCTTCAGTGTTCTAACACTACAGTACTCTGGCAAAAATCCTTCTCCTTCTTTCTTGTGCTGGAAGGCTGCACAATGAGGTTTCCCTGGAGCCTTCTTTTCTCCAGGCTGAACAGCCCAACTCTCCTGGCCTCACAGGCAAGGTGCTGCAGCCATATGAGTGTCTTCATAGCTGCCTCTGGACTCCAGTAGACTCCTGCCCTTCTAATGTGTGGGGCCCCAAGGTTGGAAGCAGCACTCCAGGTAGATCTCATGAGAGTTGAGTAGAGGAGAATCACCTCCCTTGACCTGCTTGTCACAGGAACCTCCCAAGGTTCCTCCAGCCTGAGCTTTCTTATGACCTTGTGATCACAGGATGTGTGTATCCCAAATGAATATGTATGTAGGTCAAGCTGGTATGCCCATGGAAACTTTACTGGAGATATTGTAAGTACAAACAGTAGTAACTTTAGCTTTAATAGTACCAGGAAACAAGGCAGTGTTGCATGTATCTGTCCACAATGAAGCCTTCTGCTAAGGCTAAAAATTTACTCCTTCTGTGTACTACAGTTTCATTTCCATGTCCATAATGTGACACTTTTTCAGATTTGGGAAATAGTTTTAACTTCTTGTCAGTACTTGCATGAAAAAAGATGTGATGTAAGTTCCTCCAAGCTGTGATCAGAATAGACAAATGAGTTCAAAAACACCACTAATTTTCCTAGTGTAGCCTGGTGTGCTGGGATAATGCTGGTCATGGTTGCTCCATTGAAATAATTTTTGTGATTATGGGTTTGAAGTTGACATCACATTGAGATCAATAGTCTTTCAGGGGAATGACAATTCAGGTGGGTGGTACAGAGTGAGTGTGAGTTTTGTGTGGCTGCTCCTTCTGTTGTCTACCAAGATGAGCCTTTTAAGTCTGAAGATGATATAGGCGAGAACAATGTCAGAAAAATAATAAACATCCTGGCCTGGTTGCAGCTGGGAGAGAGTTAACAGACTCTTAAGGACTGAGCCTGTAAGTGCTTACAGCTGAGAGCAGCACTTACTGCTGGGAGTAGTCCAATTGATTTCTGTGAAATAATAGAAATCAATGTGGCTACTCCCAGCTGTAAGCACTATAGGCCAGGTTGTAAGCTACCCAAAAAACCGAAGACACCAGCTTGGCATTTTAGCCAAACCTCAGTAATGCTTGTTAGTGTGCTCTGTCTAAACTTTAAAGGTATGTTTTTCATTTTTGACCCACTGATTTAATTTTTAAATTTATTTTTTATGGTATGTCTTTTTTTTTTTAAGCCTATGTTTTGTCTTCCAAGACAAGCTGGAAGACATCACTGAAATGTCCTAAACCTAGGGGATTTAATTACAAACTACTAACACCTTAGAAGATATTTCTGAGCATGCAGGGGTGGTGTTCAAATTGCAAGAAGACTTTTTTTTTTTTTAGTCAGAAGTCTTGCTTCTGAAAAATAACTAAACAGCATTTCACAGCAACTTTCCAAGCAAATTAACCTTTGAGATGAGACCCATCCCTGGAGGAGAATTTTTTCCAAGTAATGAGCTCATGTAAACATTGGGTGTGCTGTAGTGCTGATCAGTAATCTTAACCTATGCTCCTAAGCAGATGTAAGAGCTCTGTACGTCTTTTCATCTATACATGTCCACAAAAAGCAAAGTAATTGTTTTACTTGTGACAAGTGATAGGTGCACATAGTAAAGACCATGTTATCACTGCCTCCTTTTCCTCCAATTTTTACAGAAGCAGAATTACATCTATGCTTATCTCTTAGAAAGCCCCAAAGTTTTAGCAATTGCAATATGTTTCTCTAAAATCCACATACTGAGATTCTCTGAAATTGGAGAGCACTTCATAAATTGAACTTCAATGAATGGGATAGTGAAAGGTGTAGAAATGTATCAGATGTGAGAGACCACAGTTCCCTCAGAGCAAGTCCTGCACAGACTCCCAGGATATGCTCTCCTAGCAGTGTCTGCAGATACATTCAAACTGAAAATGCAGTAACTACAGCTCTAACGTGCTTTTACAGGTTTGATTTTTCATTTTTGTGCAAGAAAGAAGAAAAACACAGACTGGAGGTTTGCAGCTGCACTTAGAATAAAAATACTAGCTTGCACTGAAGCATGAGGTTATTGATTGTACTGCTAAAGGTTAACCTGTAGCAATGACATGCTTGAATTAATGACAAATTCAAGAATGCTGCTTCTAAATTAGGGACATCCCATATTTTTTCCACAAGAAATTGTTGTAAGGACACACAGGAGACCAGTGGCAGGGTTCATATTATGTTCTGATATTTCAGGTTGGACTAATAGACATTTTTTTTGTTAACTGCAAAACACATAGTATGTTGGTGTCATACTTCAATTAGCAGATGTAACTTTAGTTCCAAGTGTTAACTTATTAGCAATAATTGGGAATATTTTCAGATATGAGAACCAATAGCAGCATTTCATTTGCACAGCAAATTGAAATAGCTTTGAAAATTTAAAAATTGAATACTAGTGTAAAAGTTGTATTTTTTAATTTTTCTACAACTTATATTAGACATTATTGTTTCTAGGGCAAAATCCAAGTAGAGGAAAGCTAACGAGAAATTGATGCTTTACAGTGTTATCATAACCTGTCTTTGTTTTGTGTTTTTTTTGTGTTTTTTTTTTTTTAATATAATTGTAGCAAGAATTCTGTGTATGTGAGAGTTAATAGAGGCAAACATACTTAGTTTTAGCAGTCTGAGGCTCATTGCCCACTACTTAAGTCAGTTTTGTGGAGTTGGTGGGATTTAGGCACATGTTTCTCAATTACTGTCAAGGATACCTTTAAACCTGAAGTGGACCTTGACCATAGCTGTGGTTTTACTCCTCTGTTTGTTGTTTCACAATGCCTTGTTAAAAGATGATAATACAAATTAAGCATGAGAGGTTCTACCCTTGAGTAGCAGGGTCAATTATTACCTATAATGGGTTGGAAGTACCAGTATTACATTCTACCTCAAGTGAACAGTTTTTCTGCTGTTGTTGTGAATTGACAGATACTGGTGGCAGTTTGAGCTCCAGCCCAAGGATGTTTGGGCTAAAGGAAAAGTGTAAACATGCATATATCTGTCAAAAGCAATCCCTGTGATCTGGGGGAGTGAGGAAGGGGGAAGGAATGAACCCATAAACAAACTTAATAGACTGATCTCTACATCATAATTAATAGCAAAACTTTTTATTTGAAGTTTTGCAAGAAAGACTTTCTATGAGAAGTTAAGAAAATGGTTAACTGCTGAAAAAGCAAATGCAGAAATACTGTGTATAGTTAACCTGGCACTGGAAAGACAATCATGTCTGCTGTGCATTGATGTGCATTTATTGAAGAAAAAGAATGCACTTACCACTTTTGTCATACAGAAAATGAGTTACATGGTTCATAAAAATCCATTGTAGACCTCTAGAAGCAGAGCTTTTATTAAAACAAACAAAAAAAACCCCAACCTCCCCCCCCAAACAAACAAAAAACCTTTGTAAAAATTGCTTGAATTTAATCGAGACTGAGTCACAATTGCTGTGAGAATTTGCACTTGTTCTACGGAAACAGAGTTATAAAGAACTTTGGAAAATTATGAAAATACATTTATCTGTAAGGTTTCATGATAGATCCAGCATGACCTGTCATGTAATCATTGAAAAAAACTAATCCAAAATGGCATGAATCTGAAATTTCCACAGGGGTTGAAATGTTGAATGAAGGACTTCAAACAAAGGGTTTGTTTAAAATGGGAAGTTTCAGTGCTGGCGGCTGTTTCAAGTGACTTTGGCTGGTTACTCAGAGGAAGCAAAAAGTATTGGAGAAAAACTGTCATACATAAATGGTGAGAAGAATAAGAAATATCTCTCTTGCACTGAATGGTGAACTTTATCAGGAAAAGTAAAAGGATTTTCCTTTGTTTAGTATTTGCTCAAGTACTTTGCATATCTCATAACAGCACTGAGTAAATGGAACAACAGACAACAGAGAGCTGTGGGAGGAACATAACTGATGTGTTATTTTGTAGGGAAATGTTGTAAAAACAAAGGCAGGAAATATTAGTGAATATAGCTTCGGTAAGGTTTGAGATACGAAGTGAAGATGTATTTAGATTTAAGAAACAAGTGTTGTTGAAGTAGTTGATGCAGTGACAGAATATCGGAACACTGATAATCTGTTAACTACAGAGAGCTGACTGCTACAGGAATAAAAATAAACCCAGTCCTCAGTGAGAAGGTGTTTAGGTTTCATCCATCATGAAGGCAATCTTGCACTGAGTTCCCTCCAAATTTCATGTGTTCCGTTTATGATCAGTGAAATAGCACTGATACATCAAGCCAGTACTTCCTTCCCTAATAAAAAATGCACCCAAATTAGGGTCTTGTCAGAAAATGACAGCTGAAAGTGTTGTCCTGAAGCTTTTGATTACTAGTAGAGAATGTACATATTATTCTTCTATGCTGACAAAATTCTGGCTTTGGGAGGGTTTCTAAGAGACAAAATAGGAAATCACCTTCAAATCACAGTGCAGAGATTACCCTTCTAAATCAAAGCTGTTGATGTGAAGTAGAGCATTGGTTTAAACCCTTTTACTAGAGAATATTGCCTTGAGAAAACCTTCTCAATAGGCATTCAGGAACACATTTGTGCCTGTTTGCTGGACACTTGATTTAATACAAGTTGTGCAGTCTATACATTTCTCAGTCCATTTATGTAGCAGTTACTGCTTTCAAAGGACTGTGCTGTTAGAACAAATTGTTTTCATTTCTCAGCTAAATTTTAATCTTTTGCAAAGCAAATCAACTCTATTTTCATATTTGAGAGGCTTCTTGCCTGGAAATTAGCACAATAAGTGCCCAACAACAAAAATCTGGTTATTTTTCTCAGAGATGGAATTAGCTCATGATATAAATAAGTGATTCAGTGCTACTACTTACAAAATGGAGATTGAAAGCAAAGAAAAAGCAACTTCACTCTGTATTCTCTGTTTTGAAGGAGTACATGTATTTGACACATGCTGCACATTAATTGTGCAGTACTACAAGCAGAGCATATAAGAAAACTTGTATCCAGTTAGTTCTTAGTCTCCCTAAAGTATACTTTCTGGTATTGTAATTAATTAACCATCTGGTGTTCATTGTAGCTTTTGTATTACTCTTAAGCTTTGGGACCAACTCTTTGACATGACAGTTATAATTCTAGTTTTTCCTCATGCTCAGTGTCCTCACTACTGCGTAACTTCGTGCAGGATTGAAACAAAATCCAATCTTCTTCCTATCAATGTTTTTGATGGGCTCAGTATCTATGGTCTTTTTCAGATCAGAAGAAATCCAGTAAATCCTGTCTTAAGCTTTTAATATTTGTTCTCTTCCAAAGATCTAGCTTTGTTTCTGAACTCTAATGGCTATTACATAGGCTCTTTCAGACAGATGATGTAATTTGTTTAACTAACTCACTTCTAGCATAAACCTATGGCAAATACAGTATGCTTTCTTGGCCTGCAAACTTTGGGCAAAAGTGAGTGTCTACCAACCAGCTGCCCAGAACCAGCTTTTGATGATGTAATTTGCTTTAGTAGTTTTCCTTTTATTGCTTTCACTGCCCTGCTTTTCACAGGGAAATGATTAGACACTTCGCTTTGCACAACATGGAGAACGCAGCAACACTACAGGATGCTTTTAGCTTATAGTGAATGATGATCTAAATTTCTTCAAATAATTCTCTGAAAACTATTAAAGTCATTATTAGAATGATCATGTAATCTCACATGACCTCTTAAATGCCTGGAAAGGTTAGTGGTGTGTATCAGCTGTGGGCAGTGGTCTAGGTAAGTTGCACCAAGGTTTCATTCTGACAGCTACCCTTCATGGTGCATTTTAATTGGACTGAGGTGCCAAGTAATTAAAATGAGCCTCCATAGCCTCTGGGTTGCCTGCTACCTGCTGTACAAAAATGGCAACACCTGAAGCACCTGCTCTGATTTTGGAATTAGAGGAAACGTATTTGAAAGAATCTGTTAACTGAGCAGGACATAAGTGACTGGGAAAGGATAAAAGGTCACTCTTAAAATGAGCAGGTTTCCCACTGATATTTTACCAAAAGCTGAAGACTGTTGAACCTAAAGTGCCAAGGGTAAAATTTTGGATAACTTGGAGTTAATTGAAATAAAGTAATACCCCTAGTCTACTTTAGTTCTTTTCAAACAACTTGTACCCTTACGTGAAACCAGTTTTCCCAAATTCTGTAGTTCATATTCAATAATCTGGAAGTCTTGTTTGGTGCTGAGCTGTAAATGACTGACAGTCAGGGCAAACACAAAGCTGTCTTCTGTACTCTGACTTTTGATGGAAATGTCACAAAATGATTTTAAAGCTGAGTTTAGGATCCAAATCTCATAAGTGCATGTCTTTAGTGATCCTGAGTTGTCCTTTGTTTTATATAGCTATTTCACCTAACATTTACTCACCTCATGAGCAGCTTTTCTTTCTCTCTTTGCTGGCCTAAATAAACAAAGCCCTCCAGCTCTTGTTATGAGATATCTATTTTTCTGACCTGTTCCATGTTCCAGTCTGAATTCATAATCTTTGAAAACAATGATCCAAAGTATGTGTGATAGCTCAGATGGGGTCTCACTGGTGCTTTGAAAAAAGTATTTTTATTAATTCATCACTGTGTTCTTTGCTTGAAAGAATGAAACATGGTAAGGATTGCACGTATTTTTTTCTATAGCCACATTATTTTGGGATTCTCTTATGTTGTAGTTAATATTTTTGTTTTACTTTTCCTCAACAATTCCTCTCAAGTTACTTACTGTAAATATTCTGGTTATTAGTACTCAAGGCCATGACCTTGCACATTGATTTAGTTCCATTTCTAACACAGCTTTCCTGGAAGTCGTCTTGATTTTGTGCAATCATCTTGTGATCCATTAATCCCTCCTAAATTTGAGCCATGGAGAAGTTTTGCACTTTTCTTTTTCTTACTTTAACGATTGAAGAAAACTTAAGAAATTGAGGAATTAAATTTGTAAACTCACTCCAATTAATCCTGTTGCCATACCCCTTCAGGCAGTTCTTTAATGAGGTCCTCTCTAGTATATGATTTATGTTGGTTTACAAAGTCAAAATAGACTACATTTCATTTGTCTTGACACCCGGGATGGGTGTAGTTCTACCCAAACTGATGTGGTATCTATCTTTCATAAATGATTTTCATATATTTCATTATCCATTCAGCTTTATGACCCTTCAAATATTTATTTACTTAGTGTTGAGTCTGAGCCTAAAGGCCAATTTGCTTACCCATTGTTAAAATGTTAGTTGGTTTTCACCAGTAAGGTGTTGGTGGCAGTCTGAGACCACTCTCACTCAGTGTGTCACCAAGTACACAACATTATTTTACCATAGTTTTGACTTTATCTGTACTTTGTCATCCTTTGCTTCCTGCCCCACCCCTTTCTCCTCCGTTTTACACTTAACCCATCTCCTCTACTGAAAACTGAGACCTATATGATTTGATTACAGGTCACACCTAGAATATCTTTCATCTACAAATCTGTTCTCTTTTCTTAGCATGAAGCTACAGCTTTCCCTGTTCTCTATTTCTCTATGAAACGGAAGATGCTTTTTCTGTTTGTGTTAGCATTTTTGTGATGTGACTCATCTAGATTTTTGCAAATCTCCATATATCCCTATATTTTCAGGACTTAAGACAGAGTATTCTTTTTTCTTCTTGTTGATGAGGACTTTTCAGTACTTTTTGCAGCTTTTATTACTTTTGTTGATACTGTTCATCTACTTAGGTCTCACTTTTGTTTGCATAGTGCTTACAGGTCTCAAAGTATCCATTCCTAGATTATGTAATGGAAAGAATATTTTTCTATATCATTAGACAAAAGGTAATGATTTTCTTGCTTACTATTTGTAGCTGTTTTCCCATATTGAACACCTGCTTGGTTGTTGTACAACTGACGTGAAATATTTTTTAAGCAATTGATGGGGTTTCTTCCTGTTCTTTAGTCTATCATATAGTGCCAAAGGTAAGACTTTTCATTTAATCTTATTACTGGTGCCAGGGGATTAATGTCAGGTGGCACTTGTGACAGTGGAAAGATTAAAAAATAATTCCATTAAACCTGTCTCTCCTGCATTTGGTATTTGTACCACTAATAAGAAGGATTACCTTCTTTGTAGGCTGTGGTAAAAATAAGCTCAGCATAATTGTCTTATGAACCAAAGGCCTCCTTACTTTTAATACATGAAAGATTATATTTCATAAAGATCTTTGATTAAGACATTCATTGAGAGTTTAGTCGTATTAGGCTAACAGGAAAGATCAGTGTGAGAGTTCCTTCATTTTTTGATGGTGAACACTATAGGTTTTCTGAAAGCACATACACATAATTAAAGGACAATTCCTCTTCAACTTGCATATTTCCATATTGTTTGGATTATGTTGTTTCTTCAGCTCAATTTCTCAGAAGAGTGAAGGAAAAAAATACAAATAGAAACAAAACAGGCAAAATGAATTACAAAAATTCCTACTGAATGTTTTTCTTATTTAGTAATTGGCTGCATTATCATTTTTCCATTGCAAGAAAAAGCAGAGGTTTGAAGATCTCCAGCAGCTCTCAGACATTGCATACAGGTTTACAGTTGGGAGTAATTTCATGTTATTTATCTGGAAAATGGAGAAGTATGGGGTCTGTGTAATGAAGTGGGCCCCATATTCAGTCTGTTCTCCTTTTGTTCGTGCTTCTGAAAGAGGAGTTGAAAGTTTATCTTTTTAAAAATATGTAGCCATCACAGTAATGTTCTGTATGTGCCCAGTTTTCAAATACTTTGCCCCTGATTTTGCTACAAATGTCAGACTTGTTTTGTTGGGATTACTTCAGTTGATCCCAGACTCTAATTCACTGAGTTCTTAAGCAGAAATCCAAGTGAATGGAAGAATTCTCAAGTTTCTATATTCTTTTGTCATAATTAGTCATAATATATCTATTTAAAAATAAAAATACTCTGTGCTAATATAGTAATGACCAGTGAAATTAGATAAATTTCACTATTTGTGAAAGTGTTTACACTTCCAAAATTCTTTTCTGTGATAGAATCTTAGATATGTGATTAACAAATGGTGAACTGTAATTCTAAATATTTATTAGTCTGTTATGTTTTGTCCTGAAAAAAAATCAACTCCTCATGTGTCAAAAACCTGTTGTAAGTTCCTTGAGAGTCTTTGTTTCTTAGGAAGGTTGAAATTCATAGCAGAGTCAGCCCAAGTTCAACTACCAGCTTTTTTCCTTTCATGCTGCAATGGAAATGTTATTTCATTAATGCTTGAGAGACTAATGAACTGGCACAGATATTGTTTTTTTTATATTTTTAAAGCTTTTGTTGAAGAAGCAAAAAAAAAAGTTGTTGTGTTCTTTTTATGCAGTATAACACAGCAAAACTTCCATCAACTGACTTTTCATTATGTTTTTAATCCATCAGATTCCAGGCAGAGTTTCTAGATAAGCATTTCAGCTACATTTTATCTCTCTTTTACCAGAACATCTGCTTCTCAGTTCTCAGTAGGTGTTTTGTTTACCATGCATTCTGGCCTGATTGCCTAGTCAAGAGTAGACTTCCCAATGAGTTATGTGGCTGAAATTTTGACTAATGTGGTAATGAGATATTACACACCTTTTATTGCTGGAGACTCTTTGTTCTTGTTTTAAACCAAATGTCATAAATTTACATTTGCAGCTTCTTACATGGCTGTTTTCTTGAAATAGGCACTGAGTTGGTCAGAAGGAATATTGAAGGAAATATCAGGGGGATGGGGGAACCCCCACCATGCACTGAAACAATATAAGGTGGGGGGGAAATTTCAAGGAAGGCAACAGGAGCAGCCACGTCTAGACAAGAGCAATTGAACCATGTGTGAGGCTGAAAAATCTGTATAGAGCAGGAAAATATCCTGAATATAGGCTAAGAAGGGTCAAAATGTTTTGCTATTGCTGTTGGACAATAGCTTACATTAGTGAATGCAACTGTGTCAACTGGAAATATAATACTAAAATGTTTGTTTCTCTTTGAGGTGAAATATAACACATAGCTATTGTGTTCAAACCAATTTGGTAATTTCAAATTTCATGGACTCTGTAAAACTTAGAGCATGTGCCTTTAGAAATGTGCTCAGAGGAAATGCATGGTGGATCAATGACTGGCTAATTCAGACTAGTGGAAATGAGAGGGGATTCTATTGTGCTGCACATTGCTTCATGTTTGTGCCAGCTTCGAGTGCTCTGTGACAGTGCAAGCATGTATTGTATGGGCTTGGTTGAAAACAAATAGAAAGAAATTAAACTACAAAGGTGGTCATCCTCAGTTTTCCCAGTAAGTTGTAAAACTTGCCTTTGAGGAAGTATAATAATAGTGTTTCTAGTAATTGTACATATAAAGCTTTTCAGAAATTTAAATAGCTCTTAAACTACTATGAACATTAGAAAGTTGTTCCAGAATTTTATACCTTCTTTAATTTCCCGTGTCAATATTCCAATGGCTGGTTTTCTTATCCTTTTGTAGTAATGTGGACACTGGCATTTACTTGCTCTGTCTGTTCTTCCCTCCTCGTGTTTACCCTTCACTCTCACTTCTTTTTATAGAAAATTATGTATAGTCGTAAGATCAGTCTTGGTTTTGCTGGGCTTGACAAACCATACTGCTTGGATGTAATTTGTGAAGTATCTAATCCATTCCTATGCCCATAGCAATTGTTTTTCTCAGTATGTATTCCAACTTGAAGCTGTATTTTTGAGCACAGAAGACCCAAGCAATATTTCTGATGTCCAGATCTGCTGTTTGGATGATATCTCACCCCTGACTTATGCAGCAGTATTGATCTTCCTTACTCTTCTAGAAATATTTTGTCTGATAAACTCAATATCCTTTACAAAGCAGGCTTGCAGTGATGATTCATAGTCACATAGAGAAATATCAGTGTTTTGCTGCAGATGAGAATTGGCTTTTTGTACTGAAATTTTCTCAGCCCTGAAATGCATGATAGTGCACTCTATATTAATGCTACCTTATTTCACTTTCTGTATGCCAAATCAGGTATTTCAATTAATCTCAATTTTCTGATTCTCTATATTGGGAACATTTTATTAAAACCATTTTTATCAGCATCCTTCTCTTTTACGGTAAATATTAGTGTAAATATTAACAAAATGAGGCCCAAGATAACCCCTGAATAAACTGTTTAACAAAAGTCCTTCAGACTGAGCAGTTGACCTCTCAGTGCAATGTTTCCTTTGAGCATTTAGCCAGAAATTTTTTTTGTTTGTTTGTTTTTGTGGAGTATTTTCTTATCTTCATGCAGTGGGCTGTATGATGTCAAAGTAAACCTAAGTGTGGACTAATGAATTTTACTAGAAATGGAGGACTGCTTTATGTCTATGTTTCTAGTGTAAAACAATAGCATCAGCATAACAGAATTTGCTTCTGGTATCTACACTTAGTGGAATAAGAAGAGAAGGTGAATTATAACAAAGATGTGGAACTACAGGTGGCAGGGATTACATAAATTTGAGTTTTATGCTCAAACAGCTGAAACTCTGATCTTCTGCTGCTCCAGATCTGAGAAGCATTGAGTCATCTCCACACCTATAGCAAGGTGACCTGCCTAGAGGATGAGGAAAAGTCTGTGAATGTTGTCTACCAAACTTTAGGAAGGCCTTTGACACTGTTTCTCACAGCATTCTGGCAGCCCATGGCTTGGATGGGTACACTGCTCACATGGTTAAGAACTGGCAGGATGGCTGGGCTCAGAGTGGTGGTGAAGGGACCAGTCACAAGTGTGTTTCCCAGGGCTCAGTACTGGGGCCAGCCCTTTTTAATATCTTAATCAGTGATCTGGGCGAGGGCATTGAGTGCACCCTCAGCAGGTCTGCAGGCAGCAGGAAGTTGGGTGGAAGTGTTGACCTGCTGGTGGGTAGGAAGGCTCTGCAGAGAGATCTGGACAGGCTGCATCTGTTGGCCAAGGTCAGGTGTGTGAAGTTCTGAGTCCTGCATTTGGGTCACAACAACCCTGTGCTGCACCTCCAGGCTGGGGAAAGTGTGTCCAGGTGCCCAAGACAGCCAATGGCATCCTGGCCTCTATCAGAAACTTTGGGGCCAGCAGGACTAAGGAAGGACACACTGCCCTGTACTTGGCACTGGTGAGGCCACACCTCCAATTGTGCATCTGGTTCTGGGCCCTTCACTACAAGATTTTATTGGGAGCTTGAGCAACTCCAGAGAAAGCCAGTGGAGCTGGGGAAGGGTCTGGAGCACAAGTCTGATGAGAAGTGGCTGAGGGAGCTGGGGGTCTTCAGCCTGGAGAAAGAGTCTCAGGGGAGACCTTATCACTCTCTGAAACTCCTTGAAAGGAGGAGGTCAGTCTCTTCTCCCAGGCAACAAAGAGTAAGAGCAAGTGGCCTGAAATTTATATCAGTGGAGGTTTGAACTGAATGTTAAGAAAAATATCTTGACCAAAAGAGTTGTCAGGCATTGGAACAGGTGGTTCAGGGAAGTGGTGGAATCACCATCTATGGAGGTCTTTAACAGACATGTAGTTGTGCCACGTGGGGACATAGTTTTAGTGCTGGACCTGGAAGTGTTCAGCAAACAGTTGGACTCAATGATCTTAGAGGTCTCTTCCAACCTAAATGATTCTATTGTTTCAGTAGTTTTCACAAGAAATTAGTTTCTGAGCTTTGTCGGACAGGTTATTAAAAGTTTTTATATTGCTACAACACTAATATATGTTTATTTTCTACATGTTGAGCAGTGTATTGATTAGTCTGAAAGAGTGGTTACTTTTTCATTAGAGTAGAAGGAAGTGATGTATAAGAAATATTACTCACTATGACTAGTCTTCTAAGCTTAACATTATTTTTTTACTGTTCATCTTTTCTTTGTTTTTAAGTCCCTCGAATTATATAGGTTTCACTTGCCCTCTGTTAGTGTTTGAATGTGTTTTGTTGTATTTCAAATAAATAGAAATAGCTAGTGTAAGTCATTATAACTACATAGCAGGTTAAAGAGTGACAAAAAAGATAGCTGGTAGGTAATAAACCTTCCATAAGATGTGGTAACAAAATGATCTAATTCTGTCCAGAAGTGTGTATATGTGTTTATGGAGTCCCACTGAACCTCTGATTTGCTTGTATGAAGTTCAACTGAACTTATGGTGTGCTGTCACTCATTGGGAGCTGCCAAACACTGGGAAATACCAAGAAAAGAAGTGTACTCTTTTGCATGTCCATGCAAAAGGATATGCTCTTAAGAATGCAAAAATCAAAAGAGCATCCATATTAAGCCAACTGTGTCTAGCTAAACATCTCACATGTGGCTGTAGCCAAAAAGCAGTTGTAAAGGGAAAAGTACAAAGAGTAAAGAAGTACCATGATGTCTTTCCTAATCATTCTGTCATCAGACTGTAAATTTGTGGACCACTTTTCCTAATCCAGAAGCAATGAACTTGTTGCCGTTTGTTTGCTAAATGGAGGGTCACATGAACCTTCTGGCAGCATGAGGTGCTCTGAAATTCTCTTACATGTTTTTCTGCAACAAATTCTCTTGCAATTCAGGAATTGACATTCCTAAACAAGCTTATCTGCTTGGTATGGCAAAACTAAAAATAGCTGCAAGTGAAATTCAGTGCTGGTTCTCATAATCCAGTTTGTGTGGAGTTTCTTCAAAGTCTAGTGTTAATCACCACTGAGTGTTCTGTTGGGGAAGATCTATAGGGGACAAAAATCAAGGGAAGGCATGATGAAAATCTTATGCAGTGCAGGAAAATAGCTTTACAATACTATTCATAAATTTCAGTAGTTTCATGTTGTAAACTTGAAACTAAGTGAAGGTGGGAGCTGAGGTTTTATGGATACCCTTGATTCAAGCTCTCACATCTTCTAATTAGAAGATATGACAGCTATTCATTCCCACTATTTCTGCCAAGAGTCTGAACCTGATTAATTTTCTCTTAATGTAAATTCATGGTAGTTTTTTAATAAAAAGGATCTATAAGGTTATGGCTGAAATTTTAAATACGCCTCATTTTAACTTAGAGAACTGAATGCCCAGTGATGCAAATAGCATTTTGACTTTTGAGAGAAAGAGTTGGCTACTTAATTGCAGTCCACTCAGCTCTGATATTATTTCTCTAAGACCATCTGTGTCTATATACTTTATAATAATTATAAAAAAAAATGACATCTTAGAGTTTTTGATCCATCCTTTTTAAAGCTTGCAAGGTAGAAAAGGAATTTTTGTGCCTGTTGGTTCAACTTTTCCAGAATTATTCTACAATTTTCCTGATGTAAGGGAGGAAAAACAGCAGTGGCACCAGAAATGAACTTGAGGGAGTCTCTTCATTTCATGGTTACCGTCAGTTCCTGTCCTTATCCAAGGTTTCTCGAGGTCAGCTTGATATCACTTCATTACTTTTTTTTTTTGTTTTGTTTTGTTTTTTTTTTTAATTTGAAATCCATTCTTCGTTCATCTGCAAGTATGCCTCACTGCTCTGAGTGGATAGGGTAGCAGTTTCCAGGTTTTAGGCAATTGAAGATAAAACAATTATTTTTTTTTAAGCACTCCAAGATTTTTGGGGTGTTTTGCCTGTTCTTGGTAAAAAGCCTGTTGGTTTATTGCCAGTAGCCAAAATCAAAGCTGCTCCTGTTTCAAGACTGTGTATGCATTCAGATGTTGGTGCATCTGTGCTGCTTGCACACATCAGTGAGTTGATCCTCCAAGGGCTGCCAAACAAAATGTAAGCATACTTGCCATTCTTTGAGGTGGAAAAAATGGAGTTTTGAGAAATTATCACAAAGTGGGAGAGACTCAGGAGTGAGTCCAGGATTTAAATGTGCTGGTTTCTAGTCTTCTACTTGAGGGTTAGAAACAACAGTATGCATTTTCCATGCCTTTGTCTACTAAGAATGATCTGAAGGCTGAGTTGTTAACGTCTCTCATGTTTTCTTATATGCAAGTTTTAACACCTTGATTGACACAGTCTCGATGTCAAGAAATGTAAAAGCTGAGTAGAAAGATTATGCTGTTTCATGAATAACAAATGAAGTGTGACAGAGAAGCACACTATTTTTTAAATTGCATGTAACTAATTTGTTAATTACAGTCAGAAACAATGTTGCTAACTTTAAAATCCCCAGATAAATCTTGGATTTGCAGTCCAAGTTTAGTATGTGACATTGGTAAATATCCTAATAAGAAGAACATGTGAAGCATGTGGCCCAGAATTGAAGCAGGACCTATTTCCCAGGCTGTTTGGAATAGGTGTTAGTAATTACACAGAAGTCAACACCTGGAGTCCACCCCAGAACAGTTTTACCACTGTGCTGATGTGGTGAGAGGGAGCAATGGCCTTTTCACATGCGGTTTAGAATCTGAGACAGGTAAAACCCGACATGGGTGTAATCTGAAGTAATTTTAAAATAAAGATGATGGAAAGGGTAAGATAAAAATAAAAGGCTTTCTAACTCCATGTTAAAACCTGCTTCGGAATTGGTGAAGTCACTAGAAGAGCACTTGATTTTTCTCAGCTTCCTCCTAGCTCATGGAATTGCATGGAGGGTCAGGTTTGGAGACAGAACTACATTGTTTTAAGGAATTTAACCTGATGCTGCAGATAAAAATACCTGAAGACGACCTCACGACTCTTAAGTTCCATTTATTTCTCAATTGATACAGCACTGCATAACCCACTGAAAAATTCTCTGTTTCTTCACTCTGCTTTTACTGTAACTTTGTTCTTAGCCATCCTAAACCAAGAATACTCACTCTTCTAGTGACCTCAGCCCTCAGTGAAGACACGCTGACTTTGCTAGGTAATTTCTAAAGGCGGTACTGAGATTTACTTTCTTTTTGATTAAGATATATACTTCTTTCAGAAACTTGACTCTGGAGGTCAGACTGTGAATGAATAATATGAAGCCTGCAGCAGTATAGAAATAGTATTACACTTTTCCATGTGGTAATTTGGGAGGGGACTCATGACTGTTGTTGTTTGAGATTCCGATGATTCTACTTTCTTATTTCACAATCTAATGAAACAATCTTTATGTTTTCATTTAGATTAATCAGTTCCTCTGATCCTTTCATGCTTTCTTTCCTGCTGTCACCTTTGCCATGGGGAAAAAACTTCCAGGAAGTGTCTGTGAAATTGGCATATTTACCATTTAGTAGTACCAAGATGTCTAAAACACTGACTTTTGTTAGTAAACAGGTGCTCAGTGACTACAGCTTAGTACTTTAGCAACTGCCCTGCTGTTCTAGAATCTGCTTCTGTAGTGTTTGTGCTGCCAGGATTTTTAATAATGAATGTTGTATTGCCTAACTATAAATCCACTATTTTTCATATTTGAATATGACCACATGTAGGTGTAGCCTATAGCTCAATCTATTAAAATATTTTAGTGTAATTGGAAGAGTTTTAAATAGAAAAGAAAACTTTAAAATCTGTTTAGTACTTTTGAAATACAGTAATATTAGTTGAATGAAGTTTTCTGTGCATCATTACTAGACCTGCAAATAAACTAATGGAAACATTGTTCTGCTTCATGTTAAATCATCACTACTGAAGGAAAGGCTGTTGTGAGAGCACTCAGAGAACAGCTACTTTGAGATATACAGAGAACAGTCAGTTTAGACAGGGCCTTCCTCTGTATTGGAAACCACAGCCAAGATAAATGTGGCTTTTCTGCATATAAAACTGACCTAAATTTATTGCCTTTCTATTCAGGGATTAAAAATAGGTTTTATGTCTTGAAGTTTACTGATATTTCAAAATCAGAAAAATGTTCATACCAGAGGAACTCTAATTTCAAGCAGATAATTGGAAGAGTTCTGTGACTTATGTCAGCCAAACCCAGTTTCTTGTGCAAAGCCAGATCCTAGGCAAAGCTGAATATATTTTCTGGAACAGACTAAATGAAAGATGTCATTCTTGGTTAACATGAATTCAATGGTCTTGCTTCACTTAAATTTCCTAATGACTTGCTTTTGATTTGAGCAAACCAGAAAACATCTATGCTGATTTATTCTTTGTGAAGACTGGTATGTGGTTACAACTCAAATGTGGATGCTGTCATGGTCTTCTAAGTAAAAGTCAGATTTACAATCCAGAATTTCAAGTATTTTAATTGCCAATATTTAAAATTTTTGTATTTCTAAGTCATCTGGGGGGATTTTTGTGTTTATTCAGGTGATCCAATGAGCACAGTGAGGAAATTGAAGAACACACTAAAATTAAACCTATATGGAGAATAATTATTTCTTAGTTTTGGTAAGAGCAAAATGAATTTTCAAACTAATCAAGACTTTGCAATCTGGGACTGGAGAAATGAGGGAAGGGATTTTCTTAAGCAGAATACTTAACAAAAGGTTAAAGATGAAGCAGTAGTAGAAAGAAATTCCAGAGCTGAACATGAATGACTTTTATGTAGATCAACAGAAATCATTGGTAATTAGGAAGAAGAGAGCTCCATGAAAAACAACATTCCTTTAATCTGTTTTCATATTCAGAGTTATGGTAGTGTATTATGATACATTTTCATTACGGTTTTAATGCTTTGCCATTATACCTGTACTTCAATTATCATTCCTTGCTGCTTCTTAGACTCTTTTATGCTGAAATTTCAGGATGGCCACAACAGAAAAGTCTTTCTGCTTTTCTTCCCTTTAAAGATGTGGATCCTCCATAAGACATGGCATTTGTGGACACAATTTGGCTGGCCCCTTCACTGGGAGGGTGAGAAATGAGCCCTCTGGATTTTAAAAATAACCTTCAGTGGCCTCAGCTGTGTGGTTTTATTGCACCATTTCCCAAGTGGCAGAGTGGCTGTGGCTGCCTGTCCCTTTAGGCTGCCCCCCTTGGGGACTGCCATTAATTACCGGAGGCAGGTGGGGAGAAAAGGGTGTGCTGAACCTTACAAGATTACTGTTTTGAAAATTATTATTGACAATGGTGAAACAGGAGGCAGCTCCTTCCAAAAGAGGAGGGGAAAAAAAAAAAAAAGGCAAGGAGGTTAGAAGCAGTATTATTTCTGGGTTCGGATGGGAAGCAGAAAACAAGGCTGTGTGCCCTGCAGAGATGGCAGACAGTGCTGAGGGCCCTATGAGGGCACATGATGCAGTGTGGATCTTCACCACAGCCCCAAGAGCCACGTGGCTTTTTTTTTTTTTTTGGCAAATTCCTTTTTTTTTTTTTTTTAATGTCCTCTTTTGTTTAAGATGCAAGGTGTGTTTTGAGAACTTTCCATGAAAAATAACACAGAAGTACAATATACTTTCCATAATGAGTTTAACTTTTGTGTCTCAAATATTGTGAGGTAATTCAACATTTGTTGTTACTGCTGCTTCCATCCATCCTTTCATTCTTTTTAGCAGACTTTGGATGGAGGCTCAATGCTTGCAATCCTCAGAAAATGCTGAAGTTTCTGATCATCAAAAAAGATTTTGTAGACTGTTAAGAAGTGTTTAAAGTAGCTTTAGTCTAGTGTTTGAAGTAGCTTTTATTTGTAGTAAACATTTGGACCTTACAAAAGCTAAGGAGTGTTAAAATATTCACTTGATTGTATTTAACAACCTAATTTATATTTTAACTCACTACTTCTGAATCCTGGTGTTATTCATTATGATTATTTAAATGAAATGAATGTTCAGGAGAACCTCAGGGCAGGTTCTGCAGCTTGCTGTGTAATCCTGAGGCTGTTTGGTTTGAAACGTGCACAATGGAGTCTAAAGCTCCTTTAATTGGATCTGCAGGATTAATCCTCTGAACGAGACAGCCCAGCCAGCACTGTGGAGATGTGCTCTCCCTGTGTAACCCAGTGCTTTGTCCCTCGCTGGCACTCAGGGTTAGAGCAGCTCGGTGGTGGTGTTACAGCTGGCTGGCAGACAGGGGCAGCCTACCTCCATATCTTGTCCAAGCAGTTTTGCCATGTGCCACTGTTTCCCTGGGGAAGAACAATAATGTTTGTCTCCAGTGAGAACCCCTGACCAAGCGCTGCCAGAAGATGAGGTGGAGTGAAAAAATGCAGCTAGAAACTCCTGGAAAAAGGAGGAATTATCTTTAAGGCTTCAAGGTGATGGTACAAAAAAAAGGGTATTTTTAAGGGACTGTATAGGATGTCCCATACCTCTGGAAAACCTTGGACAGAAGAGTGAACAAATATTAAGTGAGATGATCTGCTTGCTGGCAGTTCAATTTCAATTCACTCTGCTCAGCATTGCTAATTTTGTCTCTTCAGAATGTTATGCTGTATTCTAATGCACCTTCGGTTAAGTGATGGAAGGGTCCATTGGTGTTCTTTGCCTGTTTCTATTCCAAAGAGAAAAGAGGGCAATGCCATTTGCAGAACTCTCATCTAGGGCGCTCTTCGTTATTGTGCTGGGTAGTACCAGCCTCTAATGTTGTTTTACCTCTCAGCTGCGATAATCTGTAGCAGTCTGACAGAGGAGGGGAAATGTGAAAGCCTGTGATCCATGAGGACTTTGGAAGTGTGTATATCTAATTGTTTTTTATTTTGGAGGGTTTTTTTGCACACAACCCCTCCACTCCCCTTTTGTGGTTTTATGTGTCTATGAAGCTCAGGTTGATTTTCCATATCAGCATTTGATTTTTCTTTCTATTGAATATATTTGTTACACTGATGATTCTTGTTCTTAATATTTGCTAGATTTTCAGGAAGCAGAAACCTGTCATGATCCTCAATTCATTATTTTTGGGTATTCTAAAGGGCACACAGATCTTGAGCTTCCAATTTATTGTGTTCAGCTGAAAGCTTAGCTACAATAGATTTTTCTGCTCCCCCATGTCCTGAGCTGTGCTATGGTCACACTGGCCTCTACATCTTTCTTGGCTGTACAAAGTAGCTGAAAGAATTTTCTGAAGACAGTCATAAGCATCCCTGGGGAACCCTTTTCTGGGAAATTAGATTGTCAGGGATAGAGTAAGTTGTGAGCCACTTCCTCTCTGTCAGTGAAATATTTGCAAGCAAGCTTTGCTGCCTTTTTTCTTTTTTTTTTTTTCTTCTTTTTCTTCTTTTTCTTCTTTCAAGAGAGTGATTTTAGTCTCTAATCCTGTGGGGTTTTTTTTAATTCATAGTCAATATAAGCTTGCTTGTTCTCTTTCTTGCAAGTCTATTTAAAGCCAAAGAAGGTCAATAATGTGGTTTGGGAAGTAAGGATAGGTGTTTTAGTTAAAAAAAAAAAAAATCTCCAATTCAAACAGTGCCTGGGGATAGACTTGTCTAAGCACATGTTACTCCAGAGAGAATGTATACCATCACTAGTTTTACTGGTCGAATTTGTATATGACTCTATTTCCTATGCAGTGAAATGAATTATGTGTTGGAATAGGCATCATGCATTGAAAGATAATTTGGTTCTACAATTAAATTATTAGAAACATGTTACACTTGTGTCAAGTTTGTATATGCTGCCATACATGCATTTTAAGAATCCTTTTTTAGTTTTCTAGAAAGACCAAAGTAAATTAATTTAGTTCCACTAAAGTTACCACAGCTGTATAGAATCCCACTTGTTAGAGGTTCATTGCTGTGTTTTTGGTACTTTGTGCTCCTAATGCACGTGTCTATTTTCTGCAGCATACCAAAGTAATGGATAAGCCTTTAGGAGCAATTTGTTTGTCATAGGTGCTCTGAAAATTTTGTCTTTGGAAAAATTCTAATTGATTTAGACATGGTGGGTCAATAGTATTACTTGCAAACTTTGAGTCAACACAACAGTAAGGAGAGTAGTTTATGAATATTCAGACGTTAGTTCTATTATGTTGTGGCTCAGAAAGGGAGTAGATATTGTTTAGCAAATTAAATTGTTACAATTGGAATTTACTTATAAACTTGTAATTTTCTGACATCTCTTCAAAGGAACAATTAATTTTTATAGCAAAATCTGCATATAACGCACATGTGTAGTGAGAGCTCATAGAAAGTGGTTCCCTATCTGCTGAAACTGTTCTAGTCAGCTATAAAATTGGCCTGAAACTAATCAGCTGCTCTGCCTTGGGCAGCCCTGAGCATGTTATCTTCCAAGACTGCTCAGTTGCTTCTGTCGTGTAGATTTAGCTGCTAAATCACAGTTCTTTCATGCATGGATGCTTTGTTTGGTAAAGCAAATGAGATCTCAAACTGTAACCTTTCTGCTGTCGCTCAACTCCTGCGTTTGTCTGGAGTGGTTTTTCTCTCCTAAAACACCAGTTACTCATCCATGTTCAAGTGATTACCCAGCTGGTCCTTTGCCTTTTTAAAGTGTATTGTCCAGGCAATGCTACCCATTCTTGAGAATCTACAGGCGACCTTACCCTTGTTTCTTGAGCTATTTTATTTAAAGTTGAGTCATCAAAATGCATGGCCTAGTTTTCCAAGTAATCTGTTTGGTCGTGGTTTTAAAGCTAGAGGCAAGTTTGTGTGACAACTCTAATGTGCTGGCACACAATGTGATCTTTTAGTAATCCCTAGTGGGTTTTTTTGTTTGTTTGTTGGTTGGTTTTTTTGTTGTTGTTTGTTTGGGTTTTTTTGGTTTTTTTCCTGATGCAATAGAAAAGGGGGAAATAGTTGGTCTAAATTTGAGTCTGTCCATGTCTGTGATGATACTGCATATTGAATTATTTTTATAATAAACCTTCATTTGGTGTCTAAATGAGCTGTGAATTCTTTTAAAAATTTGACTGCAGATACTGCTGTTATCTTTAATTTGGGTATGTAACACTCCCATTGCATTTGCTCCTTGGATAACTTCCTTGCTTAGCCAGTGGTGAATAATTGACTTGTGAAAAAAGGCTTCACAATGAATCCTTTGACTATTATAGAGGATTAAAAATTATACTACTAAATTCTAGAATATTTTGATAAAATAAGAGCATGTGTTTCACAAATGGCTGAATATAGGGTAGTTTTCCTTACAGTTTTTGTATGATTGTGGGACATAGAGAAAATGTTTTCAGTTGTGTGCTGAAATGACTGGGACAATTGTAGTGCACTGGAAATCACAATTTGTTCATCTCAATATAGTATTAAAAGCTGAAGCAATAATTGAGAAGGTCTATATGGTTCATGGCATTAAATCATTTTGTTTCACTTAAGAAATTGAAGTCTCAGTCTCCCACATGTGAGGTCCCTTCATATCAGTTTGGTGGTCACTTTTTATCATGATAGAAGTTGTGATGTGCACCCTGAACGGAGATAAGCATCATGCTTAATACTTGTGTTTTCAATGACTGTTTTTAGTTATCTAATAATTTTAGATAGTCTTTTCAATTGATGTTGGGATCATTTATGTGTTTTAAAGGAGGACTGAGGCTTTATATTCAAAAGTACTTGGACATTTACTGCTGAGTTCCCTGTTTATGCAGTGACGTTCAAACTCCCATTTATTTCCCATCCTGAGGTGACTTCCCTTGGAAAGTCTTCAGTACAGCAATGACATGTCTATCCAACCTTCTTTCTACTGCTTCTTCACAAAGACTCTGAAATAATTTTCTACAAAACAATTGAGAGTGGCTTCTGTATGAAGAACACAACTGTGTAGGAGTTGGAAAACTATTTGTACTTGCATTTCATAGACTAACAGTACCACTTTAAAGATCTGTGATTTAGGAAGAAATTGCATATAAATTTAAAAGATCTGTGTCCCTCAGAAACCGCAAATGAATTAGGAAAGAGTCCAACTGTAGATAACTCTTTGCTATGCAGATAGTCAGTTCTAATTATAAAATATTGACTTAATCCTATGCAGATCAGGTTTGGCAAGTTAATTTCCCTAGTACAAGACCAGAAAAAAATTTAGCAAAGCCATACAAATCAGTTTTTTACTTCTTTAGGTAAAATTCCATTGAACTAATTCTGGAGTTTTTAGTACCAATGTGGCTGACAGTTTGTCCACCAGTACAGTTTAATTCAGTTGTGTGTAAAATTTGCCCTTAACCTGTACAATGTAGGAACACAGTGAGGGTAAAAGTTTATTCTTTGGTGTGCCTATGGGAGACGGCAGACTCTGTACTAATATACTGGTCTGGCAGTGCTGGATTAATGGTTGGACTCAATGATTTTAGAGGTCTTTTCCAATATAAATGTTTATATGATTCTGTGATTATAAGTATTTAAATATATTTAGCACAATGTATTTTTAGTAGCACTTCTAATGGTAGAAGGCAAAACAGCCTAAATTTTTCATCCATGCCTGCTTTTTGTTCTTTTCCCCACTGAAAAAACAAGACTCTGTAGAGGTTTTTCTTCTTTAAAAACTGTGACAGATTCTATAATACAGATGAAATGTTTACACAATATGACTTGCTTATCAAAAGCACAGGCATTTATGAAAAGTAAGAATCGTAAGATCTGTGTTGCCCCTGGGCCTAAACCTTCTCAATGATTTTCTTCAACTTTTCTTTTAGAAGCCTGCCTGATGGCTATAAAGAACTATTTTCTTTCCTTGATTCTTAAGGAATATTCATTATGCATTATGCCTTGCATATTTCTGTTTACTGCCATACCAGGCCTTTTTCTCTTTTAGAGGAAAACCATATGTTGTTTCTTGTTTGTTTAACTCTTATGTAAATATCAGAAAAATAATTAAAATGTTGCTTTCCATGTTCTTACACCCTTGAATTAGGTTTAGATTAACTCACTAAATAATAGAACTTAAGACATAATTTTCTTCTATGGGTTCTTCCAAGGGTAATTTCATGTTTTATACTCTGTGGTGCAGGGCTTAGTACAGTGGATATGTCTGACATCAGTTTCCTGGGAAAAACTCTACATCTGAACATTCTTTTTGGTGTTTTGGCTATAATTTTATTTAGCTAGTGGAATTCTTAAAGTCCACTGAGGAAAGTATTATTCAGTCACAGAATGAGGTTCTTTATAAAGAGGTGAGAATCTAACCTTTTCTAGGAAGGTTTGAAGAGAGACCCTTTTCTTGGTTAATTTCTGGTGTTAGAAGTTTTAACTTTGTCAGGTGTTTGGTTCCTGCATGAAACTTCTGCATCATCTGGTCCATAAAAATTAAAGGGAGTTATGTCTCCACTGTGGAAGGTGTATTAGACTCTTCCTGTGTCAGGAAGGAATGGTTTTACTTTGGAAGAAGTTTTATAATTTTTTTAAATATTTTTGAGCTGTATTTTCTGTATGGATTACAGTTTTCTGCAACAATTTCTATAACATCCTGGTATTTGCTGCTTCTTTTGGAGATACTTTAAAAAAAAAATTAAATTCCCTCCAGTACCATGCTTTTTTGCCAGTAAAGACTAGACTTGCTTTCAAGTGACAAGACTACTGTTTATTTTGTTGAAAATGCTTTAATCCATATTAAAATTCATATAAAAATGTTGAAAATGCTTTAATCCATAGTTTACCTTTCCCGACTAGCTGACAAAAGCCATTCTTTACTGGCCAAAGGGCTTTTCTTACAAAGTCTAAGTGGGAACTGTAGTTGTAGATATTTCAATATGAAGATCATTTACTGAAGAAGGCAGAAGTGAACCAATCTGTACAAGAGACAGAATTCCTGTTATGCCCCACAGTTCATCTCAGGCTCAGTAACATTGGTTCTACAGTAAAAACCAAATAGCTACTTCATGCATTATTATTGTCAAAGTTGCTATTCTGTGGAAAACTATAGACTTCGTAGCATTAAAGTCTATATTGGTACTCCATTTGGTTTTCATTTTCATTGCAAGTATCCAAATTTCTTTGCCACTCAGTTTTTTTTAATTGAACAGTGAAGAGGCATAAAGAAGTGCTTTCTGTTCTTCCATACTTCCTTCTTTCCTTCCTTTGATATCAGAGGAGGGAGAAATCCAAAATGCAAGTTGGTTCTCCCCCTCCCAAAAGATTATGCTGAATTTCATGGCCATCACGTGAAGTCAACTTCTAAAGGAACCCTGTAATGGCGACAAAAGACTGTGCTTACACACTTAAGCTTTTCTTAGCTTGTTCACAAAACTGTACAAAAAAAAGCTAAAAAAATAATGGTCCAGTGCGTGGGAACGGTGTATTCACAGCACCTGGTGAATTTGCAAGTGGGAAAGGTGAGAGGACTTGAATGTAGCCTATGCTGTAGAGCCTTTTAACTTTTCTATAGTGTCCTGCTGAACCTTCAAATATTTACCTTATTTCAGCAGCCATCAGAAGGCTTACACAGCCAAAAGTCAGAAGATGAAATTGCTCATGACTTTTCTGTTGGTCATTAAAAGTTTCTTCTTCTAGGAAAAGTGTTTTGTGGTTCTTGTGGAGACGTCGTCTTCTCTCTTGCTTACATGGGTCAGTCATCATGAGTTTAGTTGGAAATATTATCTCTAGCACTGTTCAAGCGAATGGAACAATCCCCCCTCCCTGTGTTTATGTAGCATCTCTTGGTTGCTGCTTTTTTTCCCCTTATAGCTCAGACTTCTAGGTAGGAAGGGAAAAAAAAGATCGCATGAAGGATTCATAGCATTAGTCAGTTTTGTGCAAGGATTTGCATTCTGTTAATTTTTTTTATTCATGTTCCTTGTTAAGTTTTGCTTTACAGTAACTGTATAGAAGCCCTGTAGTGAGGTGTTTTTTTTTTAATTTCATAGTAGGTACTTGGGCTGTTCCTTAAAATGTCAGTAATTGCATGTTTGTTTCGGCTTAGGTACTAACTTCTTTATGGATTCAAAGTGGGGTTGCAGTCTTTCATTGGTATTCTTGCTTGTTTTAGTGATGTCAGGATTTCTAACACCTAGATAGTTAGCAGATTTTGATTTTTAGTGAATCATAAATATCCTTATATATAAATATATTTTTATGAATATTCTCTTATGGTTGTACCATTAATTTAGGTGTTTGCTTATGCATCTCTGACCTGCTTCCAGTCTCAGGTGCTATTTTTACACGAGATTGAGAACTGCGGTGTTACTGTTACCTCTTTTGACTGTCACTGTACATTTCAGTTCTGCTACTCTGTCTACCAGAGACTGAATAATTGCACAGATACCCTCTAAAAAGTTTTAATTGGTGGCAATGTCTGTTAAAATAGTTGAAATCAGGGCACGAGAGTGTCCCCAATATGTGACTTTGTAAGACAGCAAGACTAACAAGAGCTATTTTTGTGACAATGATATACTTGCTGTCAACTCTTCACACATTTTTTTGTGAAATGCTTGCAGCAAGTAACTTACCTATTGCAACTGATTATACATTTAAAAATAATTAGCAGATAGGTTTTTCACCGATTTTCAGTGAGGACACTTATATTCAGCTCCTGTGAGGTTTTGCATCCCCTACTGACCTAAAGACATACTGTAAAAGTTACACTTTATAGAGGGATTTGTTCATATTTCACAGCTCTGCTGCTGATTTCTGTGAAAAAAAAAAATCTCTTGATGTGCTTAATCTGTATGTCAACGTCCTACTCTGATAAACAAGTACATGCAGTCCAGCTTTTCTAACTTGTTACAGAGCCTCAGCCTTCATTTGTGTTACTATGAGTGAGCAATTGTTGTTCAGGAAATAAGAAATAGAATGTGAAATAAGATCACAGCCTCCCTTATGCTGCTAAAAATGCTGAATTTGAAAAATTTGCACCCCTCTGAAATAGAGTATAAGCCAAAGGACATAAGGGAAGTGCAGGAGGACAAAAACATCTTTACACATAATTTTGCATTGCTATGCTTAGTTTGAATGCATTTTTGTCTTGTTCTAGATTGTTATTTCTTCGTCTAATTCTGTCTGTTATGGCAAAGAGTATTGTCATTTTTCTGGCTTCATCTCTGAAGAGCAGGAGTCAAACCCTTGAGTTCAGGTATTTAATCATTTTGAAGCTAATTGTAGTAAGTATAGACAGAAGGAGGAGTAGAATTTACCAGAGCTTATAAGAGAAAAGGGACCTTGTACAGAAGGTATGATACAAGAAATATTGAAATGTTCTTTAAGTTAGATTGCATGAAGTGTCTAAAAGTGAGTATACAAATCAGTAGGCTTTAAAAAAACCCCAAACTTTATACAACTTTGTCAGGTAAAAATAATAATCTACTTTAGAAATAGTTTTTTTCAAAATGTCTTTGAGACACCTACCCTGTTTGTGATTATTTTAAACCTATTCACATATTATATTGCTTAAATTCACCTTTAAAATTAGGTCTTGTATTAAACCAGACTTTTACTTCAAATGTACATCATCTGTATCACTCCTAGAAATTTTTCTGTTGCATACACTTTAGGATGTCAACTTCCTGTTGTCTTGAAATCAACTTTGAAATGTTATAATTTTCTTAAGGGTAGCAATACTGGAGTTTTAAACAAGGTTTTTGTATCTCTATGTGCATTTTTTTCCCCATGTGTTATGTGATGATGTAAATTATTAAAATTTGTGGTAAAGTATAACTTTTGAGAAGTGCCATTCTAAAAGCAGGGTTTAAACATGAGTGTTTTGACTATTGTGTATTTTTCTGCATCTGTGATTCAAATAGGGGTTATGAAGTTTAATAAACTTATCTGTAGCCACTTATGACATACCTGATATTTTAAACTTTCACTATGGTTTTACTCAAAATGTTTAATTCCAACATTCCACTCTTAAAATTCACTAATTGAGATACTTAGATATAAAAATTCAGATGCCCAAGATGAACTTCTAAATGTATTAAGAAAACAGAAAATAAAGAAAAATGTGTTATGAATTGTGTAGAAAATGACACTGTCATGGCTGTAATAATATAGCATGATAAGCCTTTGGAAATAGTCTGAGTTTTGTTGCATGAGAGAGCAAAAAAAAACCAAAACAAAACAACAAAAAAAAAACAACAACAAAAAAAAAACAACAACAAAAAAAAAAAAAAAAAAAAAAAAAAAAAAAAAAAAAAAAAAAAAAACAAAAAAAAAAACAAAACAAAAAAAAAAACAAAAACAAAAAAACAAAACAAACAAACCAACAAACATACAAAAAACCCACAAAGAAACAGGAAGTGTGAGCTGGCTTTGAAGGCAAAGATGTTTTGATAGAAAATTCTGGTGGGTATAGGATGATAAATGATTTCAGTCTGTCTCCTGATGTATGCTTATCTCCAGTTTTACAGAAAAATCTTGACTCTAGGAACAAGCAAAAAAAAGTATTTGAAGTCTAAGGACAGAAATAGCTGGATGTTGATTTGCGATGCTTGTTAAGCACTCTTGATATGCTTGGCCTAAAGCTAAAGCAAACTTCCACTGACACTAATAGTATTTGGTCAGTAATAGTCTACAAGATAAAAGGTGCTGAGTACAAGACATCGTTGTTTGCTGTTATTTAAATTGGTTCCTGGTTTTGTGCAGATTTGATACTTGTACAGGGCACTTGTGCAAACAGCATCATTAAGGTCATTAACAACTCTCGGTGGTGTAAGTAGCTAATTTTTCAGAAAATGACGAATTGTCATGAATACATTTCATGACAAATGTGCTCTTTTTCTAAACTGGATTTCCAGCTTACCACAAAGTCAGAGGAATTTTTCAGGAATACATTGCAAAATACCAAACCAAGAAAAGAAATGCTTGTCTTCCCTCCATAGGAATCATTTGGATTTTTACAATTTGGTGTCACTGCATGCTCAGCTTTGTGTGTTTTGACTCTTAGTGTATTATAGATGCAATTAGTGTCCTTTTGTGGAGAAGAATGTAGGAGAATTTTTAATTCAAGTTGGTGCCATCCAGCTCAGGAACTTTCAGTGACAGTTGTTTTGCTCTTGAGTTGGTTTTCTTTTTCAAGAAACAAATTTTATATTATCAGATGTCAGGAAATGTAATTGACACTACGTCAAGGACATAGACTTGTTACTTTTTGTCATAAATTTGGCTAGATCAAAAACTATCTTTTGGGATTACTAAAGTATCAGGAAACATGGAAATGTGAATAGCAGAATGAGTAAGTTGTCTTCTATGCCAGGCAACAATACTGTTGTTGTTGTTGTTTTCTGTTATGTATACATCTCTTGCAGCATTTTATTCTGTCAAGGTTTTTCAAAAGTACAACATTTTGAGAATACTTGTTCCCCAACAAATGAAAACATTTAAGAATATTTGTTTGTATAAGCTCTGGAGGAAATGTTTGTTCCAAAGGAGCCCTGCTGCTTCTTGTTCTTTTCTGTGAAAAAAAACTGTGGTACTTAAAAGATTTATCTCTGGCAAACTATAATCATCTTTTAAAAGCCACAGATCTATAATTGATATGCTTGGATAAGTAACTATGAACATTCTCTTCAATACTACAGTCACTGACAAAATTGTCATTGTTTTTTTAGCTTGAAGTAAGCCAAGAAAGGTGCCTGAGAGACTTCTGGAATTGCTTGTGACATGGGAGGGAACCTGAGTAAAAGCACTTTCCTGAAGCCAGAGTCTGCTACCTGCTCAGATTTTCAGGCAGACTTTTGAAGCATTGCTAACACTTTGAGATTTCCTCAACATGCCTGCAGAGAATGACAATTGCGATTTGCATTCCTTTGTTTCAATATTGCTTGCAGCTGAACCCTGAACAATTACCTTTGTTAGGTGTTTAAACTGCAAAAAGCAGCAGCATCGGCAGCCACTCAGCAAGGAAGGAAGAAAAGGTGAGCAGGCAACCTCAATGCATAAAGAACACCGTCTTAAAGAAACAACTGAGTCAAAGCAGAAGGCTGTGACATTTTGTCCTTGTTCTTGAAAGTACTTCGGTGCTATGGAGTGCAACTAAACCTAACTTCCGTTGCACAGCATGTTGCATCCCCTTAGTCTCTCAAATTGTTATCCGGAAAATCACAGGAAAAGGCAATAGTTTGGAAAGGGTACAGCTGTCAGTCAAAAGCCTTTTCCCAGATGAGTTCCCTGATTAGGAACTGAGCATGAAGAAGAGAAATGTAGTCAAAAGAAAAGGCCTTTGTGTGACTCTTGCTCTCTATAGACCTTGTATTAAGCTCTAGGAGCAGTATTCTTCTGCCAGGACAGCCCCTTGTCCCAGGGTTTGAAAGCCCAGACTGCAGTGTAGTCTGTGATTTTTTTCTTACAAGAATTAAAGCAGAGCTCCAAAGATCTCTGCTCAGGCTTTAGCTGTTCCTACACAAAACATTTTGGTTTTGACAGAACAATTCCTGAAAGCAACATTATTGATCCTGCACTTGGGTCACCACGACCCCATGCAACGCTGCAGCCTAGGGGCAGAGTGGCTGGAAAGCAGTGGGAAGGGACCTGGGGGTGTTGGTCAAGAGTGGCTGAACATGAGCCAGTGTGTGCCCAGGTGGGCAAGGAGGCCAATGGCATTGGCTTGCATCTCTAATAGTGTGGCCATTAGGACCAGGGAGGGGATTGTCCCCCTGTGTTTGGCACTGGTGAGGCCACATGTTGAATACTGGGTGGTCCTTACTCCAGGAAGGACATTGAGGTGCTGGAGCAGGTCCAGGGAAGGACAACAAAGCTGGTGAAGGGTCTGGAGCACAAATCAGATGGGGACCATATGAGGGAGCTGAGGTTTAGTCTGCAGTAAAGGAGGCTTAGGGGTGATCTTGTTACTCTCTATGATCACCTGACAGGAGGTTGTAACCAGGTGGGAGTTGGCCTCTTATCCCAAGTACCAAATGTCAGGATGAGAGGAAATCTCAGCCTCCAGTTGTGCCTCCAAGGTTTAGTGTGGGTATTAGGACAAGTGTCTTCATTGAAGGGATTGTTGAGCACTGGAACAGGCTGCCCAGGGAAGTAGTTAATTTATCATTCCTGAAGGTGTTCAGCAAACTTGTAGATGTGGTGTTTAAGGACATGGTTTAGTCATGCATTTGGCAGCGTTAGGTTTATGGTTGGACTCAATGTTCGTAAAGGTCTTTTCTGACTTAATCTCATTTAGTGATTATTACTGAGTTCTGAATTCATTCTATGATTTTGTGAGATGAAGTGTTATTTTGGCTGTTTCCAGTCCAGTAGCTTTTTTCATAGAAGATGTATTTTTGAATTTGCTAGAGAAACTTTCAGCAAATATTTGGGTAAGAATTTTGTCTTAACTTTATCAGCATCTGGACACAGTAATTGTCTTCTACAAAGTCTGTTATTTTATTTTCAGCAATTGTATTTGGTTCTTCTCTTCTGCAGTCTTCCCATATACAGATTGTCCATCCTCTTCTTTTGCCAATTCTTTATTACTATTTCTCTTCTTCTTTGCCCAAACACTCCTTTTTCATAGCAGGCCAATATTTTTTGCAGCCTTTGCTTATACTTAGTGGAGAAATTCCCAGTGTGCTGCTCTGACATGAGATATTCTGTCAATGAGTCTCAGAACCTGAAATATTTAAGTGTTTACAGCACTGTCTTTCTAGGCAGGGCACAAAGTATTTCCAGGCCCAAACAGAGTGTACATAACAATTCTTCTCACCTAGTACTAGACAAGCACTCCAAATCAACTATCACCTGCCCAGCGGCAACAACAAAAATAAATATTACTGGTTCAATAAGGCAACTCAGTCTTTGGAACCATAGATTGCTTAGACCTCTGACTTGTGCACACTCCTGCTCTTCACTGTGACGGTGGAAAATGCATTGACACATTGCTGCCTCCAGTTTTTCACTAGCCAGATCAAACCCCTTTTTCTTCAAAGATTTTCAAGGGGGAAAAAATCTTTTAAATACACATGATATGCATTTCCTTCCCTTTCATATCCACTTCTCAGGTTGCAGACACTTTCCCGTTGTGTTGTGCAGCTCTGTCTCTATAAGTGCCATCTTAACACCAGCAAACCTATCTGGTCTCATCTTTCAGAACATCTTTAGTTGCTCTCTGTCAAAGTGCACCTTAAAACTACTTAAATTAAAGATCACCCTTTTTCTTTCTTGCTTCCTCTATATTCTGTTACCTCACTAGTTTTCTTGAGCACTTACTCTGGGGTCAGTACAGCTTTAGTTGGTGTCTGTTCCTTTTTGTTTCCCGCCCAGTACCTGAATGTGGTTTTGTGCTGGTTTTCTCATCTTTCATGCTGAAGTGGTGTATGCTGACTGAGTCAAGGTACATAAGAAAACACCTCGTTTCTTTGATGTGTAAAAAAAACCACCAAAAAAACCAAAAACAAACCCAAACCAAAACAAACCCAAAAAATCCCAAAACAAACCATTCTGTCCAGTGCACTCAACTGGATTTACTATATGTGTTGCTTGTCTGCCAAGTAGGTGTTGGTGCCAGACCTGCCTGGACTATGCTCTCAGTATTGAAACAAAAGATGAATAATTCTGTCTGAATAAGGTGGCTGCACTTTTCAGTACAGTCTGTCAGAAAGTTTCTGAGACTTCTTAATTTAGGAAAGGAAATTTGGTTTTCCAAAAGATGGTCACATTTTCTCACTCTATTGGGGGCAATGTCAAATATCTGGTATTGAAGCAACTATCTGGTAATAAAAGTAAGCATTGTGAACAAACAGCTCTCAATTACTGCACTTTGTGCAGACTGAGAAGCCTGTATTATTGGTCTTAGAACTTCTGCATGCTGAAGGTGAGGCTGTGTAGTGGGTAGTTACTCAATAGGAATCGGTTTCTTTCAGATTTGAACCCTTCCTTTGTGGCTGAGGTTCTGTCCATGGTTGTACTGTAAATAATTTCCAGTGCTCAGTTAGTAGGGGACGTATTTTTCTTTTGATAAAAAAGAGTGAAAGCTTTCTCCCAACATCAGAAGGACAGAGTTGGCTTTGAACATGCTTGCTATGTTTGATTGGCTTGACCGTGGGCCAAACTTTTCAATATCCTTTTCAATCAATAATAATAGTTCATAGCCATAAAATACTGATTTGAGGTGGGCATTTTTGTTACAAATGTTAATGTTAAAATACCATATTAAAGGTTTGTTTAGTAAAAAGTCTATCTTTATAATAAAGAACTAAACCAGAAGCATTTCTTCTGGTAAGTACCTTATTTCTTTAGAATTTTTCCTGAGCTGCTTGGTGTTAACTGAAGTGACCCACTGAGGTTATATGAATTAACTATCATGCCCTAATTTAAATTGGTTCTGACCTGTGGGGTTTACATACCTCTCCACAGCTTTGTGCTGTTTATTCTACTCATCTGAACTCCAGAAGGTGTTGTTCTGTCAGTTTAGCTTTTTGGCTCCAAAACATGATTGAGCTTGAAATCCAGAATGAATTCAGACATTAATTTTTGAAAGCCTTTATTAAAGGAAGAAAATCAACTGCAAATTATCTGAGATTTATACTGGAAGTTAAACTATATTTTCATGTCTAACTGAAGAATGTTATTATTCCAAAAGGCCCCAACTGTGTGAGAGACTGGGAAGATTTTTACGTTGAATTCTTCCTCTTCTCTCAGAGAGGAAACTATTGTACACTTGTAATTTTGAGGATTGGAGTTGAGGAAAATTCTCTAAAATCCGATAGGAGTCTCCCTTGGTTTTGTTGCTGTTTTTTTGGTATGTGTTTGGGTTTTGATATTTTTTTTTTTGGTTGTTCGTTTGGGTGTTTTGTTTCTGTTTTTTTTTTTGGGGGGGGGGGGTGTGTTTGTTTTTTTCCAAGCAGATGTTGACTGTAACTCCTTGTATCTTAAGTGAACAGTTTTTTTACTGCCATTCTTAAATAGTTTTGCTGGGCAAGGCCCTGAAGCTGGTTTCTAAATTCTGCAATAGGATATGAACTAGACAGGCAGTGGGTAGGCAGCAAAGGAGGACTCTATTTTTGGTATTAAATAAGTTGTAAGCAGAAAAATATATTCATATGGGCTACTGGACTGTGTTGGATGACACAGCTGTCTAGTTTGCTCAGCAGACTTTTTCATCTGCAGGGCAATAGGAGTCACCTTAATCAAATGCCTGCAGGATTCTGGCTTCCATAAAAGGGAAACCTGCAGAGTTTTCTCCTTCATCAGATTTAAAGCTAGGGATAAAGAAAACCCAAAAGGGAAGAACCCAAGAAAGCTCTTCAGATATATGTTTTTTAGCAGAAAAACCTGCTGCTCTGCTAGGAGAGAAATGATTTTCACTTCAGCAGACTACAATATTCAAGAGTGGCGGAAGAGAAGACATCAAAGTTGCATGTAGCTGGCTGTTTCACATACTGCTTTCTCAGTATTTCACTCAAATTAATAACGTCTGATGCTGGTTTAGACAGAAGATCTGTAAAAGAAGCAAGTTTTTAGGGCTTCATGTTGTCAAATGTGCTCTTCAGGTTACTAACTGGTGGGGAAAAAAAAAAACCCTTTCAGCTAACCATATATTAGTTTCTTATCCTGTAGGAGTGCTGTGTTTTTTCCCTTGCTACCTTCCTCTGAAAACCTGATTTAATCAAAATAAATGTTGGTTAATCTCTCACCAATACTTTAGTCTACTGGAAAGTGGAGGAGGGAGGAGTCTTTATGTAACTCTTGAAGGCATTTGGGCAAAATCTTCTGCTGCCCTGCAATGAGTTTTCACCAAAAGGATCAGCAGGTCACCTTTGCAGCTCGGGGCATGCCCAAGGCAGCATGGGTTCCCCTCTGCCTTTTCTTCTTTCTCGCAATCAGTTTAGAATTAGTCACTGCTGGATCAAAATCTTAGTGAGGAAGAGCATATGAAACAAACGCTGTCTGGTAAACATGAGCTGGAGGAGGGAGTAAAAGGCAGTAGGGATCCCTCTTTCCTATTTGGGGGAAAAGGATTTCTGGGTCTTAAATGAAGGACACTCAAGACACTCTTGCTAAGGTGAAAACAGGTCATGCAACTTCTGTGAGAGAGTAGTAAGAGAGTGAGGGAAAGGTGCCTTGTAGGCAGTTTATAGTATGTAGGTCACAAACCATCTGTGTTTTAAATAACTAATTCACCAAGCTGAACCATGATCTTCCTTTCCATTCTGGACTCTCCTGCACTGGTTGTATTTCTTTTGTCATCCTTTATTTATTTATTGTCTAACTATATGAACAATAGGGGGAAAGAAGACACTTCTGTCTCCAAATGTTGGGATTCCCCTACATTGAGTAAAAAAGGCAGTTGACAATGTTGTAGACAATTAAGTGCACCAGGGAAAATTTACCAGAGTAATACCAAAACCAGTAGAATTCACAGGTTCACAGTTCCTGTCCAACATGCTTTTTAGAGCTTGTCATTTTTGAGATGCTTTTGGTCCCTTTATTCTATTGACCATCAATATAAATAAATCCTATTTATTAGCAACTGTGCTGATTTAAGCTGGCACCTTGGGTAGTGAGGCTCTGTTTGGTATCTTGATAAGAAGTGTGAAATTCAGTCCTAAATGTTGAAGGGTGGTTTTTGTTTGTGTGGTGTGGGGGTTTTTTTGTGGGTTTTTTGTGTGTGTTTTTTTTCCCCTGTAACTTCTATAGAAAATGGATACCTTCAGAGAATACAAAAAACCCTCTTAAATTTATGATTTAGGTCCATTCTGAATTATAATTAATTACAGAGCAGTCTTCATTTCTAGATATTAATGGAACTAATAATATATGTTATATATCCAATAAAAATAAATTCTGTTTTCAGTTTAGTGAAGGAGAGGAGACTCATAAGTTCAGTCAGAGAGCCTAGCTAACAGAAATACAGCTCAGTGCAGCTGAAATATAGAGAAAATATCAGGTCTGTGAGAGGAAATTTCATAGAAGAGAAGAAATTGATATCAAACTTGTGAGAGTGCTTGGCTGAAAATGAAGGCAAGGTTATTAGTTAGATTAATGTACTTAATGTAAGAAATACTTTTGAAATTGAAACCTGGGATGTATTACTGATATTACACAACCAGTATTAAAGTTACAGTACTTAATATGAAACATAAAATCAATTCTAAGCTACTTATATTTGCACTTTTCACTTAAGAAACTATTAAAGAGGCGTGGAAATAATTTGGATGGTTGCTGACCTGGCAGATAAAGTTAAGTATAATTTCATGCAGTATTGAGAGAGACAAAATCTGTAATAGGATTCTGCTTTTTTGTGTGCAGTATATTTTACCCTCTACTGACATTACTGCTCAAAATTCTGAACTGAGGCTCTCAGGAGGAATGCTGCTGTCACTTGAGGAAAAATACGTATTGAAAAGCGACATGTCAGATGGCAATAATTATGGCATCTTAAATACTTATAAATTAATAGATCATTGTAAAAATTTTTCTTCATCTGAAAGATTCTATGATGTCAGAAATTATATTTCAGACTTTTTTCATTGCTTACTGATGTGTATTATAAGTTACAGGATTCAGAAAACTTGGTTTTTTCTGTCTTGTGTCAATTTGAGGATTACAAAACTGTAGTAAGTTATAAACCTATTTGAGATTCAGAAGCACATGTCAAATAGGTGTTTTTTTATTAGTGTTTTACAGATTTTTTTTTTAAAGTCAGAACTGTTTTTCGCATTGTCATTTGTAGTTTTTCAGTGAGCAACAGCTGAAGTTGTAGTTCCACTATTTGGATTTTTTTTTTATTATTTTATGCCATATTCAACTGCACTTCAGTGCCTTGAGTGTACGAGAAAGCAGCAGTGCTATTAAAATCTTCTGAAAGCTGACAACAGACAGCTGAGACAAAGGCTGTGCCAGTGTGGAGCAACGTGGGGAATAGTGTGCCTGTGTTCTTCTCTTTAGATCCAGTCTTGCATTTGGTGAAGTGGAAGAAAATCTGGTATGCAAAAGAAAATGTAGCCTTCAGTCAAAGGCCACGGGGATGCTGACAGTTCCTAGTTAGACTTGGTGAGGTACAATGAGTGCTAAATAATTCAGTGCTATTTCAACAGCATCTCCAGTGGCACATCCTCGGCAAAGTGCTGACTGGGGCAACTTTGGAAGGCAGTTCAGTCAGTGCCGGGGAGGAGCCCCAAAGCGTGTCGGGGGGCTTGAAGATGAATGCCCTGGTGAGAGTGAGCACTCAGTTATTTAGAGTTTGAACATTTATGGATGTGAAATTCCAAATATAGGGTGAAGATATAAAGTGTTTGGTTAGGTGATTTTGGGGGTTTGTTTTACATTCATTTTGAATAATAAGGAATAGCTTATGTTGAATGTTGCTTATTAGGCTAAATCCCCCATTAGTATGAATGGGGACATGACTGTTTAAATTCAGTAGAGACTTGTGCAAATAAATAGTTTGCCACTGGAGATAGAAAAATTAGTTCAAATTCAGTGGTTATATTTCTTCTCACATGTAAAGTTCAAAATCCTTAATCAGAATGGCTCAGAAATAGACCTTTTTACAGTCTCCTTCAAGTCTGATGTTGGCTCATTAATTTTTTTTTGTAGCTGAAATAACTGTATATGATTGTGCTTTTGCTTAGTTTTTCCCAGTGTTAGCCAAATGAAATACATATGAAGTACCGGTAGCTGTATGTATTTATATTAGACAAAAAAGCAGATTGTGTTGCTCTGTAGTGTTTCAGTACCTTGACAGTCTCAGAAGAGATCAAAACTTGTTCAACTTGGTGCTTTGTGAACAAACAATGTGTGATGGTGCCAACACAGGTCTAAAATAAAATCTTGCAAGATAGTCCTGGGAAAAACAGCTGCATTGATTTGCTGAAGGTAAAGGTCATGGCTGGAATTAGAACAATGTGTTCAGGAACACCTGAAATGAGATTTTCCTTTCTGCAGGCTCATGGTGCTTGTGAGCAACAGGTTCATCTTTCCAGCTATCACGCCAGGGGAAAATCAACATGGAAAACTGTAGTTATGAATAAGGCAATTATTCTAAAATACTGTCATAAAATGTCATTTTAATGTTTAATGTTGTTACCTTATTTTTCAACTGTCTTTGTTTTCATTTACATCCTGGAAAAAAAACACCGGGTAAAAATAAGCAATTGTGGGTGAAATAATTAGTATTACAAAGAACAAATATAATGAATGTTAAGAAGAAAATGTAAGTCTAAACCAATGTTGTGCAGATAATCAGTTTTGTGATGTATTTCATGTTGCAGCCTTAGGCTTCAGAAGTAAACCTTATTCTTTTAATTATTCTTTTCCCTTTCTGATTCCCAGACTAATTTTCTACAGAATAAGGGTTGTTCATCCTTGCTCAGGTGATAGGAACCAGCATTAACATTTAGGCTGAAGTTGTTGGGGGGAAAAAAAATCTTCCAGGTTTCATAACTCTGGATTGCAAATACTTATAAAAATAATTAGCTTCCCAAAATGGAGTTGATACTTTTTCAGCTGGAAGTTTCTTAACTGCATGTCTGGCACAACACTTGTGAATACCTTTCGTGGTTTTTTTTTTCTCAGAAGCCTATTTTTTCACATTTTCTTTCATTATTTTTTGTGTGCTTTGTGAATATATGTCTGTAGGGCAGTTATAACAAAGCATCTAATCTCCTAGAAGACTTTAAAAATAAATAAATCCACACATGCTCGTACTCCCCCTTCAGCTTAGAAGTCAGGACTTTGAAAAAGCAAAAGAACTAGACTATAGTTAGTGTTTTAATAGTACTGTTATAAAATGCAACCCCCCCCCAATATTTCAAAAACTTTTCCTAAAGTATAAATTCATTAAGTTTAGAATATATAAATATAAAAATATATTTTGTGGCATGGAAATGTATATAATTTATAAAATGATCAAGACATTTTAATCATCACCCCAATTTTCTCAGAAGTCCTGTGGAACTCTTAATTTCTATTGTGTTCAGGCTTGGACAAATTTTGCTGGCAGTAGAGTGTTTCCCTAAGGAAATACTTCTAGCCTATTCTCCTTAGTAAAGGGTAAAGAGCTGAGTTATGTCACACTTCCTTTTTACCCTCATCTTCCAGGACAGTGCTGAAAATAGAGCTGTGCATGGTAATAGCTGTTGGACTGTTATGATGAGAAGTAATTAAATAAGATGTTTATACTTCCTAATCTCTGCTTATGGTTCCAAATATGGAGAGATCCTGGTCTACCTGAAAAATCTCAATTGTAGGTATTGTGCTAAATGTCCAACATTTAATTCTCATACTGGAGCAGCTTGGGTTTTAATGATGACCTCCCCTTGCCCCCAAAATAAGAACATGATGAATTAGGAAATGCTGCTTTTCCTCTATCAAACACATGTTTTTAAACCATTGTATGAATTCTTCAATAAAATCTGAATACTGGGAGAAGCCTACTGTAGAATGAATTAAAAGTTTATTTTAGGTTGAAATCTAAGTGGATTTTTAGGTAAATGGGTAAGTTTTGGTCTAAGATGCAATCTTGTATATGCTTATGTGCTGCAGTTAATTACAGTTTGCCCCTTAAATGGTACTGACAATTTGTTAGTAGAAAAGATTTGAGTGGCATGCTAAAGGATTTAAACACCTGTCATATCAACACAGCAGTCCTTAGTCCAGACATAGTTGTTCCCTCTGCCCTCAGTTGGTAAGATCTCATTTTCTGCCTATTCATGAAGGTGTTCAGTATGTTCCTCCCTAACATATAGAGAAAGGAGAATGTGACAGGTTTATGGTGCAGGGAGTGAATAGGTCAATAAGGCTCAAGAGCCAATGGAGTACAAATACAGGCAATCAGAAGCAGATCTGAATTTGCTTTGGGGAGCTGAAGAAGAATATGTAAATAAAAAGAACACAGGCTGTAGCTGGCAGTGTTCAGTAGGAAAAATATGCTATCCTAAAAGCAGAGAAGTCAAAGATTGAAGGAGGGCAACTCTTGAGTCTTTTCCTAAGATACTGATAATATTTTGAGGTGATGTAAATGGTTGTAACTACAAGTTTTGTTTCTTTCTTGATTAAGGAAGCACATTTTGCTTACAGAAACTTAAGTAATGAACTATAAACAGTATCTCTTGGTTAGAATGCAGCAAATTCCTTGCCACAACTAGCAGTCTCTTCTACTAGTACTTGTTCTAAAAGCCTGTGTGCAAAACCTTTGTTTTTCATTTGTGTCACACATACTACATTTGGGCTCCAATTCCCGCCACCCCCCCCATCAGAATTAAAGCTGCACTGGTGGAATGCCTCTAGCTCAGCAGAAGCATAGAGAATCTATCTCCTTAAACATACAGAATATCTAACCCCACAGTATATTTTCTGTTTGGCTAAAAATTCATGCTATTGGAAGTTACTTCACTCGTATTTCTGTCTCCTCCATGCCCCTGACAGAAGTAAGAAAAGACAACAACAAAGCAATAGACAATCATAATACTGAGATTTAGTATCTGTCCTTCTGGTTTTGGAATAATCAATGTGTTTAACATTAGATTGCTACAGTAACAGCCTAAAATTAATTTCCAAATGTTCTGTTTTATGGTAAAGCAAGTTAGGCTTAACCCCAGAGAATTCTAATCCATCAATTTACAGCATCAAAATAGATATTGAGAAGTGTCCTAACCCACCAACATTGAGCTGGTGGTCCTGTAGAACGGGTTTTTTTCCACAGGACTTTCCCAGCTGTGTAGACTAGGTCACTTTGATGTTTGTGTGGTACCTAAGACTTGTATCTGCTTTGTAATTGATTTCTGAGGCTTACCTGTGTGGAAGAACAATGCTTGAGGATTTCAATGATCCTGCTTCTGTTACTAGAATTAAAAATTTTGTCACAGCTGAAAATGGGAATATTTATTCTTCCATAAATAGCGATAGCTACTCGGTTTTTATATGCTGGGAGGATATTGTGGTGGTGGCATCGTAGCACAAACAGTTTAATCTAAAATATCGCAGCTGTTGGTCATTTATATGATGTTATAGTATGGCAGAAAAAGCATTGCTTAAATTAATTACTACATGCTTTTAACTCTTTCTGGTCTATTGGGAGCACACATTAAAAACTGACCACTGAAACAGAAGTGTTCTGAAGTTGAACCTCCATCACTACTCTGTTAGCAAGACTTAACAGGCAGTTGTAAAGGCAGAGGTCATTGCATGCCCCTGCTGTTTGATTCTTGGAGCTTACGAGCTGGAACACTGTTTTATGAGCTGGGTGTTGTTTTGAAGTCCAGGTAGTAACCACTGGCCTCCAGGATATCACAAGAGGGGTAGGTACAGTAAAGGTACCTTGGTCTGGGTAGTGTTTTTCCAACCCTTGACCCTTGGGTGATCTCAAGTGTGGGAAGGACAGTACTGAATCATCTGGCATCCCTATCTATTAGGGCCTGTCCATGTGCTGGCACTGAAGGGCTGCAGTGGCTGGTATTGCCTGTTACAAAAAGGAAGTTGTGAACTTGGGAGGAGGTGCTGGCTGGTCGTTGTGCCACAGATTAAAAGGACTTCACTGGATTGTGAATAGCTGGTGTGTGCCCTGTGTGCAGCTGGTACTCTGGGTGTTCCCCGTGGTTGTGAAGGATGTTTTGTAGTCTAGATGGCTCTCAAGTATTAGAAAATTGACTAATACAGACAAGACTATAGCTTCTCTTCTTCTTGAATAAAGAATGTAAACATGAATTAAATGTGATTAAACTTGTTAATATTTATTAAGTTGGAATAATTATATCTGTTTCTAGCGGTGACTATTTGAGACAGCAGGATTCTAGATTTAGCTGGCATTCTTGCTGAAGTCAGGTGTCTAAAGATACTCAAATGAATTATCTATCACCTAACAGGATTACTTTGTTGCTTTATTACTGTCTGTCTCAAGTGCAATCAGGAGTAGTAATTAAAGATGTAAAGGAGAGAAATAAGCTAAATATTTCTTGGTACAAATCTCTCTAGATTTTTGACTCCAGCAAACTTTCATTGATTTATGCAATCTGAGTAAAGTAGTAAATACAAATGGATATGTGTGTCTACTGTAGGTTTCCTCCTCCTTAATAGTCATCACTCCTTTTATAATTAATAAATGATAATGGTGATTAACACCAAGTTCCAATTGACTAAAGTGGCAGTGATGCCAAGAACCTCTGGGATTTGGGCTATATTTCTGTTAACCACTTGCCAGAGAAATGTTTTCCAAACTTTAGTAGCTGGTTACCCAAATCCCTGACTCTTTAGCAGATCAGTGTGTTTTGCTCTGCCCTTTGTGCTTCTCACTTCTGTTGCTGAATGATACATTTCTGCATATTCTGGTCTCGTGCCTCCACTTAAGGAATAGGTCTTGACTCACAATACTTTCTAATTATTTCCCCCTTGATTTTAGCCTTGGTTTTGTAGCAAAATGAAGCAGAGAGTTTATCAGAATTCAATAACAGCAACAATTTCAAGCAGTGTTGTGTATTTGGCAATGTCATGTTCATACTTGCAGTATATATTTCCAGTGGTTTTTGAGGCACTAGACTTGCTTTATATATTATATCACACTTTGACAGCCATCTTCATTACAAATATCATAGAGAGTATAATTCACTATAAAACCTAAAATTTGTCAAAGCAATTTTTAATATCCTGCATCTGAAAAGTATTTTCTACTTTTGACTAAGTCCATATGTATAATTTGCAGCATGAGAAAGAACTTGGCCACAGAAACACCTGTTCCTGAGGATGCACTTCCCTCCCTTATCTCTCCCCACCCACTTTTTGGCACACCTTGGCCATGAATTCAGTCAGTACCTGTGTCTGTAACATGCACGAGTTGCATCTGTGCATGAGGTAAAAGAATATAGTAGAAGATCTTTCATGAGACTTGTATTTATCACTTCAAAATAACTTCAGCTGAAGGGAAAATGTGAAGGGTGCTTAATGTTACTGTACTATTGGAAGCAACAGAATGATCAACTGTAGTATTTATATCTGTTAATAAAACATGTAACTCTAAATACTTTAACATACACTGTTGTTTTTGGGTGTCAACATGACCATATACACAGAGTCATCAGGAGTTTGTTTAATAAAAATATAATTGATCAAAGATTTCATAATACTGCAAGACTATTCTTTAGTAGGAATTTTCTATGACTTTTAATGTTTTCTTTTTTCCCTGCATATTTTTTTGTAAGTTTGTTGGTATGCACAGCCAAGTTTAAACATCCTTTCTGGAGTTCTAGATTGTACAGTGAAAATTCTTTTGGCACAACATCCTGTGCAATAGAAATACTTCACAAATTATATACATGGTAATTGCCATAAATAAGTTAATAGAAAGACAAATGAAACACAAGTTATCTGATCTAGCCTAGCAATTACAAGGATAATGGCTTGATAAACAGTAGCGGAATACTAAACCATTTAATAAAATTAATATTGTAAGTTATACTCAAGTTTTTATAAAGATAGTAAACTTATGTTGTATCAGGTTTTTTTGTTTGTGTTTTGTTTTTTTGGTGGTATCTCAGTAAAACTTATTGCTGCTTCCTCTATATATGTGTAAAGGTAATTTCTTTCCTTTTGATCTGTTTGTGATTTCCTTTTGGTACTTTTTAATGTTAAATATTGGCCAGAATTTGTATGTTAGAAGTGGTAGTGTTTCTTCAAATGCAATAGGCACAGCCTGAAGTGCTGTTCTGCAACAGAGTCTTCTCTGGTGAACTTGCAGTAAGACGAGCCTTCTGGATATTTTCTAGGGAAAGATAATTAATTGTTTGTCCCTCAGAAACAGTACCTGAACTTTTTTCCACCATTGCTCAAATAATGTAAAGAGTATTAAAAAAATTATGGTTGCTTTCTTGTTTTAAGTTTCCTTCTGCTTAGGTCAAACTACCTACAACAGTTGTTTTAGCAGTATTGAATCAATGTCTATCTCCACTTTCGCTCCCAGCAATGTAAATACCGGCATGTTTGTTTTCTTTCATTGTGAACCGCTTTGAGAACTCAATGTGACGTGTTGAGCAGGACTTAAATCCTATATTTTAAACAGTTTCTTAAGCAAAGGCTGTGTACAGCTTTTTACCTGGAAAAGCTTGTTTGACTGCTTATTCACCTCTATACTGAACTCTATAGACTGTTATGTGATGAAGCAGATAAGGCATGTCTACTTATGTGTGTGACACAGGTAGTTCTGCATTCAACAACGCAAGGGAAGGCAGATCCTTCCAGGCTGTGCTGTGTGCACCCATCCTGGGGAGTGAACACTGGACTTCTCCATGCAAACTAAGCAGCCTTTGATGACTGGTGCATGTGTGCACTCTCTTTACACCAACAAGCATTAATCTGTCACACGAAGCAATAATCCATCACACTAATGGTGGTTAAACACCCTGTGAGCACCATGATGGAGTGGGACCACAGATCTCGAGATGTGAGTTGTTCTTGCAGGCAGTATCCATCTTGCATACTGATATACTTGCCTATGGTTAAAATCAAACTTATCTAATAACTAAAATAGGAAACCTGACTCAATGTGCTGAAGGGCTTTAACATAACTGATTTGACTAGGAGTTAAGAAAAATCTAAATTGGCAGAAGTTATTTAATTTTTTTTTCCCACTGTCATCTTCAGCATTGGTTGAAAGAAGATGAAATTTTGCATGGATGAATTTGGTCCTTGTGCTCAGATCTTACACCTGAAGATGTGTCCACCAGATATATTTGGATACACTTTTCTGACAGCATCAATACAGTGGACCTTCTCCTGGAATATATTTTTCCAATGGTTCTCAATAGCACTTGATAAAAGGTGGTTACAAAGGAGGCTCACTTACGTGCATGCATATGTATTTGTTAATATAGCTTTAAGGAAAAGGCACTAGAAAAGAAATGACCAGATTGGTATTCCTGAGCATCCTCCATCAATAATATCATTCTCAACTATATATGACCTCTTAGAATATATGCTTCTTGAAGCAGAAATTTGGATCCCAGTATTAAGTGGCACCAAATGATTTCAGCAGGGCAGCTGGATGTAGGAAAGCCACTGTTTGGTGAATTGCCAGCTCGGAGAAAGCAGCACTGTTGCTACTTTGCCCGTGAAATTGGCAGCATTACAAGGTACAGGCTCGGTAACCAGAACTTTGCTGCAGTCAGCTCATTTCCTTTTGTGTCCCTGATTCCTGGCAGAACACAGGCTGCAGTTAGTTCTGGAAGTGTGTTATGATATGGGCAAATAGGCTGAAAGAGGTTCTGCCTCATCAGGTGAAAATCAAAGTGTTAGAACATTATGTGTATTGTTATTTGTGAACTACTCTCTTTGCGTATAACCGAAGTACGAGGATGTAAAACCTTGTATTTTTTGCATCTTGAATAGGTACCATGCAGTTGTCAGCAGTTGGTAAATTAAATGTATAGGATTCAGAGGACCATGATGTTGTGGTTCTCATCATTTGGAACAATCCCTTTAGTCTGTCCAAATAAATCCTTTTCTACAACTGAGTCTATTGAATGCAATTCCCATTTTTATTGTGGGTGCTCAGTTATGAGAGTTTTCTCTTACATTTATCCCTATGGTGTTTTTTTTCACTGTAAATGAGATGATGACATGTTCTCTCACAGAAAGTTCTTTGCCAGGTCTTTATAAAGACTCACATTTTTAATGTGAGGAATAGCTCTGGATAAAAATCTGTTGTTGATTTATTCCCTTGTCTTGTTTTTGGCTCCTATCTCTGGCTATAGCAATAGCCTTGTTCAGTGCTATTTTCCCCTATTTTTTAAAAATACTGAAGAGTGGTGCTGGTGTTCTTTTATTTTTCTTTTACTTTGTATATTTAAGTTGATTATGACCAATATATTAAATATGTTTTGACTTAATTAAGCTTTCAGTCCAAATTTTTTTTTTGACCAATGACAAGATGTCATAATAACAGAATTTCAGGCTTGTTAGGTAGTTTAATTGTTTTTGTCTTTTTTCAGTAATTTATTCACTAGTTGGAGTCTTCTGTAAATAATCTTGATTGAAATACTGCCTAATTTCTTAGCTGCAGTTCAGCATGTGAAATATATATCAGGGAAGAGCAGGAACAACAAAAATGATTGATTTTAGGAAAACACTTGCCAAGTAAAATGATTAAAAGGCGCATATTGGAATTGTGATCCTTCCATAACACTTAGGTTTATTCATGGTATTATATATAGGAATGAGAAGACAAACTATGTTTTCCAGGTTTGCTGGAAACATTTAAGCAGCTTGTCTCATGTAGTTTATCTTATAGGTGTCACCTGCAATCTTCAGGAGTGTGTCACCTAGACCAGTGAGCCTTAACGTCCACTTAGCTTAAAATTCTTCCTTCTGAAGTTTTCCCTGTGATTCGGTGCAGTAGTGCTTTTTGACCCGAAGTGATCTTACCAGAAATCCAACTGAGTATGTTGTGGTGGTGAACAAGAAATCGGGGAAGGCAGTACCAGAGTCATTTAATCACTTGTGCAAAAATTGAGACTACTTCTGATATGACTTAATAAATCTTGGAAACAGCAGAATAAGGAAAGTGGTTACTGTTTAGGTGGCTGGTATGGGACACAAGCAGTGTTTCAGGCCACGATGCCAAGGTAAAACACAGTGTGTCATGATAATTCCTTTGTAGGGATTGTGTGTCAGAACTGTGTTCTGTCTCCAAAATTGTCATAGGCATGGATGATCAAATTGCAGTTAAGTTACAATGACATACATTAAAATTAATTCTTCAATATAACCCAAAAATAGAAATATTATTTGGCTAAAATGCTACTTAGGCAGAAAATTCAATGCTTTATCCTTGATATTTTTCTCATATTTGAAAGAGGGAGAAATTTAAAATCACATTTTCTATAGGTCACAATCTGATCTCAGTTATTTTGGTATAGAACTAAATAAGTCTGGTTTGTACAAACAGAGTTAGTCACATTTTATATTGCTGTGAGTTGCATTTTATCCTGTCTCTAAACCATTCCTGCTGAAGATTGAAAAGTATTAAATAAAATAAGTAGGTCACACAAGTGGGATGATATGGTCCCTTATCTTTAAACAATATTCTAATTTGGCTTTAGCACAAGGAAAAGAAATGAATACTGTATGTGCTCCCGTGTGAGCTGTCAGAAAGATAAAACTGAATATTCTCCAAATCAGCTTTTCCATGGACAACTGCTTCATCATCATTAGTATGTATATCCTTATTAATATCTAGGCCACTCAGTTATGAGATCCTAGACCGCAGCATTTCATAATTTACAACTGCTATCATTTTTCAGCAGGGATGTATGCATGACCTATCACAGAATGAAACCTTGATATATTTCTCTGTGTCTTCTCAAAGTGTTACTTTGAAATAAGAGCTAAGAATAAATGTATCCATCTGTTTAGAAAGTTGCATTTATGCACAGTGTGGTGATCCTTTCCAACTGTTTTACTTAGCCCAGCTGTGTGTGAAAGGACTGGTCGCTGTAGGTGTCTGGGAATTTGAAATTAAGGCAGTTTGGCAGATGAGGAGAGGCACATGAACCTTCTGAAACATAATCAGAGTTAGGATCAGATTACAAATAAATGTAAATTCTAAATTCTATAACTGCCCAGTAGTATAAGTGAGTGGAATAGAGTATGGAGGTGACTATTGTAAGCACTGGTTACTTATGCTATTCTTTGCATAATACAGTGTAGACTGTGCTAGTCTGAGTGACTGACTGCAGTGACAGCCTCTATAAATGGAGGATTCAGCTCATTGTTCAATGCCTGGTGGAATTTGAGATATAAATATCTGGGTTGGGCCTTTGGAGTTTTCAATATGTTCGAAATGCCAAGTGATTTCTTTTATTCTGCAAATTTCTATCAGCCTTTATCCAGACTAATAAGAATTGCTATTTGTCTTAATAATTGCATTATTAACTATAACTCTATTAAAGAAAGCAGGGGGTAAGGTGGGGTTATGGAGAAATCAACCAGGCAGTAACAGTAAATGCTGCTTATTAAGAAACACTTCCTCTGGAGGCATCTCTGGAGAGATCTTGATGAAGAGTTTTTGTGGTGCCAGGACTTTTCTATAAGCAAAATATGCTGTTGCTCAAACCAGCAGCACATACCAGCTCTGTGTAACTAGACTTGTTTATTGATAAAGCAGTGTAAAGTATCTAAGAAATGGTGAAAGCTGTCATTGCATTGGCTGACATAAAAAAGTATAATAGAAAAAAGTAGATGATCCTAACAAGGTTTTCTGAAAAAGTGAACCTCTTGAGTTTCACATGAGTCAAGCCACTGGCCTTTAGAAAAGCATATCAAACTGGAAACTGAAATTATGTGTTTCACCTTTCTGTTTATCAGCATTAGCCAGTATGCACTTTTTTGGATAAACAGTTGAAATTGTGATGGTAATATTTTATAAAATATTAAAAATGTAAAAAGATTTTTATAAAATCACGTATCATGTAGGTATTGTCAAACTCTTACCTTCCTCAAATTTCTTGATACAGCCTGCTTGAAGCTGTCTTGTGCCTCTTCTGGTTAGGTGCCATCATCCTGTGTTAAACAGCTTGTTCTAAGCACAACTTTTCTTAAGTAAACATATTGCTTCATGTGATGAGTCAACTACACTCATGAGACAATGTTCTGTCACTGAGTCACAGTTAAGATATGCAGATGGTTAATACAAAAATCTTAATTGTTAGAATACTGAAAAATAAGAAAAGTTCTGCCTTTGGTTTGAGGAAATAATTCTGTTTTCAGCACAGCATCAACCATAAATGCTCTTCAGGTTATGGGATGGGACATTGCTTTGTAGCAAGCCTGTTCTGGTTAAGGCTCAAAACTCAGTTTTATTCTGAAAGTGATCAGGATCTGTTGGTTACATTCCTTTTAAGGCAGTTTGCTCTTTACTTTTAATGATTTTTCTTCTTTTATGGACATTATATGTAATTTCACTATAAATCTTCAGTGTCAGTAACTCACACTTTTCCATTGATTTGATCTCTCCTGGTTGGTATTTGTTTTAGTATTTATTTTCGTTTATACAAAAGTACCTTGGTAATTTCTCTTTCCTCTTTTTCTCTGGTGTCTACACTTTGCTAATATGCTGGTGGTGTTTACTTGCGTGGTAAGGTGATAGTATACAAGTTCAGGAACAAAACAATGAATAAAATTCTATCAGTTTAAAACAGAACTACAGCAAGAGTGGGCTTTCTTATAGGTAGCTTCCCCAGTTTAGCAGTTTTCTCAGGAGCACAAGTGTTGCCCTGGATAAGAGCAGAGTGCACTGGCAGCTGCATTCAGGAAGATTATAATGAGGGCTGTGGAGAAACAGAGCTAGAGAAAAGACAATATACTTTCCTAGGAAGCTCTTCCAACTTTCATTTTGTCCTGAGCAATTTCAAAAACATTGCTGTCTCTTGTAAAGCTGTAATTTTCTCCCTGTGTAAACATTTAGTAGTAGGACTGACAGGTTATTTTTTTTCAAGATGCCATCATGCTTTTAATTATATGTATTGAAACCTGGGATATTCAGACACTACAGCCTCTGAATTTTCATTCTATTTTCAAACCTTTTTTTGTGCCAGTTTTTCTTTTATGTGACTTGTTGGTAATTCTTTTCCTAATCGTTAAATGTATTGTATTTTCACAGAGAGCAATCATAAATGTGTCAGAAAATAAAGGGCAAAATTATGTTAGGGAAACAACTACCAAGTAAACGAAGCTCAAATATGTGTTGAATCAGCAGTAATATCAAAGACAATAAGAAAATAGCTATCAGACACATAACTTACGTAGTTATTGGGTTTGCATCTTGATTGTGTTAACAAAAATAATCTGCCTAATGAGCTGTGTTTTTCCATAACATGTGTATTTGCTTAGGACTCTGGAAAGTAAATCCACTTCAGTCCTGGTTAGTTCTAAGCCACATCAACATCAATAGGTCCTTTTCTAATGCTCAAGAGCCTGTTCCTGCACCAGAAGGCTATCCCAGATACATAAGCACTATCTCCTTGCCACCTTGAAATATCTATTGAAAAGATGCTTTCCAAAGATCATCATCATGGCTAGACTTCGCAAATGAAAATTTGAGAGGGTTTTACCCATGCTTGCTGCAAGTGTGCTGATGGCTGATATCCCTCAAGCCTGCGCAGTGGATTTTTTAGGTGAGGCACAGTGCACGCAGAACTGGCCCCACCCTTTACTCCTGAGGTTCATCTGCCATGGCCTAGCAAGCTTGGACGGTGACAGCGAGGTCCTCAGGATGTAGGTTTGGTTAGAGTATCCTTCTCTTAGATGGATGGCCTTACAGGGCTAAGTGAGCTCCATCTGCCCGGGTTTGGAGTTGGAGTTGTCCTTCTCCTAGAATGGTTGCCGAGCGGCTGACGAGCCCATCCTGCCCGAGGACACACTTTGTCTGACCCTTCAGTTGAGACCTGACGAACGTGGGAGACCCTTCTGGAGGCATAAAGCACCACTTGTATAGCTCACAACCTCATAAAGACGCACAAGCTTCTCCCCCACAACAAGGGGGTGTCTGTGGAGAAGTTTCCAAAGATACTGAGGGATGAAAGTGCTGTAAACTGTGTGTGATTGCTCAGTATGTATAAAGGTATGAGAAGCTGAAAGAGGAAAATAGCCCCTGAGTGAAGGTAACTGAGGGATGGAAAATGTGGGTGCACAGGGATTGGCTTTGTCCTCACAATTTTGCTTCCTTCTAGGGAAGTGCTGTTAGTGTGGAAGAGTATAAGAGTATGTGTGAAATGAAAGTGCTGATTGAAGAGTAAATTTATACCATTGGTGTGATCTGATTGCCATGATATTTTTTGGAAAGGCTGATGCCTTCAGATTAGACTGAAACTGAGATCTGGCTCTTTTCAATTACCACTCTGAGGTAGCTGAGAGCTGAATCTTGTTCCAATTACTTACCTCTTCAACCAGGATCCCTTTCCTCTTCTGAATAGTCCCTCTGTCTTCAAGCAAGTTATTGATGTTGTGATACAGTAGAAAAATTTGGCTTATTTTTCAGGAACATTACATCAAAGTGAAATATTTGACAGGAGCAGAACTATAGAATTTAGTGTAAGATGTAGGTTCTTTTTTTGTGAATGCTTTGCCCAGTGGCATCCAAGAATTTTGGAACTGTTATTTTCACTCAAATTTTTCTCATCATAGTTAGTTCATTTGATGGTAGATGCAGTGAGCATAAAGCCTTCATATATGATTATTTTTTTTGAGTTATGAGGTTTGCCCCCATTTTCCAGGCATATTTTACAATGTAATCTCTATTTTTCACAGAGGCTAAGAAAAGGGTTCTCACAAAACCAGTAGTCATTACTTTCTCTGATCCTTATTTGTTTGAGAATACAAATGTTGGCTTTTTATTCAAATGAAAGATGTGTGTTTCCTACTTGAGTTTAGTTTTGAATTTTATGGTTTTTTTCACCAGATCTGTGCAGTAAAGGTAATAACCTATTTGCCTCACTCTGCAAATCAACAGCATAAACATCTTGCAGTGAAACAGTGGTGGCATTTTACTGTTGAAAAGTTGGAGTTGTAATTTACATTTGCAGGATCATTTAAACTGGTAAATGGTATAGGCTCTCTCTTTGCACTGTCAAAATGAGTTTGCAGAGTTCCACACTCATTTCCTGGTGTGCTTTTGAAGCTCCCCGGTGGTGTCGCACAGGGTTCCTTTGGGGCCATTCGAACCTTTTAACCTGAGTTCCTCTTTTGTTGACATCGATTAAATCTTAACTGTCACTCAGCACCTTTTAACATTACTATTAGAGTTTAAATGCAGGTAACTCAGTGTTTAAAAACCACAATAATCAAAGAATCAGATTGGAACGATGTATGACTGGACCAGGCAAATATGACTTTCCCAGAAAACACAATACCAGCACAAATACATGCCGTTTTACTGAAGCTATTTCCAGACCAACAATCTGTGTACCTCTTTTATTCTAATTATTTCCTTATATGCAGATTCTATTCTGCAAAACTCCAGAACTTAAACATGAAGGTAATTGTATGGAATGAGTAAGTAAATGTGACTTTATATTTTTGCTCAAGGAATATAAAAATAGGCTCTTCTTGTGTGTATTTACTCATCTAGTTGTGGCACATGTACTGCATGTAAGAACAAAACAATGCTAGAAGTTTTTTGCCATTTTTCTGTCTCACTGTGCTTCCTAATAGTGTTGTATCTTGGTGTTTTCAGGGTCTGTAGATGTTTGCAAGAATACCTGAATAACTTAGAGACATGTCAAATCTGATTTGAACTCAAGACCAACTGTTAAGCCGATACTGACGGTATCTTTTAAAGCAGATATAAAAACATTAGGCAGTCATACATGGAGATGGTTGCCTTGGTTGTTGCCAAGAGGAATATATTGTTTTAAAAGTAAGAAAGTATAGAAAAGTTAGTAAAGTTGAAATCAAAGTATGTGCTGAGATGACTGTTTTCAATAATGTTATAGGCTTCATTATGCTTTTAACTTATGAAAGAAAAGCTACTGAAAGAGCATAAAAAACAATCCAACCCCCCCACCAAGTTTGGAGCTTGAGGTCTGAAATGACCATTGGGTTTTGAAATGCTATGAGCAACTGGGACACAGTTTCCCACAGTACTGATAGGAGCAGTAAGTTTGGAATCTTAGAAATGTGGTGGTGGTTTGCCTCAGAGGCATGAAAAATTTAGTTGTGTTCAAATATATTGAAGTTGTATTTGTAGGAAAACGAGTTTTAGGAAGGAGATAATATCACCATTTTAATATCAACTGTAAAAAGTTTTTAGAAATAATGTATCTCATTAGAGGAGTTCAAGAGAGTGTTCAGACAGTGTTACCAGCATTTACATGTCTTTAACCTACACTGATATATTTGAGGTCAGAGCCTTATTTCATCTGTTCTTCTGCTCCTACTTTTCTTCCTGCATTTATGTAACACACAATGAAGGGTGAGGAATTCAGCCTTTGAACTGTTTTAAGAAATAGAGTTTTCTTTCTTTGCTTATTATAGTGCCAAATGATTTCTTAAAATCGTGGTTTCACCGACATTGGCCACCTGTAGGCAGACAGCCACGTTGATCACATGTCCTAGATGAAAGTGAAATGGATTCTGTTGGAAAACATGACACACTCTTAGACCTACCACGAGGTCAAATTGTTCTTGTCAGCTTTGGTTAATTTAATACTACTATTTAAATTATCACCTTTCTCTCCATTAACCACCACCTTTTGAAAAAGCAGTTAGGATTTCCTTTTGAATAGTTTGAGGGTGTCTTGCTTCCTTTGATCCAAAACAGGGATAATCAGATTAATTAAGCAAACCCACATCTACCGAATTTGAGTGAGAATGTAAATAATTTTTCATTTTCCTGCATGATAATGATTCCTAAGTGAATAATTATTTGTCCTTTGCCCTTATCACTTAGCACAGCTAAGAAACTGGATTATTGATGAGGAGAGATAAGATAATGTAATTGCCCTTAAAACACAAATGAAGTCCTTTAGGACATAGTAAGTGAGGTTACATAATGAGTGATTTTGGAGAATGGAAGTTGATGCTTTTAGCATTAAATTCCCCATGTATCAGCACTTCTTGTGTGGCAGATCATATCAACACAAACTGTTAGATGGATAGAATTTAACAATTTCATTAGTAGTACTATATATTCTGGATGGCCTGGAGGGGTCAGTTCTTTATAATGTGCAGTTGTGATTAGAATGTATTGTGCATAATTTTCCATTAGCCCTTAATAGTTTCACTTTATATTCTTTTACAATCAAAAAATCAAACTCATTTGGCTGAACAAATGTCTGGTTGGTTTTATAGACTTACAAAGGCTTATGGTGAGACTTATGCAATGGGTGTTGAAGTGTTAATTCCTAACAAACCTTGAACAATAGGAGGTACTTGGCTCTTAATGTAATTTTTTTATTAATAAAATGTTACTGAGGGAACCAAATGCTTTTGAGGGTGTTTATGTGAGGATTGCCAAGGTTTTTTTGTGTGTTTTGGCTGTTTTCATAGTAGAATACTCTGCAGAAGAAAGCTTGCTGGTTAGTCTAAGAAGCTGTTTTATTGGTCATATAAAGACTACCTTATCCTGTTAAACAAGAATGTTACATTATTAATCCTTCCACAACGTCCTTAGAGATCAAAGGTAACCAGCAATTATATAAACACTATCAGACCAGTTACATGCTCAGTAAGAAGAGCAAAGCAGGGCAAGTAATTGTACAGTACAATAACACAAATCTTCTCTCAGTGTCACAGGGTGCATATGTATAATGTGTTTTGCAGAGAGAGATGTCTGAGGGAATCAAAATAAATTGACTGGTAAGAACTATGCATCTCTCATTGATCCATATGATCTGAAGTAAGTCCCTTAAGCCAGATAAATCAGTGGGATGAGTTGGAAAGAGAAACAGTAGAGCTATTTCATCTCTGTGAGAAACTTAAGGGCTTGTTTTCCATTGTTTTTCTCTTTTCTGAGCTTTCATTTCCTAGTTTACTATAATTCTTTTAAGATCTTGTGTGTTTATGGCAGGAGGATTGATTCATCCTACTTAGAACCATCATTAATAGATACTGTGTTTGTCACTGTCTGTCACCTGTAATTCCCACTGAATTAACATCTGTTCTGTCACATTCTGCTTCTGATTTGTGGACTCAAGGTATACCTTGATAATTTGTAATTCACAGGAGTTTGATATTGGGTTTAGCCTCTTTTCCTTCATAGCATAATTTTTTTTTTTTATGGAACCAATACTTTTCTACTGTTTTAAACATGCATTGTAATTTCCCCAAATGGTTACATAAGTAAAAAAACAACCCCCAAACCAGCCAAACAAAAAAAGAATTAGATTTTATACAATGTTCTGCAGAAAATTAAGATTCCCTCATGCACAGAAATTGGGTGTGTTTTGCTTTTCTATGACAGAAAAATAAAATGGGAACTTTATAGGAAAACAAATTAATACATCAAACCTGTTAAGCTACTGATTTGATACCAATAGAAAATGTTTGGATTTTTCTTTAGAGGGGGACTAGAAAATCTCTAAACAACTATTCTGGCTTGGCAGAAGATCTCAGAAGAGTAGGTTTGCTGCAAATTAAAGAAAACCTCCATTTACTTTGCAAAGTGTTCTAACTCATTATGTTTTGGGATTCAGCCTAATGTTTTTACAGATTAAGATGATGAATTTGTATCAAAGGGAAATAAAAAGGCTAATTGTAATGTGCGTTCCTGTTTCTTCTTTTATATCCAATTTATTACAGGGCTGCATCCATATCAAAAGTGAATCTTGAATGTCTAGATATGAGCCTTTGAAAAACTGCTATCACTGATAAGTCATAACGTTCCTTATAAAAATAGAGTATTTAATTTGAAAAATTGCAAAGAGACTTCCTAGTAGTTAAGAAATGAATCTTAATGCCCTTATTGTGGGAGTCAGCAGCATTGCTTTTGTTTCATACCATTAATAACAAAAAGCCTCATTCCAGTTATTAAAACACTCTGGCATCTTCTGTACAGATCGTTTTTTAGTTTTTCCAGTTTGCTGCTTGCGTTAGTCCCCTGTGACATTGTATGTGTAGATTGTTCTCTGTGTTCAGCTGAATAATATTAAAACTGAGTAACTTCCTTTGAGTGCACCATAGAATTAAAACAGGAAAGTGGTTTAAAACCTTTAATATAATGAAAAGTTATATTTGGGCTTGCTTGTTGTTTTGCTTATGCTTCAGTTATTGCCTTGATTAAAGTTTTAATTTCCAGAGATATTGCTTGGAAAAAATTAAGTAACCATCTTTGGTTAGTGTCTGTGTACACACTGAAGATTGTGGGCCTCATTCTGCCTTTACTATCTATTTTCTACTTTCTCTAATACACACATATAATGCATCAAAATTGAATTAAAATAATTCATCCATATAATCAATGTAAAATGTATGAGAACAAAGATTATTATCTTCAAAATCAAGCACTTACAGTAAAAGACCAGGTAAGGTCTTAATTTTTTTTATAGTACTACTCTGTTTTTCCATTGATAGAATGATGGGAGGAATACTTACCTGTTCAAATTTTGACTGTACTTCTAAAGAAGTCTGTAGTTTACCCATTGCACCTGTTTTGTAAGGTATATGTGAATTTTTCCTAAGTGATGCAGATGGGATCCCTGAAACCAGCAGAGGTTAAATCAAGACCCTGGTTTGATGAAGTCTAGTACTGGAAACAGAGTAATTGAAAGACAAAAGCTGCCTCCCTAGTCTACTTTTTTCCAAGCCTCAACCAGAGGAAATAACCTCAAATTATCAGTTTGCATACAGATGATACATATTTTAATCAGCTCTAAATGATCTAGTTAATGTTAGCTACATTTTTGTTTGTGTGTAGATAGAAAAATACCCCACATCATGTCATAAATCTTCATTCTTTGGGTGCCAGATGCAGGACAGGAACTGCAAATGGACTGCATTCTGGACACTCATGAGCATGAGCTTAGGCACTGAGGTTAGATCTTTGATATGTTTATTGCCTACTCTTGTGGTAGTTGTTTAAAAATCTGTGGTTGATTAACGTGGTCAGCCAAAATGATAATTTGTTTTCAGAGTTCAAATTCACTAATTTCATTGAGGCACATGACAGAATTAATATACGGGAATGTATTTTCTCCTTTTCCATTAGCTTACTCTGTGATTGTGGGGTAGTAATGAATTTTACTGAGTCGCTGTTTGCTGGTTAGCAGTATGGTACATTTGCCAGAACTAGTGGTTTTGGGTTTGTTTTTCAAAACATAACATTTAAGCTCAGTTTTTATAGACCTTTGTCAATCCATGAAACATGCAAGGAGTTTTTGCATGGCATATTGTGTCTGCCTCTCCTGTGGAATGAAGAACTCTAAGAGCACTTGGTATGTGCAAATGGAGGTTGGCTCAAAGAGAGTCACTGACTCAGGTTCAGGTTTTGGTCAGAGCCTGTCCTGATCTCACTCCAACTGCAGCAGCCTGGCTGGTGTGTGCAGGAAGAGCTGTCCCTGAGCTTCTATGGACAGAAAAATAATATAAATGCTAAGCTAATTTACTGAGTTAAAGAAATACATTTTCTTTTGTTGGAATTACTGACACACAGTTGTTTGAGTTCAAAAGTGATTAATTAAAAAAAAAAAGGCTGAAATGTGCTTTCCAAAAGCAGAATTTATTCACATGTAATCAGCTTAAATGTGGAAAGCTGGTGACCAATGTATGTGGCATGAGTTGAGGTGGAAAGAGTTCAGATCAATCCAAATAACAGTTTCAGACCATAATAAAAGATTTCATTATGTAGGGTTATTCATAAAGAGTAAGGCAATGGACATGTTATTTATGAAGATATAGTGATGGAGAATAAGAGGAAAAATGTAGTTGACTGTTTTGGTCAGTTGTGATATGCCTGATTGATTTACTTAATAATTTTTTGCCATAAATCTCCTGTTATTATGAAAATATTTCTTCTGAGAAATGACAAAACAGAATGTCTGCAAGCACCTATATGAGCTGACCTTCAAGGCATGCTGAGTTGCAGAGATCCTTAATGTTGTGCTATTTTTATGACTCTCTTCATGTGAACATAATTATGGCACTGACCCAATACCACACTTGAAAGGCACAAGCTGGCTGGTGTTTAGAGCAAAATGTGTGTGTACTGTATAGATATCTTAAGATCTTTTTATTTCTTCTTAATGAAGATTGAGACAGTATGAAGTATGTGCAACTGTAGCTGAAGGAGTGAAAGAGGCAATAAAATTGGTATTTGTAAAGGAAGGAGTTGATAAAATTTAGTTTGGTAAACGCCTTTTAAACTGGTTGTGATTTAATATTTTATTACTTCTGTTCCTAGTGAGGAACTAAAATAATTATGATGCATTAAAGCTTAGCACTCCTCTAGTTTCATTTGTTTAATATCTCACTTTAAGTTTCATAATCGCACCTATTCTTTTTTGCAGAAAGTCTGGCTTCCTCTGGCATAGGCTTTAACGAGCTAAGTGTATAACTAATTCTGGGAAGTAAAGTGAAACAGTGAGTTGTTCCTTGCTGGTTTTGTGGCTTAAAGACTAAGTTTTCATAGCAGTCACAGAAGTATGGGTAGGCTATTTTGTTTGGATATCCATGCTATGTGATTTTTGATGTCAATAGCTAAGCTAAAACAGAAACACCCAGATTTAATCTGGTTGTTACATACCAAATGCATGGTCAGAGTGTTTGAGAGCAGTGCCATGGCCAGTCTGTTATCAACAGATGTTGATACCGAAAATTACGGTTCTATCTGTTATGCTGGTGTTGATCCTTGATGCTCCTTCTAACTTAGATGATAACAGGGCAAGTCTTGATGAAGTTCTGTGCAGCATTTCAATGTCTGTCTGCTTGTAGTAGCTGCAGGTGCTCAGTGGTGGCATGAATGGTAGAAACTGATGTTCTTCAGAGCATGTTTAGTCTACAACAAAGCACCATCTCTGTTCACTCTCTACATTAGATACATCCACTTGATCGTGTAGTTATGGTTACTGAGCTGTATTAATTGTACAAACTAACCTGGTTCAGCAAAACATTCACACCAGTTTATATCATGTTCAAAGAACTGGTCCATGATAAACCACCCTCTATTAATCATTTCTCCCCTTAGCAAAAAAAGAAAAAAAAATCAGTACAAGCTGTATGGAAAAGTATACTCAAATACACAATTTTAAGGGGCATGTTATTTGAGAGAAATTAAGTGTTTGACTGTTGTACCTTTGAGATGAATAAAAATTGCTTCATGTGTTGGGCTGCTTTATAGAGAAAACATTCAGATTTCCAAAGGATTCCAAGAGGATTAGTAGCTGTTCCATTTTCAGCTCTCGTATACTTTTGAAATGAGGTCAAAGTACTTGCTTCTATTCCTCCCATTTAAAGGAGATTTCCTTCAGTAGTATTCCTAGTGAGCTCAGGAGAAATTTAATTGCAGTAGATATTCAGATTTATGACTTGTCTTTATATCACTGATTGTAAAAATTGAGGATGGTGATATGCACTGATTCTATCAACCCTACAGAAGGGCAGATTTAGCCCAGTTGTGGGGTTCATTGACACATTGATATTGGAAATATTTTGCTGGTGAACAAGAGATGGAATATTTAGCAATGTCCTGTTAATGCATGGCATTTGCTGTAGTGACTGCTCCAAGAAACTTGGTTAAGATGATGAACCAAGGTGTTTTTATACTTGTTGTCATCTGGATTTGCTGTCCCTCCTATAGCAGTCCAGCAGAGATGCTGGAGAAAAAGTATATATTTTTCCATATTTATCTGAGATCATGGGGGTGTGTGGGTATTACCTAAGTCAGAACAAGATGAGAGTGTCAAATGGTGCAGGGAAAGCTCTAAAGAGTAAGAGATATTTAAAGAAATTCTTGTATTGTTTCCTGTTCACTTTGGAAGAATTTTCAAGCATTCAGACTAAGCATTAGAATATGCTGATACAACTTCTAACAATTATGACTGACTGCATTTCTGAGAATTAGCCATTTGCTAAATGGGCCTCAGGTATCTTTGGAAATATTGACATTTTCACATTAAAAAATCTGTAAACAGGTTCTTTCACATCAGGGATGGTCTTATAACAGTTCTTGCAGTGACATTGTTAAATCTCTTTGAAATCTGAATACAGGCACTATTCATAACCAGACCAACTATTTTGAAAGTTTTATGCTGTAAAGTAAGTTCAAGTGTTATTTCTCTGCACTTTGACTTGTTATTACATTTTCTGGCTGATAAATGCAGTTCTGCATTTTCTACAACAGGTAATCATTATGGTTTTAATTTTGCCTCAACCACTTGAGCATTATGTGATGTTTTTTTGTTGTTACAATTGGCTATGGTATAAAACAGTTTATTTCAGTTATATTAGCAGCATGCTGATGATTTTTCACCCATGTGGGTACTGTTCAATACTTTTGCTAAATGTCAAATAGAGTTCACTTTATTTAGTAGCTGTTTGGTAAAAAAAAAAAAAGGCATTGATAGAATTCTTGATTTCTTGATGTTTAATACTTTGGCAAAAAGAATGGAACAATTCAGTGTAAAAGTGTGAAGCTTCACCTGGTCGCTTAGCACTTTGTGCATCTGTTGCATTTTTTAATTTAATGGAAATAGTAGTTTTAAGGTGCCAGTAATCTAACCTTATTGGTCAGAATCTAATTGATTCTGAAGTATGAAAAAGCAGTGGGCTGAGTTAAGTGATCTTCTTGTCAGTGTAAATAAATACCTGTATGAAGGGTGTAAAGAAAATGGTCTCAGACTATTTTTTTTTTTTAATGATGTCCAGTAACAGTATTTGGGCCCCTAATACACCAAAGACATGGAGAAATTGGAGTGAATTCAGGAGAGAGCCACTAAAATGGTCAGGGACAGGAGCTGAGACCCTGTGGTGAGATGATCAGGGAACAGGGCTTATTGGACCTGGGGAAGAGATGTCTTCTAAGGGCAGCCCTCCAATTTCTTCAGGTTTACCGGCAACGCAGCCTGACATGGTGTAGTTTGCTCTGTCACAAATTTTCAGACATCTCAGAATGGTAACAAGAGTTAAAATTAGTGCTCTTTAATAATCTCTTATTTTGAAGCAGTAGCTGGGAGACCAAGTTGTTGGCAGAACCAACTATTAACTTCTATTTCAGCCTTATTTTTGAAAAATGTTTGAATCTTCTGTTGAAGAGGAGAATGAAAGTAATCAGCACTGAGTTCCAAACAGAACCTTTTGTGTAGTCTGTTTAAGCACCATTTATTCCCTGATGTCTTGTTTGTTTACAAAATAGTTTGGATGAAAACGACATTCCAAAAGCAATGGTTTATTATGAATACAAGGGTACAATTGTACTTCTTTCTTGTAACCAAGGAGGGTTTCAACATTCAGAAATATTCAGATTGACACGTGCTCTTGGGGACTTTATGGTAACTAATCTCCATGTGTGTCCCAACTTTTAGCTTTATAGACTAGATGCACACAGAGACCTTGTCACACAGATGAACACAAGGCCAACACATGGACTGGAAAAGGGTATTCAGAGTTAAGTTTTGTCTTGTGACTATTGCATTAATCAGTCATCTTCACAGATGGCTCCTTTGTATTTGAAAGGCACTTCAAAGAGTAATGAATAATTTTAGAGTAATTTCATCAAAATCTTATAATCTTTTAAAGTTGATCCAGTACTCTACTTTTTAAAAGTACATAATCTTCTTTCTGTTATCCATGTAGTGACAGAATTCTGTACTTAGTAAACTTGAATAATTAGTTGAACACTTCAAACTTTTGAGAGATGAAATCTTAGTTTCATTACCTTCTGTTTTGTATAGGTCAAATGGACTTTTGCATAGAAAAAGGGAATAAGTTTAAAGGCATAGGAAATTAATATTTTATAAGAGTGTCTGCCCACCAGGGTTGATGAATCAGACTGACTTCAAAGAGAAAGGAGTTTTTCATGTCATCTGCAGTTTTCAGTTTTTATGTTTAAAGGGGTGGGAGCTTTCATGTATCTCTCTCTCATATGCTGCATCTGATCAAAGTCTTTCAGTTAATTCCAGTAGGTCCCTAGTAGATGTTAAAATCAGTTTTACTAATTGCTGGAAGTGAAAGATGGGGTTTTCAGCCACCTGAAAAGTGTGTAATTTCCCTCAAGGTCTTATGGAGTTCAACACTGAAATATGTAGTTGTGCATCAGTTCCATTAACAGCCAGCAGAGTGAATTCTTCTGAAGCCATTCTGAAGCTGGAGGGTTTTTCCAAGAGGCTCCTTGAAACCGAGGGTGTGGGACTGAAGATGTGTCAGCTCCAGGATTCCCTTATTTAGAGGAGGAATAAATTAATTGCATGCTGGTGTTTCCTTGGTTGTCTAAGGCCACATTATATCAGAATAGTTGGCAGTACAACTGAATGTCTTAAGCAAGTGCACAAGTTTCTGGCAAAGAAGAACCCACTTAATTTTTTTTTTTTAAACAATCTGTTAAATCTTTTTTCCTGCACTAAGTATGCCATTTTGTTTCTTTGCTGTCTGTGTCCACATGTGACATGATTTTTAGGTTAGCTTATGAAAAATGACTGTATGAACTACAGAAAGTAGAGAGGGCAAGATATAAACCTCAGGTTTATAAAAGCTTGTCATCACGGTAGAAATGAAGTCTTGCAGTTGAAACACCAACTACAAATCCCTTCATCACAAGTGACCCCTCCAGCCTGTCTGTACTTGTTGTAAGATTAGTTTTTATTTTGCCCTAGGGAAAAACAGTGTGTGTGTTCCAACAGCTGCTCCTCTAAGCAGCATAAGACATTACACGAAGAGGAAAGGTTTAGCTTTGTAGTAATGGATTAAAAACTTGTTCTAGAAAAAAATACCTGTTACTTAAAAACCATGTGATAAGCACTGGTATTAAAGAAGAATACACCCATACACCATGTTTTCAACCACTTTGAAATGCACATGGCTGTTACTTTCTGCTATAACTGAATTTACTGTACAACTCATTAGTGTCCTGTAACTGTGACTAATAGGAAATCATGTTTTTTCAGGACCTCTGTGGCCTCTGTCTAAATGGATAACAAATATGCCATCTGTGACAGTAATTTGTGTCATATATACATGTATGTCCAGAGAACTGGAGGCACAATAACAAATGTTGCTTTTGCATACATTTAAGAATATGCGTTTGGTGGCAGGGTGACTTTCCACTGCTGTCAAGATGAGAGAAAGTCAAGCCTTATGTCTGGATGGACTGTCTGGTCTGCTAACACCTCCCTGAGGTACTGCAACCTGTTCTGGTTTAAAATTTGGATTAGTTCACAGTTGGCTCTACTGGTTTCATGTTAATAATTTCTAGACCTTGGTCTGAATAGGAAGATTCAGCTAGAATAGAGATTGTGATTGCGCTAGGTAGGTGGAAGTGCTTCTGAATGACACCTGGAGAGTATTTTTCATAGATTTGAATTACTTGTCTGTTTCATTGGATACTAAATTTGTTCCCTCATAAGATATTTCCTTCCACTTAAAAATATCAAACTGTGACATCATTTTAAAAATTGTATGTCAATATGGTGTACATCAATATTTCAGAGCACAGGTGAAAAATCAAAGTAGAATACAAAAGGAAGTCGTGCAACAAAAAAAAGGAAAACATAATGTACTCAGGGAAACTTTTTTTTGTTTGAGTTCTGACTTGTTTGTTTTTAAAGAAAAGAACCATCAGTATTAGTTACACAGTTAATGTGAAAGCCTATGGAGTAATAAGACCAAATAACCTGAGAGAACAATAAAATTTGTTGTGTATATGAAAAAAATGTGTAAGAAATTATCAAAGCAACACTGATGTCAAAAATAGTGTTAACAAAATCAGGTACTTTCATTACTGTTCACATCAGAACAAGATTGTGGATGGAGAAGTTTTGCCATTTTTAACAGTTTGAAATATGTTTTGGCTTCTTTTGATTGCAGATCAGAAGGTTCATTCTGTGATGCTAAGGCATCACCTCCACAGGCAAAGGGGTTCCTTCGAGTAGTTGCGGACCACTTTTGTTCTTTTTAGGCTGCCATGTTAAGCAAGTTATCCTACTGTTTACTTTGTCCCCTAAATCAAACAGACTTAGCATAAGTCTGGGTACAGGGGAAACAGGCAGAGTTTCACAAACAGACCTTCATGCTGGTGTTCTAGCCCTAACCATAGCAATACCTCCAGAGCCTGCATCAAAAGTGAGCAATAGCAGTGGTTGATGTAGATCACTTTTACAATCCTGTTCTCTACATAGAATCTCTAAAGGAAGACTTTTTCTCTGCTCTGAATTCTTAGCATTTTCAAAATGTAACATAAAAAGGCAAATTACGTATACTAAGATTTGCAAAGGCTGCTCAAGTGATTGTGATCTTTCTGTAAATAGTACCCAAACCAGGCATTATTCTTTCTTAGATTCACAAAATTTTGTTTCCCATCAGTCTGTTGCTAAGATGGGATATTAATCATGCAAATGAGCACGTCTGTCTTCTCTGTGCAGAGGAGTGGCACCCCACTCCAAGGCACAGCTCTTAGTCACTCTGAAGCAGAAGCACCACTGTGTGCTGCTCCTCCAGCCTCTCACCTTTCCAGCCAGCTGTAGCTTTGTGTTTGCTCAACCTGCCAATTTCCACATCTGAGGTGGTAGTTAGCAAGTATTTTCGCAGTGCAACTCTGCATTTCTCATACTCTTTGAGGATACAACTACTATTGAGTTGTATTCTAGATGGGTTAAAATGAATCTGGTTTGGCTTTGTGTTTTCCTCTTGTGGAAGTACTTCCCTTTCCTGCTCTGATATTAGTGAAGGTTGTGACAGCCCTTTTCTCCACTTATATTTAGCAGATGTAGATCCCAAAGAGAAACATACCAGAAATTACTCTTTTAGGCAAATCTTCCATAGTTTAGCCCTAATACACTACCTACTCCTTCCTTCTTGGAAACTGCAATTCATTTGAAAGTGCTAATAATTTCTGTTGGGTCTCTCCTAAGGGGCTAACACATCATCTGTGGAATCACTGAAGAGGCCTAAGAACATTTGTATTTTCTTTCCAGGTGGACTTCCCTGTCCTGTCACTGCCTAACAGGGAATGTCTGACTCGGAAGGACTTGAAACTCAGCAGCATTCCTGTGTACTACCAACTGACCTGTTTGAAGAGCAGTCTGAAGCCTCTGCTTCACCATATGTGAACACACATAAATCCCCATCTCTGTGGCTTCCCTAACCCCACATTGTAGATTTTTGGCATTTTCTATCTCATTTATGGATGGTCAGTGTGATTCCTGTATCTTTTCCTTGCGCTAACAGTAGTGGTCCAAACGTTTGGTATAATTCTGGTTTATAAAATCAAGCAAAAACCCCCTTATCTATCTAGCTCATAGAACTGCTGTATGTAGGACTGGCTGTTGAGCACCAGCAGCTGGTGGACTTAATTCACTTGGGTAAAGAAGTGCATAGATGCCAGAGGGCTCCAGGTCTGGCCCTCTCAGTAAAAATGTCCTTTTTCACAGGCAATTACTGTTTAACATTAAGTATACCATTTCAGTGGTTGATTTTCTAGGAGCAAAAACTGCAACACATTTTTATCATGTGAGTTGTCAAAATTTGGAATAGGCTGGAAATGTTTGCAGCCAATGTTATTGATGCTAATAAAAACTGCAAGTGCTCAGTGCCTGAAAAACCCAGATTATGGTTTGTAGTGCCCAACTTTTATTGGCTGGCTCTGGAAACAGGACATTATGGAATCACAATTCATGAAACTTTATCAAGTTATTGAAAGAATCAGGGTCAGTTCCAGAGTCCTCAGTTATTTGTCTAGTTTATGTACTCCTGCTTTTCACATGACTGAATTGCCCACTTGTGATGGCAGTTAGAATATTATAGAGTAGCCGAGGACTCTAGCTAGAAATAATGTGGGTGCCACCTGTAACACCCCAGCATATGTTGTCTCCCTCTCCTCACCCTACCATGGCCCTGTCCCAAAGCTGAACCCAGGAGACCTTACAAAAATCACTAGTTATGGTGATAACTTTAAGACTTTTTAGTGAGACTGGAATTACCTTGCATCTTGAAATAGTGACAGACTTATCCATTCACTAAGATGGTTGAAAAAATTGACATGGAAAGAAATTTTCTAGTGGGGAAAAATGCCATTTTCAGACCAAAAGGAATGTTTTACCTGTGATGCTTTTTTGCATGTTGAGCAAACAGCATTTGGCTATATTGTCTAACCAGACAGAACAAAGCATTACCAGACATTTCCTAGCCTTAAGAAGAAAAATCATCTATCTATAAAATATTCCTTTAGGCTAATGCTGCTTCTTTCATATGCAAAATTCCTAATCTACATTTCTGTAATTAAAGAGGAAATTGTTTTGGAGAGAATGAGACAGGCATTGATGACCCAGGGTTTGTGCATAGAATATCTGTTATGTGACTGACTCAGTGTTGTATAATCACTTGGTGGAACAGTGAGATTAACGGAACTTGTCTCAGTGACTTGTTAGAACTACTGGATGATTTTTCATGTATGCACCCCAAGCTCTACTAAGCCCAGTTTTGTCCCTCGGAATCTGATGATGGTGGTCTCCTGTTTCATAAATGAGCCAAGAGGTGAACAACTGCAAGGAATGCTTTTGTGTCTTCTGCTTGATGGAAAGTAAATCAATGAATAGGAATCAGTTTTGTGCCAGTCATGCTGTTGGACAGCATGGCAATTCCTGGTTGTGTTCACTGCTTCCCAGCAGTGCTCCAGGGCTTGCCCTCAGCCTGATATTCTCCCTATGTTAATTAGCTGAAGCATGGGCTTAGCAGGGTTACATTAATGGCTGGAATGTATTATCTGAGGGCTCCTTTCCAACCTAAATGATTCTATGATTCAAGGGCCCAACTAATGTCACCTTCCCCACTTCCTATCCTGAATGCTACCTTAACACGCACATAAATCTTTCATGGTATCTTGATCCTGCTTACATGATTTCATCTCATATTGGAGCACAATGAGTATCTTCTTTTAGCAGAGGTGTCAGTAATAATTACAATTTAGATTTGTGAAAATCTGTAGTAAGATTAGCCAAGTATTTTTCCACTGGCCTCTTTTTGTTTATGAGCAATATGCTTTTTAATGATGTAAAGAAGACTTGGGGGTAACTTAAAACTTTTGGAGCTGTGAGAGGGTTGACCCAGTCTGAGTGTAGCTGAGATTGCCAAAGCACTTCTTGTTTCAAATTTGTTGAATGCTGCTGTCTTTGAAATCCCCAATCAAAGTCAGTCTCGTTTGGCTCTTTCTGTCTTGTTAGACTGAAATGATATAAGAACATTTTGGATAACAAATCAGAGCATTTTCTGTTTCATATTGAATAGGTGTCTTTAGTTATCTCTATCAAAAGAGCTGATAGATAGCAACTTTAGAAGAAACTCAAACTAAAGTCTCTTTTATTCACATCTCCCTAATAGTGGATGAACTGAGTTATGATGTGTCAACTGCATGACATTCTTACTTGATCATCAAAAAGTTTTATCTTTGTCATAATTAGTTTAAAAATCTGTGCTTTAGTTCTAAAGGGATATTTCAAGTGCCAAAACTACTTCTCTGAAACTATCTGAAACACTTCCTCACATCTGTGACCTTGTCCTCTTGAGGTTTTTCTTAATCATTTCCCCCTTCCAACAGGCAGTCAAATGTGCAAGAATCTGATTTTGTATATTCCATCAATACATCATTCTCCCAAGTGATTGCCAACTTTCAGAATAGATGGGAAAGTACTAAAAGCTAAACACTCAGAGAGACAGGCAGTGTTTGTTCTTTGTGACATCCCTCCCTCAAACACTTTAGTGGCTCTTTTGAGAACAGTATTTGTTTGCTCTTTGTGTGAACTGAACCTTGGGAATTTTACCACGTTTAATATTAATCAATGTTAGAGCACTTTGTTAGCGCTATTGTAGTTACAGACAAGTTTTATTTTCATTTTTGAGTTTGGTGCCAGGTGTTTTCTGGAAAATTTACCTTGCAGATGGGATTTCTTTTAATTTTCAGGGCAGAAATCAAATAGGCTTCGTTTCTTTTAATTTAATGTGATATCCTTGAGAAGAAAAGCTGTGCATATAACAGACCTGACCTTGTTTTTGTTCTCTGATAATTAGGAAAACTTATTTAAAACTGGTCATGATCTTTGTTCTCTGGAGATTAGCATCTTTCAGATGCATGAAGTTCATTTTGGACTAATTAAATTCATAAGGATTTTTCTGAACATATGGTGGAATTGCATCTTTTTTCATTTGGGTTGTGCTCTTGAGTGTGAACTCTTCCTGGCTCCAGATTTCCAGTAGGGGAGAGGAGTGGTATCATTACTGTTTGTGGTACAGCACCAGACTGTTGTAATTGAGTCATGTAGACAGGTTGGTAATGGGTGCTAGTGTGAGTGTGGGGGTGATTTAACAGGAAAGGGGAGGGAGAAGAAACAGTAAAGAGACTTGGTGGAGAACTACACTTCAGGTTGATAACAAAAATGGGAATTCCCACTCTCCCTCATGACTCACTGCTTACCTACAAAATGCTGTTGGAAGGCAAGATCAGAGCACAAGCCCTCCCCTGGAGATTTAGGTCACCTTTGATATGACAGAGATCTGAAGCCTTGGGGGTCCTCAGCAGACACCTGCCCCTCCTCTTGCAGAGGCTGCCTCTAACCTGTGGTTCTTGATATCTGCCTGAGCTGTGCTCAGTTCTGTACCTCCCTGACTGATGTTGATTGTGGCCCAGACCTGCCCTGTCAATACAGATGGTCTGCACAACCAGCACAACCTGGTCACCATCCCTGGACCTGCCCTCTGGACCTTGCAGAGGTCCTGCAGTGCTGCTCCTTTGCCGATGAGGGCACAGCCCTGCCTGCTTTGCTGTGACTTTGGGCTCCTGCCTCGCCCTCCTTTACAAAACAACCTGCCCTTGCTGCTCCTTGGGATTGTCTTCCTATCTGCAGATGGCTGTATCTAAAGTGCAAAACCAGCAAACCAAAACTATCCTGCTGGAGGCAGCTTCAAATGCATTTATTGCAAAGTATATTTTTCTTTCTCTGTTGAGTTATTAGCTTATGTTGAGATGCAGAGAATTTTAAATTTCAGTTATCTTTGTTTTTCACCTTCTTGCATTATTTCACTTGTCCTGCTTTTTTCTGTAAGGTAGTTACTCTTTGTCTCTCTCTTCAGTGCCAGCCTCATCACTGCTTCATGCTGCAAAGCATTTGATCAGAATGAAAAATCAGAAGGAGATCTTAAAGGAAAATGAAAAGTTTTTCCCTTAAAAGATTATTTTTTGGAATTGCTAATTGAACAGCATTGTGCAATGCAGTTGATGATCAAGAGTTTGCTAAAGCAGACCACACTTGGGTTAGGTTGTATTTGTATGCCTGTGGATTGTGCTCCCTACATTACGGAAGCAGTTGTAGAGTTTGGAGTGAAAAAGGAGTGCATATTTTGGTAGTATCAGATGATAATAGTATCCTTTTATTCGGCTGCTAAACAAAATCCTTTTAAAATCTTGTTTGAATTTTGGATTTTCTGCAAGTGAGAAGAGCAGCATCTAATTTGGAAAAGGAGGTGTTTGAAGCAGCTTCCTCTTCAGAGAAACTAGGGCACTCTAATCTGCATGCACTAGTTTTTCTATGTGAGAAATGTATAAAGGATTTTCCAGTTTCTGAACTGTCAGATCCACACTGAAACATTTTGGCAGTTGCTTCCTGTATGGTTCGTCATATGTCTCCTTAATGATTTGTCACTCTGTGGGGGAAGGGGGTGAGTGAGGAGCTAACAAATGATAAAATAAAAAAATTTCAGTGTATATCTTTTAGAAATGTCATGTACACCTTGCAAAGAGTATGTTATCTTTGAAGCAAAAATGCTGCAAGGCAGTGTGGGTGGCAGTAGAGATTTTGCCACTGCTATATAAGTGCTCTTGCAAGGCAGAATCTGTATTGATTGAAATCTTTCTCTTAAAAAAAAAATAAGGTTTTCAGACTGAATATGATTAACAGGAATGCCAGTTTGTTGATGCATCTGAGTGGATTCCCCTGTGAAATAAAATATGTGGTGGGGAGCTACCAGGAAAGGACATCACTGAAGTGGTTAAGTTGGCAAAGCTATTCTCATGCCACCTCCTTCCCCCTGAAACTGTCAGGGAACCAGAGTGTATTTGCAGTTCTTGCTAGCACAGACTGTTACTTTATATGCTCTAAATAACGTTAGTTACTGATGCTGTTTTTGAAAGACTAGCTAGGATTGACTGATTTATAGAGCAAACTGAAATTTCCTGTAGAATCTCATCTTTATTTCCTTTTAATTAGGGGATCATTTCCATTTTTTACAGACTAATGCAGTTATCAAGTGATGCTCACAGAATGGATCAGATCCACTTAAAACTTCTGGCTTCTGCTTTTCTGCTGTCAGGCATTAGAAGAGCACTCCATTCCTCTGCACAGTTCTAAGTTGTTATTTAGGATATATGTAAAATGATCCTCCAGTATCGTAGTTCAAATTCATGGTAGTAAAATCAGTTGAAAAAATAATTCAGAAATAACTGAATATAAAATTGTTTCACAAAAGAAATTGTGAAAGACTTAATCTCACCAGGTATGCAGGAATAGTCTTGAGATGACTTCCACAGGCTTCAGAAAGAAAGCTCAGGTCCAGGTTGTTTACAAACGACTGATGGATTTGGGTACCTGAATACAGGTTTCCAACCTTTCTAAAGACTTTTAAAAGCAGTGAGGCCTGGAATGTTGCTTTTATCTTGTAAAGTGAACAAACACTAAAGGAAGAAAATTAGAGTTTCTTTGACAGGCTTTGGAAAGACTTACAGTATGGTGAGCCATAATTCCTTGCTCTTTCTCCTGAAAATATTTGATCAGAAATCTTTATTTCCCAGGTAAAGGAGGACTGTGAAGTCATGTTTAGCTGTTTCTTTTTTAGCATTCCTGTGACCTGCACAGATTTCTCCACCTAATTTTTTTTTTTTTTTTTTGAAGAGGGGTTGTAAGTATTGTGCAGTACTTAAAAACTTGATGTCTTCAAAAATATAGGCCCTTATGAGCTTCTCTACAGAACTATTAAGTTTCCCTATAGAATAGTGCAATATTACAATAATGTGTGTGTTATATTGGTTTCATAAGGGTTTCAAGGCTATCAGAACTACAGAAGTCAAATGAACTTCTCATACTCTATGGTCAGCCAGAGATGGAACTAGAAGCAGAAACTTCTGAGCTCCAGTCCATGCTTTCTCAAAATGTGACATCCTGTTAGCTAAAACCAGTGTTGCATTTTCTGCACTGCTTCATCTTATGCTATTTTACAGTCAAAAGTCTGCATCTCTTTCTAAGTGACTCTCTCCAGCTTCCTTGTGTCTGTATTTCTATCTTTCCATCATATCTGTTCTTATATTGTGGCAATATTTGGCCTCACTGAACTCCAAGGAGGTTTCATAACAGAGGAAACTACCACATTTTTGATGGAATCAAAGTAGTTCTGTAAAATGGCATTGACTTACCAGTCTACCAAGTAACATTTTTTAAAATTTCTGAAACAATACCTCATTTTCCTACCAAGGCCTATATTTTGTGCCTTCTATTTGACAGTGGCCTTGGAGCCATTTATTGGAAGTGTTATTATGTTAATGAACGTGATTATATTTAGAAGTGAAATACTGAGACCAAAAATAAGGGGAAAAACCTAGTATGAAAAACTTATAACAAAGCAGGGAAAGAGCCAATTCAGTCCTGTTTTTGTCTAACTGTTGGTTATTCAAAAGCATAAATCTGAGCTGCAGTGCTACAGTGTCACTGGTTTAACAAATACCTCCCTTTGTCACGCATCCTGTCAAGATAATAAAGATTTAAGCTCCAAGAATGTTCTCTGTGTATGAGAAACAAATTTAACAGAGCTACAATTTCCATTCTTTCAAGACATTCTGCCTAGCAGTTCAGTATGGATCTTTAGGGATTATGTTATTCCAAGTGTAGTTTTACTCAGCACCTCTGAGACCAACTACTGTGAAATCAAGTACCTGTATGAAGAAATTTGTCTCCTAATCACATTTTTCTTGCTTCTGCTAACTTTACAGTTCTTTCATTGTAGAGTCATCATCCACTGTGAAGCCACATTATGCAGCTCACATAGACTTACCCTGCCTTTTGAGTTGTTATTTTAGCAATGCCATAGTATCTCCAAAGGCCCATTAAAATATATTGCCTGTTAGGCTGCATTCTCCAGGAAGGCCAAGAATATGAAGGGGAGAGGGCTTGGAAACCTATACAAGATCATGAGAAAGAAGCCATTTAGGAGGAATTGTGATCATGTCAATATTAGCATTTTCTATGGCTTACAAAAACCCAACCAACACTGAAAACAGTGTTCTGCCAGGGCTTTTAGTGTAGTTCTGAGTTTTGAACACCTAATCAAGAAATTCCATATGAAAACAGCAGAACAGAGATATTTCAACTGACAGAATTCATGTTAAGAGTTTTCTTTGGGTTTTTAATAGAAATACCACCATTTCAAACTTAGCAGATTTTTACACTGTACTTGGTGTGAGTGTCCATAAAGAGCAGATTAATAGAGATTGCTATAGTAATATAAACTTTCACAAAAGTAACTTTTTAAACTTTAGAAGTGGGAGGAAATCTCATCTGTGTTAAGGGCCTGGCCTTGCTCTTTTAAACCAGTGTTGGCTTTTTTATTTTGTGTGTGTGCTGCATTGTTGGAGCAGTGTTAATTAGAAATGAATCAACTGTGGCAGACAGGCAGTCAATACCTGATTTAATTATATTATCTTTAAAGAACAGGAGTAGGTAGGTATTGTGCAGGATTCTGCAAGAGCTCTGTGAGGTACAAACACTCAGTATGACTTTAAAGCAATCCTTGCTAAGTTAGTGTTTAGTAGAATGTTTTGTGAGGTGAAGGAAGTGCCTATTTTTCTTCCCCCCTCCCCCCATGCTAATTACTAGGAGACTTTTAATTAGATTCATTTGTAATTACTTTTCTCACAGCAAAGTTGGTCTAATGCTGAGGGTATAACCCATGTGAAAGTCAGTTTGCTTTCCTGTCCTGTGCTGTGTTGCTCACTGGGGGTTTACGTGGTTTCAGATTCTTAAAGATGAGATGACCTCAGATTCAGCAGGGATGACCCTTGTTATTTCTGCCAAGACTGGAAACTGTAATTGTATGCATGTTCTGGATGCAGACTCAGACATTAATGCTAATAAGATAGTATTGAATATTTAACATACCAGGATCTTTGCTATTGTTTTCAGGCATCTAATGAAGATTGCTTGGGTGACTTGAAGGTTGGAACTGAAACATTTCTTTGTGGCCAGTGAAGACAAGGGTGTTCATAGAGCAATTCAAACCCGAGAGCTTTAGGAGCTGATAGGCAACTAGTAGAAGTGTGAGCTCTCATTCCTGGCTTTTATTGGTTTATTCCAAAAAATGTTTGAATAACTTTTGATGTTACTACTCAGTAAAAGAATCGTTCAGCCTTTATATTGGAAGGAACTTTGATTGTATTTTATTTTGTTTGGTTCTTAAAACCCTAGAATATTTTGAGGTACAGTAATGTAATGAAGGTTTCTTTTCCATTGGTAGCTGATATTTCATGGGGAATATAATTTCTGATGAACCAGTAACCAAATATGTTGCATTAACTTGAACACATGTGGCAATTAATTGGTACCAGTTGAGGCTCATGTGCCTTATGGCTGCCCAGCTGCTCTGTACAGGGTTAGGTTAGAAAACAGAACTTTACCTTTTAGGGTTTGAACAGGAACATCTGCCCAAGCAAGCTGCTGAGTAAAACAAAAAGGGAATGTGTTGTAATGGAAACATTTAAAGACAGATTAAGTCCTGCCGTTGAAACCAAAGCAATCACGTGTTTGCTTTGGGATGTTGTTTTACCTCCGTATTTATTTCTGTGGTGCAGATGAGTAGAGCAGTGGACTTTTTTTAAAGTAGCCTGCACTTGCACCCCTCTGCAGTAACAGCTATAGAATAAACAAATGAAAATGGAAAGAAACCAACAAAAAGAAAACCCACCAAAAAAACCAAACTCAAAAAAAACCCAAACCAAAATCCAAAAAACCCAACATCACCCAAGCCAAAAACTACCAGAATAATGCTCAGGTTTTAGAAAGGAACGACGTAGTATTGCAGGTATGATTGGTGCTTGATACCTGGACAACTGTTTTTATAGTCAGAACACAATTTTTATTTTCAGAATTTACTATTTGTGTGGTTTTTATTTGGGATTATTTTAAGTAATTAAATTGTGCCACTAATTTTGGTGACCAAAAATAAGGCAGGCAGACCTTCCTGTACTTCCCAAACTGCGCTGAAATTTTGCAGACACATTGAAAGGTTAAAATAAACAATACTCCAGAAGAAGGTTTTCAGCAGAGTTAAATGAATTTCCACAAATGTTTTTCCTGCCTCTAAAGGGATTGTCACAAAGATTTAAATCAGCAAGAGTATTTAGGATACTTTGCATTTCTGCTTTATTACTCAGTTGTTCTTCAAGACATTTGGATCTTTGTGTGCTACTCTTCAAAAAATTGCAAGTACTATCCCAGAAAATGAAGTACTGAATATATAAACTAGAAACATAGTCATATTAAAGACCCCAATTCATCAATTTTAAATAGACAGGGTTAACTTGGGATTCCTCTTTATGTTCTCATATGTTCTGTATTGAGTATTTGAGTTCCTTGTACCATATATTTCTGTATGGTGATTTTTCAGTGCTTGGTGTTGTAGCGTTTTGACTGAAAATTCAGCTGTGGCACAGGTTAGCGGAGCTGACTTGGACTCAGTCTGAGTGTTGGATTTCAGTTCTAAATGCTGAGGTATTTGCTTTTCAGAAACCCTTCCGCAAGTGTTCTGTGTATGTGTGAATAATGCACAGTGTGTGTGAGATGGGGTGGGAGGGCTGTCTTTAGAGCAGCGTAGAGAAATCGGAGGTTTCAGAACTTCAGCAGATTTTTTTTTTTTAAATGAAACCTGTATTTATCTTTAGATGGGGTTTTGTTTGTTTATTCTTCAGTTTAGCTTCTTTCTGTGATGATGTGTCTTTGCTAGGGTTACGGGTTCTTTTAATTAGTATTTATGGCTCACATTTTGTCCTTCAGAAAAATTTTCCGGTTTCTGCTTCCAATGTATATTAAAGTGCTTTAGCATTTTACAGATTCTTGCTTTCACTTCTGTTTTAATGTTCTGCATGTGACAAAACAGATGTAGAATAAATATTTAAATTAATAAACTTGATTATCGTTGTTTTATGCACTTTAAAGTCTAAAATAGCAACATGCATATAGTAAGAATTTGTAAGTAACCTGTGAGTAGTAACAAAACCTCGTATTTTCTTGGAGAATACTCCCCTTCACCTTCAAGTGTTTTGGTACTAATAATACCCTAACTGCAACCTCACCTCTGAACTGGTTTGAAAACCCTTTGTGAGAAGAAACAAAATAAACAAAAAATGCTTTTTGACTTTGGGAAGATTCATCTGAAATGACCAAGATTGAAGACAAATAAGGATACTATGAGGGCCTTTGTAAAGTAGTAATCTAAACAGGTTCCTTAAAAATAGCTCCTGAGAGCAGGCCATCAATCAAGACAATTGCTAACTTGGAAATGGTAGATTATTAATAATTTGCTCAGGCTTTTAAGTTCAACTATTTCATTAGCAATTAAAGGAACAGAAGCTCTTTTTCCACATAAACTGAATATAAGCTTATATGAGTGTTTTCTCACTGAAGAGGGGAGGTAGGCATTTACTTTTAAGATACACAGCTCCCTTGCAGCTTCTGATGTACTAATTAGTGTGTTTAATACTTCCTATTTATGAACTCTTTATCATTTTCTATTAGTCATGATTTGAATGTTACATTTGGGTTTTAATTATGTTGTGTAGTTTGATTTATCCAAGCTGCATACTTCCTGCCATATCATAAAAGAAATACAATATATTAGCATATTTTTAATTGGTTTCTCTCTCTTGTCCTGCTCCTCAGCACATTCATAACTTCCACAGAGAGAAAGGCAGGTGATAAAAGTTTTCTCTTTGATTTTTAAACTTGTTGCAGTTCTTGTCACCTGGCAAAAACCTATTTGCCTTCTTTTCAAGTTTGGGTGAATGTCATTCAAGTAGAAATTGAAATGTAAAGGATTCCTTTAAACAAAATAGTATGAAAGTTTCAGACCGGCCAATGCTTGACATATTAGGCATGATTTCACTAAAGCTTTACCTTTAAGTTTTATTCAACAAATCCAACACAATCCACATGCAAGCACAGTGGCTGCCTTCCAAGACATGTGCTTTTCACTGCCTTCAAGCACTGATTCCTGTCCCATGGCAAACACTGGAGGGGCCTCTCTTTCTTTCCTGTGGTGTTTCAACTCCTATCCCCCGTATGTTCAGCCTGTCTGCATTTCTCCCACATAGCAAGAGCAAGGAAATCCTTCACTTCTGTTATGTGAGGCTTTGTACAGAGGGTTTGGGTAATGCAGTTTTGTACAAAAAGCACGGGCTGAGAGGGTTGGAGACTTCAGCCTGGAGAAGGGAAGGGTCCTGTAGCACCTCCCAGTACCTGAAGGAGTGGCTACATGACACTTGGAGAGGGACTTCACTTAAGGGCACAGAGTAGCAGGACAAGGTGGGAATGGCTTTGAACTGACAGAAGGCAGGGCTAGATGAGCTATTACAAATAAATTCTTTACTATGAGGATGGTGAGTCACTGGAACAGGTTGCCCAGAGGAGCTGTGGATGCCCCACCCCTCACAATGTTCAAGGACAGGCTGGATGTGGCTTCAAGCAATCTGGTCTAGTGGAATGTTCTTTGCCCATGGCAGGGGGATTGGAACTACACAGCCTTTAGGGTCCCTTCCAATCCAAACTGGTCTCTGATTCTATGAAAATGAGATGTAGAACCCCCACACTTCAATCCTTGACACACTCTCAAATATTTATAAACCTTTTTATCTATTTTTTTGGTTTGTTTTTTGTTTTTTTGTGTTTGTTTTTTTTTTTTAAGTTGCCATTGTTTCTTAAGAGATGGATTTGGGAGATGTCTTCTCAAGCTTTTTCTGAAGTTTTGTTAATACCAGGCTAATTCATTCAACTTAAAAAAACAGATTTCCTGCAGTGATTTCATATATGGGATTGTTTTGTACCTTAATAAGAATAATGGGATTTGATACATTTCATATACACTTTGTGAATTGATTTTATGTGAAGGAAAAAAATTGCAGCTGAGCTGTCTTGTTGACTAAAGCAAGGAGTGAGTAATGGTACTTAAAATTTTGAAGTTTATATCAATCTGAAGGTTTATATAAACCTGAAGTTTCCACTATTTTATTACTTATATGCAAGGCTCCATCTCTCACATGAGTTTATATTTTAAAAAACCTTTGTTATTTGGAGAGAGAAAAGTTAAAAACTCTAGTTCAGTTGCTTTATCTAAGTAAAAGGAGTTGCACATAAAGCAGAGTCATAAACTCTCAGAATCAAAGACAACTTCTGATGTGTGCTTGATTCAAATTTTAAGTGAAAATAGGGAAATTCATAAGGCCAGATATTTCTCCATAGTGACTAAAACCTTTCCCAATTTACTGTATAACCATCAGATTAAACTATTTTAAATTGAAATAATATTGCATTCTAATAGCACAAAAACCCACTCCTTTTTTTTTTTTATATTAATCTTTTGTGGACAAGCTAAACGTGTTTTTATTTGTAGACATAGTACCAACAAAAGACTAGTTGAGAAGGTATCTGAGTAGAAAGCTTAGAGACAGAATATTCATTTCATTTCATTTATGATTAGAGAAACACTGAAGATGCATGTTTTGTTTCTTATTCTTTTCAGTGGACATTTAATTGCATAATTATGTTGAGAATAGCTTTTGAAACTCATTCAAAATCTTAAATTTCATGCTGAAATAATTGGTTAGCATTTGAAGAACATTATTTTGATTCTCTTTATGCTATAAATCCCTCCTTAAGTTTTTATGTGAGATTTGCACCAGAGTAATTGAGCTCTCACTTCTGATTGCATTAAAACACAAGTTTTCTTAATACAGGGAACCTATTCCTAGGTGCAAATCTAATGGATATTTTTGGGATAGAGAAAGATACAATGTATCAGTGGATTGTTCCCTCTGATATTTAATAAGAAAGATGTGAACATGCAGGGAATGCAATTGTGACACCATTAGCTTTGTGGAAGTGTAGACTCCGAGAGTTCCTAAACTTTTGTTTTTAGCCTCTCCTTAACTAATCTAGCACGGGAGATAAGCAAGCATCTGTATTGATCATAAATGCATTTGTAGGTGCAGAAATTAATCTGCAGAAATTTCTTTTGAAGGAAGACATTTTGTGTCACAGTTCTAAATGGCAAAGGGTTTGATAACAAAGATAACAGTCTAAAAATTGGTGGGGTTGTCAGGTCTGTCAATACCAAAAATTTATTTTGCTATTAGCATTGCATATGGCAGGACTGTGGCAAACTCCTCCTTGCTCATAACAGTGGGCATTCTTAGGGGAAAAAAAGAAAGTTGTTTGATTGGCTATTATAGGAATTATGCCTTTTTATACGTAGCTTGTTTGGGAAAAGAGGTTTGGAAAAATAGATAAGAATCAAGTACCTTTCTTCTGTGGTTACTTGATAACCAAGCAATTTGCAAATAATTTGGGTCATGCCAGTGACTAAAACTGCACAGTACTCTTACTCCGCCTTATAGAAATAGTTACATATAAACATAAGAATTATTTCACTACTCTTGCAATTTAAATTTATGTATTTGTGTTTATTCCTGGAAAGCCCAAGTCCAGATTCTTATCTATAGTATAGAGACTTTTGTACTTAAAGTTCTTTTAGTCTGTATATCCATCTTCATTTCAGGGCAGTTTGGGAATAATGAGTGGCATCTGTGTTAGCTGGAAGTTTGAATCCCCAATGTCTTACCAGATTTTCTCATCTTCATCCTGGCAGCAGTGATGAAAAAGGAAAGCAAACTTCTCTGCCTAAATCAATAATGATAACTTTATTTTTCATCTGCTGCAACATCTTTGCACAATAATAATGAAGTGATGATGATCATGTTTTCAATGGTAATTAAGCAACCATGTGCTCTAGAAATACTTATGTAGCTGTAGTTCATTAAATGGAGTTAGGCTCTAATATTTAAAATTATCAATATTTGATAATTTTACAATATTTTAAAAGATGCAAACATTGAAAGAAATCTTACAACCTAAAATTTAATGTGTTGTCAGAATGCACTTTGCCTATAACATCCTTAATTTTTAATGACATAATTGATAAGTTTGTGTACCTTAAGATTCAAAATTACTGTATTTCTCAACAGTAAGGAAATAGCTACTCTGAAATGAAGCCTATGAGAATTTGGTCATTAACTTGATACATCACAGATCGATCAGAAGATTCATGCAGAAGAGAGTGGAGCTGTGTATCACCTGTGGACAAAAAGCTTACTTTTTGACAATTAATCTGCTTATCATAATTGTGCATGAGTTTCCCTTTCATGCTAAATATTAGACTACAACTTATTTATCTTTAACTAGTACTACAAACACTTTAGAGGCAAAAGAAATTTGGCAGCAGAGAGCTGACAGGAGAATAAATAGCCAAGAGTGTGGGTATGTGGAGCAGGGAGCCCTGAAGTACCAGACATTTAGAAGCCAAGAACGTAGGCAGACTTACTTTCCTTCCTAAAGAGGATCAGAATGAAGTAATGCTCCAGGTTTTTCTAGGTGATATATAAACTAATTATAAAAGTCACTAAAGTGTTGATAATGCTTTTCCCTGTTTAGCACCTGATCACTATAATTCTGAAGAAAATTAGGGAGCCTTTCACTCCATTGAGCAAAACAGTAGTTTCAACTGTAGTCATTTCAGAAACACTGTCTATGCCTGTTTGAATGGCAATTGAATAGAACAAAGAACATTCACACAAAACGTTCTCTATTTCTTAAATCTGTTTGAGACTCATATGTGTTACTTGCCAAATGCTGGAGCAATGCTGTATATTTGAAGGGAACAGAGAGGAAATCTTTTTTTAAATTCCCTGGTGTCATTTGCAAGAACAATTATTTTAAAATGCTTTTTCACTTTTCAGAGTGTCAGATTTTGGATGAAAACTTTCATTTTAAAAGTCCTGTTAAGAATATGATAATGCATGCTGTTGGCATCTACAAGTTTAACCTACCTAAACAGTACTCTTTCTGTGTTATTCATTCTTTGACTGATTACAGTTTCTTCAATGCAAAATGAAAATACGAAATGCTGAAGCATTCCCCAGCCATAGTTATGTTCTTGTTTCATTTGTCTGCTCCTTTGAGGACCATTATTCCCAAGTTAATTTTGTGTTGAAGGTATAGACTGTGAACTTAGGCACAGCCTTAGGCAAGAGTCCTCCTTTTGGTGCTATGGTGGCTGTCTCTGATGTGTGGTAGCTGTAAGATAATTTCTCCATCTAGTCACTATTACTTTAATTCCTGCCTGAGGACTCAAGTCGTTTTCAGCTAAAACTTGCTAACCTTTTAAATGGGGAATACGTTCAAATGCACTTGGTGATATAATGCTCTCTTTTGTTTCTAAAAGACTATTCTGTTCCTCTGAAATGCCTTGTGAAGGCCAAATAGAATTGCAGACCAAACTGAAACTTGTGTGTATCTATATATCTGTTTGTTCAGCAGGGACAGCGTTACCCAACAGCTCGGTGTGCACAGCTTTTCCTTTACAACACAAGTTGGTGAAAGTTCAGAAGCCAAATGGATCATAACCCCTCAGAGTTAAATAAAGTGCTGAGGGTTGACAACAGATGAGGAAAGTTCTTTTATCCACAGATCCCTCACCTGACTTTGGAATGATGTTTTCTACTGTATAGACAAATGCAGCTGTAGTTGTGCCTGGTGTAACAGTCTCCCCCAGGCTCTAATGGACAACTGCATTGTGCAGGTCAGAATTACTGAGCTTTACCAGCACACTACACTGGTCTCACTGTTCCCTAGGGTTGGTTGATAAAAAATAGATGAGAAAGGTAATTAGAACACAAAGCTGTCCAAAGTACAGACATCTTTTGGAAATGTCTGGGTTACAAGAGTAAAATCATGTGAGGGATAAGTGAGAGACGACTGCTCTGTAAGTTGCATCATTTGAAGTGTAAATTGGAATTAAGAATGCCTATGCTTTGCTTGGAAAGATCTATTTTTGCCAGGGTTTCATTATTCTTGAAACTAAAATGTGCTGAGTCTTGTGAAGTCAGGCAGTTCCTGGGAAATTTTAGAAGTCACTGACTGCTTTTCCAAGTCCATGACTCACTTTATATTATGCTAGCAGTGTACAAAAGAAGGGAGTAAAACAAAACAGAAGTTGTATAATGAAGGAGAAGGTTGTAAACAACTAGAATATACTCAAGCATGTATTACAGAGTTGGGGTTTTGTTTTTGTGTTTGTTTGGTTCTTTTTTTAATATAGTGATGGGGAATATTAGGGTTCTTAAGTGCTTGAATGTTTATCTGTAAAAAAAAATAAATTATAAGTACAAAGTACACAAGACAGTATTTACCTATAGAAAGAAAATCATAATTCTAAGCACAAGCTGCTCTCTGAACTGTGCTAGCCCAAAATGATTTCCCACTGTTTCCTTTAGACACTTGCAGTTCCATTTTATCTTGTTCTCAGGAGCAGTAATTTAAAGCACGTAGTAGAGATGAAGTCCTCCTCATTTTTTGTCCATGTTCTCTCTTAGGAGGTAATTTAAGCACTTTTGAGGATGCAAGGAAACAGTTCATGTATCTATATTTAAACATCTAACTGGTGTCTAAGAGTCTGTAATCTCACAGGCCCCTTCAGACAGGCCTTGCAGGGATGGAAGATGATTCTGAATGACCCTCTAGAGGACGTGAGGTTAAGCCAACTTGCCTTTGAGGAGTTGCTGTTTTGCTGTGGCCACAGAGAACTAGAGGAGGCTGAGCTGCTGGTTTAGCTGCCAGAACTTGGCAAATCAAAATACTGTTCTTGGCACTGATTAACCTAGTAAGCTCAAAATGAGGTAAAAATAGTTTGTGGTAACAGAAGAGTAAACATTTACAATTTTGTTAGTAATCTAGTTTAAAGCCAAGAAATTTATATAGCATTACATGTATCTCTGTGTTAAAATTCTGGGTGTTTAGTCACCAATTTACTTTTTTTTTCCCCTCAATATTTAAGTAGATCCCTTTTTTAATATAAATTTGTTTATTTACTTATTATTTTGGACTGCTTTTTCTTGTAAGTCAATTAGTATTATCTGATATTGTCTTGTGATGTCAGTCCAGATAATGAGTAATCATTGAGAATCTTATTCCTGTTAATTTTCATAAGGAATAAGTAGTTGAAAGTAATGTTCTGTTTAGTACATGGAAATGGAATTGTTTGGGGGTTTTGACATCTGTAAAATATGAGATAACCAGCATGCCAATATAGAACAGAATAATTCAGTCACTACTTCCCACCAACAGAGAGATGCTTCCCTATTTCCAGGCAGGTAGGACTTTACCACTTGCAATGGTTATTTGGGAAGACAAAAGCCTTAACTCTGGACATGCACCTCCCTTCCTTGTTCTTCCCACAGGTTTTATTGCTGGGGGAAGGGTGTGGAATATCCCTCGGGCCAGTTGGGCTCATCTGTGCCAGTGGTGTCCCCTCCCAGCTGCTCATGCAGCCCCAGCCTGCTTGCTGGTGAAGCAGAGAAGGCCTTAGCTCTGTGACAGTCCTGCTCAGAAATAGCTGAAACATCCCCATGTTTTACTGTTTTGGTCACAAATCCAAAACACAGCCCCATAGCTGCTCAATTGTGATGAAAAAAATTATCCCAGCCCAAACCGCTGTATGTGTGGAAAAGTGATCGAAGTGATAATTCTCAAAACTCACTATCAATATATGAAATTCTGTGTTTGTTATAACTACATTCATCTTTATTCTAGAATGTATGGGCTTACTTTTTTAAAAATTGAAAATAAAATAAAAATGAATTTTTAGGAGTTCTACAGTTTACTAAAATATGCATATCTTGATTATCAATTTTTTAAGAGTGTTCAGGAAGGAAAAGACTGATTATCTGCATGCCAGTATTCTAGTATAACAGTGTTTTGGTGTTTGGTTTTTCTTTTCACTGATTAGGTACTGCTAGTAGACCTTACACTAAAAGCTCTATAGATGGTTTTGATTTCTTTCACCATATATGTGCATGTATGTTTATAAATGATGATATAAAGACATGAGAAAATGATCCTCTCTTGTGTTACTCGAGAATATGCCAACGCAGCTCTTACACGTGTTCTTCCACACCTACACCAGTAGTGGTGTAGGCTGAATAATCAGTAGCAGGTTTTAAATCATGCAAGTAGCTTATGAATCAGAGTGATGTTTTGTCAAATGATTCAATCCCTTAGATAATTAAGCTGGGACAGATCTTGGGCTTTCAAAAGTCTTAATGGATTTTGGAAACTTAAGGCCCTCAGGAAAAACAGTTCAACTGTATATCAGCTTTTATCTATTAATGTCAAATGCTGGAATGTAATAGAATTGACTACAGAGAGACCGTGTGAAGTGTTCAGCTTCATTATAATTGTTTGTATGAGCAGTCCATGAACACTTGGTTGAGCTGATTTTGCAGAATGTTATGCTTCAAAATCCTTTCTGAAATTCAGCTTTTCATTGCAAAAGAAATCTGGTTGCATATTACTTCACAAACTACCAGTTTTTCAGCTATTTGAGTCTTTCATGACAGAATAATTTATCTTCAAGTGGTAGGAAACTTAGTGGAATATCCAGTTAGTGAATTGTTTTCAGCTGCTTTCCTTTGACCCCAGGCTCATCTTCATTTTCCCCAGGGGATCAGTGTTCACTGTCATTCAAGAATGAGCAGAAATTACTGGCAATGATGTTTTGCAGAGCATTACATAGAGTAACTTCTTTTCAAAAATAAAACTCTTCATTGTGTCACTAGCCAAGTAAAAAGTCCCAGACATATGCAAATGAATGTAAAATCACTTGCTAAATTTTGCTAGTAAAACAACTTGGAAGAGTGTTCTCTGTGTGGGAAGATGCCAGTCTGTGAAACACTGTGATGAACTGTTTGATTGAGTTATTCCATAAGGAACCCAACAATGGAGGAAGTGATTCAGGATTTGGTAAATGATGTTGAGGTTTAATTACTTCCTTGGTATATGTTACTCTCAGTATTTCCAGTCTGGTATTTATTTTTTCTTTTAAACTCAGTCCATTAAATGTGTTTAATAGTATATGATATGCTTGGAAATTAGATGGAATTTATAGGCACATGATTAAAAGTTCATGTCCTTCCTAACAATTAAAGGGAAAAAACATGCTGCTTGAATAAATGGCTGCATCATCTACAACTTAATTGCATGACTGTGCTCCTTATTTATAAATTCTATTTTCAGATAGAAATAAGGTCCAAGCTTATTGCATTTCTCATGTAGATTCCAAGGTTTCAGACTTATTTCTCTTTTCTCCCCTTAAAAAGTATATTAATATTTCACTTTGTGTTGCTTTTATTTTTAGTGGCTTTTAACAAATACTTCAGCAGATCCTAACTGTTGCTGCTCTTGAAATTGTCAGCCAGTCTTGTCTACCCAAAAATAATTTATGGATTAATGATAATATGTATAAGCAGCGATATGAAAATATCTAGACCTTTGAAACAGAGTAGTGATTGTGTATGGGGTGGTCTTTTATGCTTGATACCTCTATTCCTCATACTTTCCCCCCCTCATTTGTTTTTAAGAGCATATTTAGTGTGGGTAGCAAATAGATTTTTGTTTTAGTAACTGCAGGGTCTATTCCTACTCCTTTTTCATTATGTTAGATACATGTTTTCAAAAGTATTTTCTTTGCTGATTTATTTTTGCCTGAAACTATGGAGACAACATGCCTGGTTGGGATCTAAAAGGGAGGCACTGTAAGCACTTTTATTCTGTTGAATAATTACCTTCCATTGCTTTCAAGATGGCAACTTTTTAAATTAGATCCCTTTTTGGAGGGACTTTCTGAAATCAGGCCAGTGGCAGCAGTTGAATTGCAAGAAACTGAAAAATGAGTCTGATAAGCCGTGTTTTTCAAATTTACACCATCAAAAACTCTTAAATTGTTTTTGATATACCCATAAATGTGAAAGCATCTCCGCACCTTTGTAGAGAAATATTGGTTTTAGTAGTCCTGAAATAACATGAAATGCTTTTTTAATTAACATGATAAATTCTCAGATGTGATGAGCAATGATAAAATAATAAGGTTTTTTTCCTCTAAATGAGCTATTGAAATGGTGATATTAGTAGTACTAGAAACGTTTTATTCCCAAGAGCATTATAACTATTGACAAGTTGACACAATGATGATAGCTTTGGTTTCGGGGGTGGGTTACTGATTTAACAACTGGAATGTTTTTACAGTAGTATTTTTCTTCAAAGAACAGAAATGCCTTATCTGATTAAGAATTTTATTCTTGTACTTTATAAGCTCATAAATAAAATATTATGCAAAATCGATGCTACAGTAATCCTTTATTAACATGATTTCAAAGGAAGATTTTCTGATATTAATTCAATTGGCTTCAGTAATACATGACAGAATAGCATTTTTGTAATTGCCTTTTTATTTCAGTCCAGGCAACTGAAATCTATATGCTGTATGGGACCGGACAGTGATTCTTTTTTTTATTGACTCATTCACTTATTTTAGAAAACGGAGCTCTGCTTTTATTTCTATATATTTGGTCTATGTTTTGCAATAGATGAACATCCTGAATGTAAAACACAAAAACTTGGAAGCTGTGTATCCTCACACAGCATTGTGGAGTTAGCAGGAAGGTAATCTAAAACCTGTTCCCTCCAATGGCAGCTTGTCCCACTGACAGTATCTTTAGTGCCCTAAGTCAGAAGAGCACACAAAGGCATGTTTCCTGTTTCCTTCCATTCCTGCGTGGGTGAGCTAGGAACAGTTGTGGCCACACTCCTAAAGGTCAGCTTTTCTCCATGTTTTACTTCATCTCTGCTACAGTACTGACAGTGACCTTTCCTGAAAACAGAAATGCCATTTCTGGGATTACATCATCGTAAGAAATATGTCCAGATGAAATGCTAATTGTTATACTGTGATGTTTCTCAGAACACAGTGTACATAAAAAAAAGAGGAGTCATTGCTGTGTTTCTAAACTGGATTCTATAATTAGTTTATGGGGGTATTTGGTAGGTAGCAGTGAACTTGGGGTCACTGCCTTAATCACCTCAGTGTGGTAGGGACACTTGGGTACATGTAATAATTTGTCAGTGTTGCTCAGTGATGTATTCAAAGGAATCCTTTACTCCAGTACTGGGAAAAGTTCTGACCTGTTACCCAGCATGTGGCTGGGGATTGTGGGACCACATGTAGCTCATAACAGAGGTTGGAAGTTTCCAGTTAGAACATGTACACCAGTTTAGAGACATTGCAAGTCTCATTTGACTTCTCAAATGTACCAGAAGTTGGAGTCTGTCTTTCTAGAGCATGCTTAACCCTTGATATCATGGCTTGTCTTCCTTTAATAAGCTTCTAAACTATCTGTGGATTAATATCACTGTGAGAAAATTGAAGAGAATAAATTACATTTATCAGTGTGTTCCGAGATGTCTAGTAGTGTGTTGACAAGAGGGAAGGTTATAACTTATGATCACATGGAGGAAGAATGAGATTTGGAGGAGTAATTATACCAGTTGGGAGCAAAAATACGAAGCAGTGCTTTTCCTAGCAATTGCCAGTGTTGGATTCAAGTCATGGCCTTTGAATGATTCCTGCAAACAGCGATTCCTGAAGTTCCCTGTAAGTGGGGATGGATAAAGAGAATTAGTTGTGCTTCCTAAGCAGTGTTGCAGTGGGTGCATTTTTTTAAATAGTTGTAATATTTCTGCATATCATTCAAAAATGAATTACTTTTTTCCCCAATAAGTTTTGCTATAGAAGTTGTAACACCTAAGTAAAAAAGTTTTTCTTAATTCTCTTGGATGGAGTGAGAGTCAGAACTCCTTATGGAAACACCTTGGGGGTGTAGGGGAGAAATCTGTTCTAGGGAACCTGCTCCTGGCAAAGATTTCAAAAACCTCTGCAAGTGTTTTTCTATCTTAGAACACTTATTGCACTTCATGTTTAAGTGGTTGAATGTGCTGTCTTGTTTTACTGTTCAGGTTAGCTAAATATAAGTTTTGTAAGAGGGTAGTTTCTGCTCAGGTATGCCTGGACAGGGACCTAAAGGCATTCTAAGTATTCAGTTATCCCGTACTCCACACTATCTCCTTTAAGTTCCTGCACTTGTAGGAGGTTGCCCCCTTGGAGTTCACCTGCTATTTCTAAAAATGCATTAGGAATTTAAGTAGTGCAGAATGTCTGACTTCCAGCTCTCCTAGGTAAATTTAGAAATTGAAATTATGCTTTTATTCTTTACATTCTGTCATTTTCCATACTTCCTGTCATTTCCATACTAAAGGTAATTATTTTCTTTAAAATGCTCTAATTTTATGTGCATATCCTAGTTGTCTGTGAATTTGTATAGAAATCCAAAGTAGAATGCCTTGTGTAGAATGCTTTTACGTTATGTAAAAAAGCCACCAGAAAAATAGTAAATATATATTCACTCAACAGCCAAATTTCTCACCTTACATCTGTAATTAGAATATGCTAAGTAAAAATAAATCTGTTTATTAATAGTAATTTCTACAGGTACACTATGTTATTTTAACATCCAAACAAAATGGACATAAATTTTACACTATTTTCCTGGGAAAAAAAATGTGTTTTCATTTTTGTTGCAATAATTTCTATGACAAGTGTGTGATAAAAAAGGTACATGAAATGTATTGTTCATTAACTTCTGAGTGGTTTACAGACCTGTATTTCCTTTTTATCTGTTTTAAGAATTAGGTTTTTCTTAGACAGGCACAGCCCACCCACTGAATATTTGTCAGGTTGAATGAATTTAGACCAAGGATTTGTGTTTTCCTGAAATGTTGGATACTGGCTGAGTTTTGCAAGTGTTATAGGAGTTCATTTTCCACCTTTAAGTATGTGGTTATCATATTTGATTGTGCTAGACCTGCTCTATTGTGCTTTTATTGCGCTCTGAACAGCTTTGATTTGTATATTAAGATAGTTAAATGTGATTTAGAATATATTAAAAGAAGAAAGATGGTTTACAAGGTATTGAATTAGCTGCAAATAATGTGGGTGGTAACTAAAGTAGTGTATTCAGTACACACATAAAGACTGAATTAGAGCTCTGTGTATCCCATTCATCCAGAGCCAAATGTACTTGAAAATGATATTAGCAAAGGATCCAGGGCCCATACATGCATGGCATTTTTCAAGCTGCATTTTCACAACACAGTTTCATGTTAGCTTGGGTCCTAAGCAGAGGAAGCCAGAATTTTCATGTCACTCTTCCTGTTTTCTGCCTTTTCCATTAGGAGTCATATTTACGCAACTGAAAATGCATGTTTGCACATTTGCACAGTCTGCATTTATAACAGATATGAGAGACTTTTAGTCTCATAATCAGATATTTCAGTGACAGAGATGGTTCTCAGGAGATCAGCAGATGCCAAAGCAGGAGAGAAGAGCCTTGGGTTCTGCACCTTCCTCCTGCAGCAGCAGCAAAGGTCCTTGCTGTTCCAGTAGAGTGGGAAATAGCTGTATTTCTTGGCCAGGCATTCTGGTGTGGGATGCAGTCTTGCTGGTAAATCACCTGTACTATTCGAATTGTGAAGTTTGCTTCAAGGGTTGCTATGCCATTTAGTACCTTAAGGACTAATTAAAAACCCTTAGTTACCTAAAGATGGCCATATGTATCTCTTGAAACTGTTAATCATGAACATCTGTGTGCAGGTATTTAGGTAGATAAGGTAGATAATTTTGGTTGTTGAGATCCATTTTTCAAGAACTATGAGGGTTTTAACAGCATGTTCTCCATATTAATGTACTCTTTTCCAAGCAAAAATAGAACATTCATGTTTGATTGATGTTTAAATAATGCCATTATCAAGAAGAATAATAGGATGGACATCGACAACTTCCCTAATTACTGTACTTGACAGAAAGCCAATGCTGATTAGAATTACAAATTTGTTAAAATAAATTATTACACTGTTTTTAATCAACATAACATGCCTCAGTTGAAACAGTTTGAATAACTACAATGTTGCCCTTTAAATTTTGTGTTATAAGTAAAGGGGAATCATCTGTCCTTTGTAGAGCTTGAGTTAAATAAGTATGTTATCCTAAACCAGCATTTTTTTTCTTATAGGAGCTCTTATGTGAGCAAGAATTTTAAGTGGAGAAAATTCTATTTAGAAAAGCCATTTTATTTCCTTTGTTAAGGAATTTACTATTCTATTAACTATTTCTAAATTAAAATGAAGTAGAAATAGCACAGACTTACAACTGTATCTATACTTTCCAGAATTGCCCCCTAAAACTTTGGTATTAAGCGCTTAAATAGTTCCTTCAAAACCTCTCCTAGCTAAATTCTGTAATTGAGTGGAAAAGATGATACCACTAATCTTTGACATATACTCTCTAGAGAGCTGTTGGAAATGTTCATAAGCTCTTCTTTAATGTTTCTAGTCTTAAAAGGAACTGAGAAAGGTTTGAATGCCTAAAACTTCCATGTCCCATCTAAACAGGACATCAGAAAATGCAATACGTGGCAAAAAACTGTTCAACCTGCATATTCCATCTTCAGGAGAACTGTGTATAGTCATACTGATCTGTGTGACTGCTGAGATATGTAAGCATTTGTAAAGTAGATATAAAGGGCTCCTTCAAGTTTGTGGGTGGTTTTATCTGTGTTTTGTTTTTTTTTTTTTTTTTTTTTTTTTTTTTTGTTTTTTTTGTGTTTTTTTTTAATATTTATGCACTTGTGATGGAAGTAACAATAAATCAGAGAAATCCAGACTGGCTCAATCTGCTTAATGGTAGAAGCACAGTCCAGCTATTGTGCTAGCAGTCAGAATTAGTTGAAGGTCTTGTTCTTACATCCAGATTTTGAATTTTTAATACCAAACCCATCCCATCCAAAAATTTAGTTCAATCTACTTGAGAGTTCCAGATGCAATGCTGTCCAAAACAGCTCTGGAAAGCGAGTGCTTTGAGTGCGGATACAGATGACTGTAGCTGATGATTTTTGCACAGACACAGTTTTGGTGTCTTAGTAGGAGGCTTATATACCTTAGTTGTTAATTAAGACAATCTGACTGCATCAAGAAACAAAATGAGAGTTTATTCCTCTTCGTCTAAAGTTGGTTCTACTCGGGAAAAGGCTTTCTTCTTTCTCCTTGTTTACATTCTTGCATCTCTATGTTCCACTGAGCAGGGATTTCAAAAGTACAAGAAGGAACTCTCTTCACACAATTATGCATATTTCTAAAACTAATACACTTCATCAAAACTGCCTAACAACACACAGTTATAGCTAAATATCAACTAAGATATATTTTGTGAAATTGGTGAATTCACACAGTTCTTATCCATCTTAACTTTAACTTTATTAATAGACTCTTCACTTGTATCATACTACAGAATATTAACAGGTTTCTTTTCTCAGTTTGCTGTTAGTCACGGTCATCTAGCAGATTCTACTGTTATCTGTGAGGCCTCTGTCTTGGAAACTGCTTCTGACTCCTTAGTGTGAAAACCCACAAAATGCGTGTTCCAACAGATGACTGTCTAGCAGTGAAGATCCCTGAACTGCAGTGGCTGGGAAGGGCCATTGTGTACCAACAGTGTTCTCACGGACAGCTCCATGGCAGCGTTTGAGCCCGGGTCTGGCCCACCGTTCAGCCCCAAGCAGTGCTGTGTCTCTGTGCACAGCCTCTGCTGGCTTTCTCTATTGCCTGGGTATATGGGGCAACATACAGTTTCCAGGCTTTTTTTTATTTCCTCTGTATTTCTGCTGCAGCACCAAAATGCACAGATTTAGTGGCTCCTGGTAGGAGGAATGGAGTTACCTTTGTATCCTATCATCACCCTTCCAAGTACTAACAATAGGGCTGACTTCTTCAGCAGCTCTGTGTATGTGGCATATCTGGTGTCATTTTCTGTTCGTCATTGGATTATTGTTTTCCGGTGTCTTTTTTATTTTCCCTTGAATTTAGAATTGTGATGGCAGCAAGCAGGACAGTAAAAGATAATGAGAGGGAAGAAACAAACCCAGAATAAACTACTGGAAAGTATAGCTTGATCAAAAGATTGTGAATAGCTATAAAGCAATTTTCATTATTTAAAGTAAAAGAAGCCAATTCCATTTTTCTATTTCACATCAGTTTTATTTTTGTAACTACTCCAATGTAAACAAGATTTTTACTGATCTACTGTTCTAGCTGAGAAATGAGAGGTCTGATGGTAAATTTCATTATTTGTTTGGTGAATAATTTGAATTAACTGTGTGTAACACATATGCTCTGCCTATGACTGAGAGAAATATGTTTTACAGGAGTCATGAAAACAAGCATTGAGCTGACAGTTCCTCCTATAAGAATGCAAGGCAACAAGACAATTAATATTCTTTGAAAATCAATCAGTTAATTTAGGAACCTCTTCGTGTTCCACAAGGATGATTTCTCAACTGGCAGTATTGATAGGTTTGTCAGAAATACCAAAGAATTCCTGCAAAGAATCTGCAGCCTAGCACTTCTACAATAAAATCAACTAAAGGGAACAATCAAGCATCATCTCTAAGTAAAAGTAACTCTGTACTTAGTCTTACATTGCCAGCTCTTCACTGAATACTCGGGAAATAAATGATTTTGTTGCATCTTTGAGATGATGGGGTTAAATTTAGCATTATGCCTTTTTACTAAATTCTTCAATCCTTTTACAAAACAAGGGATACATTTTTTTCCTCAGCTCCATAAGCTTCAATGAAGCTTAAAATTGGTTCAGCTCTCAATAAAATTACACCTATTTACCCTAGCAGGCTTCAATGAGTATAGCTGAGACACACTTCTACCCAGGACAGATCGGTGCTTTCCCTCATTTTTTGTCAGTAATATATTTAAAATAAAATAAATACATGGCCAAGAATGGGATTTCAGTAATTAAAAGTAGTTAAACTGCTTAGCACTGTTTATTCTAGCATATGTACTCAAAGCAAAGGGCAGTGGAGACGATCAGAAGCAATGATCAGTGTCATACAAAAACTGAATTCCTGGTGGTGAAGGTATTTTTCCTCTAAGCTGCACATTTACCCCTACATCTTTTCATGCCTAAGCTGAACAATTACTTTGTGTTGTCTTTGCTTCTTTGAATAGGGTTTCACAAAGTACACCTACTCTTATTGTTAGACGTGTTAAGAAACTGTATCTGTAGTTGCTGTAGTTGTTGTACTAGAGCCCAGTAATGCTGCCTTTCCAACTTGATTTTTTCCCCAGTTGCTACATAACCTGTCTGCATTCTGCAAATCAGTAGTTCAAAACAGCTGTGATAGTGATAGAGTCAATTAGCTATTTATTCAAACAAGCAGAAATCACTCAAAGAAGGTTTATAATGAGAATTTTGTTTCTTATGTCTTTACTGCTTCTGGTTTTATAAATGCAGCAAAATATTCAAGTCAGCATTCTTTCTGTAATTGGAGAATATTTGCTTATCATATTATGGGAAATGAAAGAGAAATGTCTGTTCTGCCACTTGGTAAATCATTAAAAGACAACTACCCAGAAAGAAATGGTTGGAAAGGTCTTTTGGAATTTGTGAGAAGTAAATGACTTCTTGGAGAAATGAATTGAAATTGTGACAAATGCAGAAAGCTAGTAAATACTAGTTTTTAGTACCAGCTCTCCTCCTTGAAAATGCACAGGTCAATAGATAAAGTATGTTGTGCTACGTTGGAAAGTTAAAAAAAAACCTGAAAATGGACTTTATTAGTGTCATGGTAGCATTTACTTTGTGACATTAATGTGTTTTTTAACACCTTTAAAACCAAAACAAAAACAAAATAAAAAGTATATATGGATCCATTAAGAGACAGATTTTTATCAGCTTGACTTGTAGTTACTTAATGTACGTATAGTTCTGTTCGTTTCTATAATACCTCTTTCTTCAGTAAATGAGAGTGGAGCAGTGAACCCAAACACCCACCAGTCTGGGGGTACTTGTGGTGTACATACGGCTCCTCCTTTAGCTCTCTTGTCACATTTAGTCCTTGTTTTGACCTGCCCTTCCATTAAATAACTTTTAAATTGATGTATTTTGTAATTCACTTGTAAGTTTTAGGTATCTGCTACCATGTTCTAATCACTAAGTAAATTAATCTCTACTCATTAAAAACATCATTTTATAGCCCCATTAGGTATCATTTGCAAGACTAATGCAAAAGAGGAATAAATAAGGAAACACACACACACAAAATGTTTGACAAAAATGAGTTTGTTTCTTCAGTGCCAGGCCTTCAAAATCCTCTTTGACTCTGCAGCCAGTTTTCATGGGTTGCAGGCAAAACTCTTATGCAAAATATAAGTAGATTTTGGTTCTGTGCTTTACAATTTGTATTTGCTGGGAAAAACAGGGGAAGAGCTTCATATGCTTCAGCTCCTTAACTGGAAAGAAGATTAGTTTCTTTTTCCAATAAAAAGGATTGAGAATGAAAAACGTTTGCCTCTTGGTCACAGTGGGGAAAGAAGCAATTAAGTCTGGAGGGAACAGGGTCAGGGACTGAGTCCTTTGTAGAGTGAAGGAAGTTTACCCAGTATGGAAAAAGAGATTTTGGGGATTGAATGTTATAATATTGATCCTGCTCACTTATATGTACAGCCACAGAGAGAAACTGGTTTTGCTGGGGGGGGGAGGGGGGAATTATTAAATTAGGGTTTGTATTATTATATTGTCTTAGCATCAGGACATAGAACAAAGTTAATTCTGTCATGGTTGTCCTGGTGGATCCATTTATCTGTTTTTAATACATTTTTGTAAGATAGTATTAAAACTGTTTTATTCCTGTATTAAATAATTCCCCCGTACCAAACAAAAATGGTAGTAAATTAGACATGGTATTGCCCCCCTGGCAGTGTTGGAAGCACACAGGTATATACCCTTTTTAGTGGAGGACAACACAGGAAACTCCAGCCATTGAGAGGAACCACGGGATGTAAATGACAGCTCACTGGAGCCTCTGGCTGGAGAGGACAGAATTCACAAGTGTTGTTATAGCAGAGGGTTTGCAATTATATTTTAGGAAATTACTAGCTTTTTATGAAATTATGACATTTCTCCCTAAAAGCAAATAATTTATCAGAAAAATAATTATGGTATTGAATATAGTGTTTTCTGTCTACATACTTAGAATACTTTCTCAGCAAAAATGTTTTCAAGCAGCCACTAATAGTTATTAGAGTTAACAGGGGCGTCACATTGTATCCCAGGATTTGAATTCAGTGGTGCACACCTGCTATTGCTGACAGTGTCACAAGACAATTACATCATTGATATTCTGAAGGTCACCTGACAATTGCAAAGAAGAATGGAACTGTTTCTGTGGTTCCAAAAGAAATGGTAAGATTTCATAGGAATTTATGCTTTTCCTGCTCAGTCTTATTTGTAACATTTATTACCATAAAAACAGTCTGTAATGACTTATGATCATTGACGATGCAACCATGAAGATGTTAAGGAAATATCTGTGGTCCACATAGAATTACTTTAATAGTACATTTTAAACATGCCCAAGGTGTTTACCTCAACAAATAGACACTTATCACTGTTCACTCAGTGCATGCTCTTCCTTGAAAACACTATTTCCAAGGATGATTGTTCAAGAGTAATTTATCACATGTTTTGTGTTTACCTTGAAATAAATGATACAGCATATGGGAATGTTATAAAAGAATTATCAGTGGGAAATTTGATTTGGAATCTATTGAGTGACCTGACCTTTCAGCTAATGGAAATAATGGACTTTCAAAGAGCACATTTTTCTTATTAATGTAAGGAAAATACATTGTTGCTTATTTGACAATTCTACTTACAGAATCTTGTTGCAGAAGCTAAAACTTCTGAAATTATAGCAACTAAAGGTACAGAAAATCTGTATGCAATTCCTTAGATTTCTACAAATTGACTTTATATAATGTGACTTCACAATGCAGGTATGAACTAACTGTGAAGACATCATTGGAAAAACTTCAGTGAAAGACTGAATTTGGACCCAACCAGTAGCTATATTAGCACTTTCTTTTATCAAATACGGTTGTTTTTTAGGCAAAACCACACTCAGACAAATCTTTGTCTTAACTCTAGGCAATTTCATTGACTAGATTTTTCATTTTTTCCCTGGAAAAACTGTTTTTCCTTACTTCCCTGGAAAGACTGTTTGTAAACACTTATTAGATGTAGGTAGCACAAAACTGTAGATAGGGAAACATTCCTGCTCGGATAGAAACTTAAGCCAAAATAATATTACAGCACCAAGCAATAATACTTAAGGACATTAAGGATGCCATTAAAAAGAACCAGGCAAGACCAGCTAATTCAAATTTAGGAAAAGAAAACTGGGCCCTGGGCTTCATGCCATCTTCTTCCACTCTTCACATCGTTACTGTATTATGAAAGCATACTATGATTCATCTGGGGGCAGTACAGAACTAGAAGCACTATTTCCTAATTACTTTTTATGTAAGAAAAAATACTTTCACATTCAAAAGGAGAGCATTATACTGGTTTTCTGTGGGACAAATTTAAAAAAGGCCTTTTGTACCTTGGGCGAATCATTTCACTTGTTCAGTCATCATTTATATTTTCAAAGTTTTCCAACCTGATCTGTTATGAAAACAACCTAAGGCAGGGAATTTTTCCATTTGCATGGTAGGTGGTGCAATATGATATCCTGTGGTTTTTTGGCCATGAGCATGACTGAAATGCAATTGAAATTGGGGAAAAAAAAATCCACTTTGATGCAGTTCTGCATGTGGTATGAATTTATTTATAGTCAGTGGAAATAGCCTGGATAAGAAATCTGTACTCACTGCTCCTAAAGGATTATCAACTTTTTAAATCTGATCAGTTGAAAAGAATAAACTTTTAAATTTCTTCAGGTTCCCTTTCTTTCTGTGAATCACCTAAGTATTCTTTTTGTAATGACTGTTCAACCTGTTCCTGAATGAGTATCACCTCCACTGGGAGAAATTCTCCCTCTGCTTCCTCTTTAGTAGTAATTGCAAGCACTGAGTTGTAAAAGTAGCAAAACAGTTTATGAGGACAGGGTGAACTTTAAGGGCGGTTTCCTAATTGGGTGTTGCTCTTTTCTTCATTGGTTTTTGCCACCGCCTTCTGTCTTCAGTGGAATCGTTTCAGAAGAATTTAATTAAAGTAGTAGTGCAATCCAATAAGGGACTAATTTTTAGTTACTTTTTTAAAATCATCAAAGAAAGGTGTCACTAATTGTAACAGGTTTGAAAATAGTATATTAGTGATAGCTGTCAAGTTTAATTTTATTTGTCCTTTCTCTCCTTAGTGTGCCCCCCAAAAAACCCCTTTTAACATTGAGGGCCCTCTTCAGGCACCCATCTCAGGGCACAGACATATCTGGTCTTTATGAACTGGTAACTCAGTAACTGGGAACTCCAACACCCAGAGATGGCATCCTTGTTCCGATGGAATCTAAGCTCTAAGTGCTGTCTGGAGTGCAGGATGTGTAAAACAGCAGTGGAGATGTGAAGAACTGGGATATTGGGCTGTGTAAGGTGTTCTAAAGTTTAGAGCTGAAGGAGATGAAGAATCACTGATTAGATGTTAGTTTTTTCTAGAAAATGTGTTTATCCATGGCTTTCTGTGGAAGTTTTCAAATCTTAGTGTGCAGGAACTGCAGGTGAGAGGTGTGCATGGAGAAACCTCCAGGCTCTTGGTGACATGATGAAATCCTGGGGCACTCTTTGACTCTCTTCACTAAAAAAACTCCGCTCTCAAAAACTATAAGAATTTTCTGACACTGTGGGAAGTATAAACTGAGTTTTCTATTGAGCTTAACTTAAATTATTATTCCAGTAATTTTTAATTTAAAGCTTCTTTGGAGTGTTTAAGAAAGTTGATCTGGTAGAGAAATACTTGTGCATATATGATGTGACATTTGCTTGCCTTTTTTTTTTTTAATTCGCACTATTTCACATTTCATCTTGTCTCTACGAGCTCCTTTTCTCTGCTGACCCTTAGACCTTGCCTGCTTGCCTTGTGATAAATCATTCTTACCTAGATGCTCATGGTTATGACTTGTTGCATGTTGATCTCAGCAGTGTGTTTACCAAATGAAATTACTTAGCATACACCTGGGGTGGGTAAAACATAAATTGAAAGCTGTAATAGTGGTAGCTTCCTTGTTTTGAAGTTTAATCAAATTGCTTCCTGAATCTTAAAAATACAGAGGTATCTTCTCAAAAGCTTCATGGATTAAAGAAAGTTAAGATAGATCAGAAAAGAGTGGTGAATTATGTCCATTACATAGGCCCTGTCTTATAGTGCCTTAGCATTATTTTTCTGTGGAAATAAATTCTTTTTACAGAAAATTTAAAATAAAAATTGAACTGAAAAATTCCATCTAACTTCGGTGGTATAAATAATTTTATAGAGAAAAATACTGTTCCAGAAAGGATAAATCATGATTTTATTACTTTAGTGCACCACTAATGCATTGCAGGTTTTATCCATACCACGCTTTTGCTTTTCATATTTCTTCTCACAGCATTTATTTTGGCTGTGACCTCTTTATGCATTAAAAGCAGTTGATATATCAATGTGAAATTATTTTGAGTTTTTGGTCTATGTTTTGCTTTGGGTATGAGTCTGTACACCATCATTGGAATATAAGGTGAATTTGATGGATTTAATTTTAATTTTAAATTTAATTAAATTAGCAAGGATTTTTTTCTGCTCCTCTTTTTCCCTTATCTCTTTCTTCTCTATAGTCTCTTTGAAGCCTTTGGGTTTTTTACCTTACCAAACTGCCTTTTTATGCTTTAATGGTGCTGGGTACTGATCAGTGGGGCATTGTGCATTTTTTGCCTGTTTGTATATCAGGTGCATCACTTATGCAGCTCTCTAAATGTCTGTGCAGTTGTCATTACACAATTTACCAAAAGAGAGAGCAAGAACATCTAATTGTTTTTATGATTTTCTTATCTGTCCTGTGTAATTATGGATATTTTCATAAGAGAAATTATTTATTGAGTACTCTATAAAGTAGAACAATGATAGGGCCTTTAAGGACCAATCTTTTTGTAGTGTTTTATCATTAATAAACTCCAAGTTCTAATTTTCACTGAGTCCTTTGGGTCCAAGGGTTTACTTGGGCATTGCAGAGGAAAAATGGCATAGTCATGGAAATAAAGGCAGGTGTTCCTACTCTAGATCAAGATGCCTATATATAGTTTCACACATGCATTCAATAAATAGAAATTAAGGTAACAATAATAAATACATGGACTCTGATTGGAATGACAGCAGAGAAAATCAACTCTAATAGATATTGAGACTTCGAGCTGTCAGATGTGTAATAAATTTCTATGTATTATCTAAATATATGATTTCTGTTACTGCTGGATTGCACTCATCCTGCTGAGTACCTGAAGTGTAGTTTTAGTGTTATTCTGCAATTGTGCTGCTACCGTGGGCTAATCTATAAGTAAGTGTTATGGAAAATGGTTATTGTTTCATTAGTAGCATGGAAATTATAAACGGTCAGTTTCAACTGTATTTAATTGCCCTTCTAAATGTGTACTGGGCAAGAATTTAGCTTATAAAATATACATTGATATATACTGCATGATTTCAGAGCAGTAGGGGTAAATCTAGCAGTCTGGCATATTTTGTACTAAGATCTCTGAAATCCCCTCTGGTCTTATTTTTGTGAAATGGAGAAACATGGCACAACCTCCCCTCCACACCATATCCATGCTTCTTGGGAAGCCAGTAATTCCATGCATTAGTTTGTTTTAATGGCAGACAGCTTAAGCTTGGCCTCATGCTTAACTCTTACTACATATAATAGTGGAAGGCAGTGAGAGCATCTCAGTTGGACTGGCTGGACTTTGCTATAGCCTGAGGGTTTGCACTCAAGCTGTGGTTTGGGAGGGGTGTGATACCCATGACACGTGGTCCCAGAGGGATGTGCAGGACCTGCTGCAGAACTCAGATCATCTGTCATAAACTGCTACAGCATCACCCTCAGTTTCTCCAGGTAGATCCAATTTATTGTTCAATTTCTTATTTATATGGCCAATGTCTGTGGCTACAAAGGCTTAACTTACCATGTGTTTGGAATAGAGAATTTAGGGTAGTTTTATGTGTGATCTTCTAATCATATATGTATTATTTAATTTATTTTAACAACTTTATATGCAAAGTAAAGTCAGGTTTAAAGCAAGCATGTCTTTCTGGTTTGCCTAACTTATCTAAAATTAATAGCATTAATTGGACAGTGGAAAGTTATGATTCATGCATTTTTTAATTTTATGTGACATTACAAAAGTATTGTGCGTCCAGGGGCCATTGTAACATTTAAGGATGAACTCCTGAGGACCATTCTTGAAAGTTGCTGATGTATCTGGCTAAAATGAGTGTGAACCTGCTCTCAAGCAGCTGTTACATTCCAAGAATATGTAGAGTCTACGCTGGTTTAATATTTAGTTTATGAGAATAATGCAGACATTTGTTGTACTATATCTATTTAAGGTCTTCTGTGTGATTTTTCTAAAGAAGAAATACTGCAATTTGAAAATAAATTGTTCACATCTAAGGAAAATAAAGGCAACCAAAATGAAGCAAACCCAAGTGGCCAGGTTGGATAGGGCCTGATCTACTGAGTGGCATCTCTGCCCATGGCAGGGAGGTTGGATGTATGTGATCTTAAGGGTTCCTTCCAATCCCAAACCATTTTATGATTCTGTGAAAAAAAATGATTTCTGCTGTTGTTATTCCACACAAGAAACTCCTGACATACAGTTTGGTTAAGGAATAAAAGGCAAAATACCAATCTTGAACAGGAAATCATTGAAATTAATGATTGCATTAAATAATTTTTGGGAAGAAAACAAATTTCATAAAGAGCATCATGTCTCACCTAGATTAACTTCAACCCATTAGAAGTACTGAGAGCCTTATTCCTGAGTTTCTGAGATTTAATTGCTTAATCATGGAGTTAACATGAATCTTTGTGTTGTTAAACACAGCTGCTGGATTTTGGGTACATTCAGGACCTTGAATTTTTTTTTTTTTTTTAGATGTTGTTCCAGACACAAACAGATGTAATGACATAAGTATGTCTAGAAAAGTCTGTAACATTATTTACTTTACCAACTTACTCCAGAGATGCACCTTACTGTTAATGAGGGTGATTTATCTGCTCAGGAACACACTGCATGAATAGTACTTTACAACAGGGGTTACTATAGTAACACTTCTGTAGTTTTGCACTCATATCCCCGTATATCTTATTTTTCAAATGCTCTTTGTGAACATTTTTAAATTAGCTTATCGCTTGAAAACATTTGTGAAGGACTTTTCTACCTCAATATTATTTATTATGGTTGTTATGGCAACAATATATTTCTCTTGATATTTTATCTATGAAAAGACAGCAGCTGTATCTCAAGAAAATGAGAGAAAAAAAATCATTTACTTTTGCTTCTACACACACATGGCACTGTAGAGCAACAGTGAGTGGAGTATAAAGTATAGAAAGGGTGTGGGACTGTTTCCCTCCTCTTAGACTTTACACTGACACACACAAAACCTTGATTGACAAGATTGATTATTGAACATGATACTGTTGCTGTTACAGGTTTTGTAGTAAGATAATTAGCTGATATGAGTTACGCTGAGACAAAAGCTTGAGGAGTTTGAGAAGTGGGTCTGCATGAACCTAATGAGGTTCAAGTCCAAATGCAGGGTGCTGCACCTGAGTTGGGTCAGCCTCAGACACGAGCACAGGCTGGGATAAGAACTCGGAGAACAGAGGAAGACAAGAGTGTTCTGGTGGATAAAAAGCTGGACCTGAGCCAACTGTGTGTGCCTGTTAGCCCAGAAGGCCAAAAACATCCTGGGCTGCATCAAAAGAGGGGTGGCCAGCAGGTCAAGGTAGGGGATTGTCCTCCTGTGACAACCCACCTGGAGTGCTGTGTCCAGGTCTCAAGTGCTCAGCACAAGAAACACATGGATCTGATAGAGTGGGTCCAGAGGAGGCCACGAAAATACTTGGGGGTGGAGCATCTCTGCTGTGAAGACAGACAGAGCTGGGTTGTTCAGCCTGGAGTAAGAGGTGCCTCCAGGAGGGGAGACCACCTTGAGGTTTTACAGTGTTTATATGGGGGCTTAAAAAGAGGGAGAGTGGCCAGATACTGATAGGACAAGGGAAAAGGTTTTAATCTAAAAGACGGGAGATCTAGATTAATTGTTATGAGAAAATTTGTTACTGTGAGGGTGAGGCACTGGCACAAGTTGTGGATGTCCCATTTCTGGAAGTGTCATGGACAGGGAGGTTGGAACTCAGGATTCCTTCGAACCTAAACCATTCTATGCAAACAGTAAAATGAAGAGCAAGGTGTATTGCAGAGGCTGTTGTGAAGTATATTCACAGAGGGTGTGAGGAACAGCCTTGAAACTAGAATGAAGCAGTTTGTGCTGGCTGATAGTCTTACTGACTTGGTTGGTGCTCTGGAAAGTGTACATAAACTTGTGCTGTGGTGTCACCCAAGGAGCAGCCCCATCAGTCTTGGGTAACTAGAGAAGTTTGCAGGTGTTCCTGAAAGTATTGCTTTGGGTCTTCAGTAGTGGGTCATTTTGGGCAAACCTTCCCCAGTTTGGGTGATCTGACAGCAAATGCTCAAGTATTTGGGTTCTTTTTGGAAAATGAATTAGCACTGTTTTCAAGGAAACTGTGTACTCTAAGATACAATTCTAGTTTATGATCAATAATATGCTTCTATTTTCTGATAATGAGATTCATACATTGAAAATATGCCCATGCCAGGTCCAATAGGAAAGAGATTTTAAAGAAGATATAAATCATCTTGGGCTCACTGCTTTATGGTATTCCTTTGTCTGTAAAACAGTGCCTTTAATTATATTCTTCTGTCAGGAAAAGGGTGTACTTGCCTCTAGAATCCAGCACAAGGATCTTGGAGAGGTTCTGGTTAGTTTTAGTGGAACGATGTTTGAGGGTGTGTTATCAGAATGCTCATCTCTCTCTCTTTGTTTAGATTTAACAGACATAGCATAGTGAACAAGCACTTCAGCTGTGCCCATTTCTTTGAAACTTGAAGCTTCTGCTTTATTTTGAAAGAATAATAAACAATAAGGAAGCTTTGTAGCTTCAGAGAGCTTAGGGTTTATTGTTTATTCTGGGGTTTATTTTTCCCCTTTATATTCTTACACTTCTGTTAAACTGGGATCACTATGAGGGTCCCAGGTTGCAGCACAGTCCCTGCTGTTTAATGGCAATCATTTAGAACCAAGTGACCACTTATAGATCATTCTGGAATTCCCATCTCTTCTAAAATCAAACCACTCATCTCTGTTCCTTGCAGAAAAGAAATACAAAATAGTGAATTTTACTGGAAGTGATTTTATGTCTGACTAGAATAGGTAACTTTGGTTTGTCTGAAATATTTCCTGGATATTGACTGCTGTACAAAAAAGGAAAAAAAAAAAAGCCTATTAGACTTCTCCATTACAGTTGGCTTTTTAGACCAGGCTTTTAATCCATGTTGAATATTTCTTTCACAAGCAAGGCCAGTTAAATCAGGTAGTTGGTATAAGCTGTGTCAACTCCCAGTGTATGAGTGGGCAGACAAATACTTGATACTTTGATCCAGAGAATTGCTAGAAAGATTGTTCCATCATGTGTGACTTTCATTGTATTTCAATAAATGTCTGACTTCTAATGAAGTGTATTATAATATATTGATATTCTGAAGGGAATAAAGATCCCTTTTTCATAGGGAAAATGTGAATGCTTGAAGTGCAGCATAATAAGAATTTGTATGGCAAGCCTTTTTCATAGGGATTTGTCTTACCAAATATTTAACTAAATTGAGGTGAAATAGTGTTACTCAAGCAAATCAGGCTTGTTAGAATAATTAAAGTTCTTCAAAAAGATTTCTCTGCACTTTCTTTCCACATCAAGGGCAGATTTATTTGGGAACCCTTCAGCCAAGAGTGGTATAATTTTCTAGAGGTCACTAATAGACACTGGGCTATGTATCCTACCCTGGTAGCTGGAAGAAGTAATTTAAAGTGTGTAAGTACTCAGTGAATGACAATTACTCACAATGTTTTGTTTAAAGGAAAGAGAAGATAAATAAACACAGGAAAACTCACTCTGCTTTCCTAAATACGAAGATCGTGTTGAGTCTTCTTTGATCTCATTTTGAGAGGCTGCTGAACAACTGGCTGCTTGCTGCCTCCTCCAGTAATACTTCCCTTCAAAGATGAGCCCCTTCCAGCTCCAGGCTGTAGCACTTTTGCTGGGCAATGAGATCTCCTGCAAGCCGAAGCTCACTGTGGTGGGAACTGCTGTCATTCAGCAGCTGCTCCTGCTCTGGAGTGGTTTCTTAAGCAGCCCTACACACACCCCTACTGCCCAAAAGAGGTTTTCATAAAATCTTCTCTAAGGTTTCAAGCTGCTATTCATTAATGTGAGTGCTTACCCTAGGTGTACTTCAGTGGCCTTGCCAGGCCCTCACAGTACCTAATTTCCTCCCCTTTATGACAAGACTGGTTCTTAACTAAAATAAGAGAAAATACATGCATAGGTCTGTATGGTTCAGGTTTCCCTCTTAGCTTTTCTTGTTTTCTAACTCTCTCTGTGAGGACCTGGTGTTGCTCTCCAGCTGGGGGACTTAGTGAGCAGGTTGGCAGGTATTTCAGTGACAAAGGGAAGCATTAGTTTATGCAGTGCAGATATAATTGATTCCAGAAGTGAAAGCCTAGTGATTTAGAAGGATGACTTAACTGTAGAAAAAGCTAGAGTTACTGTTCAGAATAAAGTAAAATGTTTTTATTCATGTGAAAATGATGTCCTACACACTTGAGGAAAAAAAAATATTCTCCATATCACCACTGAGTATTCCTCAATCAGATTCATGTGATGTATAACCTCACTGGTTATTTCCAAAGACAACACTGTAAATATGTCTCTGCCTGTCAGAACATTGAGATGTGAGGTGTCTTTGGGCTTTATATAAATTAAACATTAAATGCATGTACAACAGGAAAAACTATATTGTCTTTGGCTATGAAAAGGCAAAAATCTGTTGTGCTCTGCTCTGCTTCTTGCCTAGAATGGTTGTGGCACTGTCAGCCTGATTACCAAGTACACCTCTCCCTGAGCTGCCCTTCCTGTTCAATTGGGACCTCATGTGGTCACTTGTTTGTTAAATCACCCGCTGATCCAGCTAACATCTGGAGGGCAGTCACAACTGCCCAGTACAAGACAGCCTTCAACTGTGTTGGATTAAATTCAGTGTGAAGGTGCACTCTTGATCTATGTATTTGGCCTCAGCAAGTAAAATAATTGGCTTGATGATACAATAAATAAAATTTCCTTTTGCTTCTCGGTAGGTAAAAACCTATGGTCATGACTCAGGCTTTGTGTTGTGTTCAGGTTTAATCAATTTTTGGTGCATATGGTGTTTTGGAGCTAAATACAAAAGCTTCCTAGCGAACTGGATACTGTCAAATTGTCACAATGCTGACTTCTGCTGTGAAAATATGAATCAAGATATAAGGAAAATATTTCACATATGGAAAACAAAACTCTGTGTTCAGTGTTCTGTGCAGAACTGATGTGAAGTATCAGCTAGTAAGGCTGCAAAGATGAAAAAGGACATTTTGAAGTATTATGTTGGTTATCTGGAATCAGTATGGTTCATTCTATTATTGCCCTACTTTTTAAAAAAGTTAAGACTTCTGCTGCTTTGGCAGATGGAGTTGGTGAAAATAAAACTGCTTTCTTGTTTGTGTTTATGACTGTATTGCATCTAGTTTTAGCAGGAAAGTATTTCCCTGGAAAACCATATGTTGGTCAGCTGTGAAAGAAACTATTGTGTAAATCTCGAAAATATTTTATTTATAAAACAAAATACTCATATACAGGGATTTCAACTAGAAAAAAAACCAATCCAGACTCTGAAGAGCATGGAAAATTCTGGACTCAGCGTTTATTGGCAGTTTAGGAGTGAACAGATGCACACCCATAAACCATAGACCTTTGTCTATATGTCAGTCCTGAGTGAACATTATTTTAGTACCTTTGCTAATGGTCAGAAGAGAAAATAATATGGGTTCTGCTCTAAGGAGCGTGATTCAGAAGTGGACAGGCATTGCAGGAGGGTGAATTCAGTGCAGTGGTAAAATGTTGGTTTCCCCTTTATCTGTTTTTCTGTTTTGCCTTTTTTTTTTTTTTCCCCCCCCTTCTTGAACAAATTTGTTGTCTTACTGTACACAAGCTTGTTGCTACAGCAGGGAAGAGAGCAGCGAGGCAGCTCTGGAGTCGCTTCACCATCTGTTTTCAGCTCTTTGTTCAAAATCCCTGAGCAGAAACTCTGAAACCATGTTGTCTTCTGTCACAGATGATGATCTTGAGGCCTTTCCTCTTATGTCAGTATTGCTCTACTTCTAATAAGCTTGCCATTTTTGTCAGTGAATTATTCCTCAGTAGAAAACAAAGTAATCAGCACAAACTGCAAAAGAATGAAGTCTGAGTCAAAATCCAGTTCATGTGTATTTGTTCTAGATTTTTACTATGGTCAGTAGTGTATTTTATACACTATTTATACACTATTATTGTATTTTATGTTTAATGGAGAAAAGTGCTTGGACCTGTTAAATACATTTTTTTGTATTTTACATCTTTGACCAATCTCAAAAAAATCATCATTGACTTGCTGACAAATATAAATTGTAAAACTTTATCTTTTGATATAATGTATCAACTTTGACTTTATTGTTTGCCCTACATCTTTAGCCATTTCTTTAGAAAGTCCCTATTGTCTTCAGGCTTTTCATTTTCACATCATGGAATGATCCTTTATATACAATGGGAGATGGAGGGTTTTGCAATGCTGTCCATAAAGGAATGTGCAAGTACAGGACACTGATGAGACAGCTCAATACATGAAGATGAAAGTAAACAAAATCCTACTGGAAAGGAATCCATTGTTGGGTAGTCTGAAGCAGGAAGGAGGTGTTCAAAGGCATAGGTGATAAAAACCTATAGAGGGTCTTTCCCAGTTCCTGATGATTAGATGTGGTATGATTTTATGGAAAAAAATTGCAGTAATCTTTTGCAGAGTTCTGATGTCATTGCAACACTGATTATCAAAATACAGCAAGGATGGTATCAGGTGGTTTAAAAGGGTCAGAGGCATCTTTTGTGCACAATACTCATGATTTTAAAAATAAAAGAAGTTATGTTCTTTTTTCATCAAGGAGATTTTTACTGACAAACCTGCATTGCATGAGGAATGATGAAATGTGGGAGGTATATCTGTTCTGTTGTGCTTTGTTTGCTCTTGAGTTTAAGTTATGTTTATTGGATTCTTACTCTGTGTCTTGAGAACTCAGGCATAAATAAAGCTGACTGTATTATCCTTCAAAATTCTTTGGAAGGTCATATAAAATAAATTCAAGTGTCACTGGCAGAGCAAGAGATATTAGAGATGAAAAGCTGGCACGTTTTGTACAGTGCTGAATTCCATGGAAATAATCAGATTCCCTGATTCAACCTTATGGGCTTTTCTTAGGTTCTTTCAGGTTCTGCACATGTTGAGGAGAGATATTTAGCAGAATAAAGTAGTAAACAAGTAGCACAGAAGTCTAAAGGCTATTGAGAGTGTGTACGTTATATTTTGGGGTAAAAGAGGCAGAGAACAATCTGGCAGACAGACAAAATGCTTTAATATGTTGCCTTGTTGTATTTAATTCAGTCCTACTGGGATGGTTGGTCGCGTCTGCTTTGCTGCTGTTAGAATATGCCAGTTATTTCATTAACCGACCTTGTTAAATGCTTGAAGACATCCTGTGCCACTTAACGAAGTCAAACATGGCAAACCTCTCTCACAGCTGTAGAAAGCAAGTGTAGTTAAGAAAAATATTTGCATACTATAATTGTTGAAGAACATTGGAAGAAAACCTTTGAAAAGAACAGACACTACTCATTATTGGTCCAGAGATCTGAAGTGCAGCTTTGAAGGACTATGTAGTGAAAAAGTGAGGCTAAAATAAATGTGGTTGGTTTTGTAATCTTGTGCTTTTACAAAATTCAGCTTTGTTTAATAATAATATTCTTCAGTTGCTGTTTTTATATTTACTTAACTGGATTCTAAGAATATTAGTGGATCATGTACTTAAATCCACTTATAAATCTAAGCTTTTATTTAATATTCTGTTATGTAGTCCAAAAAGAACACCAGAGTCACACCTGGACTGAGTTGTTTCAGCCTTCCATCATTCCAAGGTAGCTGAAATAAAACTTCCAGTGGTTTACCTAAGAACAAACTCATTGACATCCTTGCTTTCTTAACAAGTGGTGTGAGCCTAATACCAAGAGGAGAGGCAGAGTGCACACATAGTTTACTGACCATGTGCTCATTGTAGAGAATCTTGAAAGAGATTTTTTTTTTTTTTAATTCCCCCTCCCCACCATGTTGGTAAATCTAAATCATGTTATGCAAGAGCAGAAATGAACATACAGAATTAGGAAAAACCCCTAGAGCATACAGAGAACTATTGAAGACTATAGTTTATTTTTCTTGCATATTAGCATTGTGTATACAGAATTTTCAGGAAGTGATATGGCGAAGGTTGTACTTACATGTGTGTAGAAGAACAACTGCATCAGAGAGGGATCAGGAAATGTGTACACACAGAATTGCAAAACATTATCACCATGATAGAGAGTGTTCTCACTACAGTTGTTTAATTAACACGAGAGGGAATCCTTGGAAAGACAGATGAACATGCCAGTTTTGATATTGATATTTCTTCCTTATGGTCACAATAATGATTTTTTAAAAAATGCAGTAATACATTAGTAGATTTCAAAACAGAATATAATGGAACTGATGCAAGAAGCTCATTGTTCTGGGAATACAGTCTTCCAGTATGGCATTCTGCACAGGCTTAGTTTATGTTGCTGAATCTATAATTGAAAGGGAATAGCTCATTTTGAGAAAGCTTTGAAGAAACTGGATGGATGATATGGAACAGATAAGGTACTGGCAACTCTTCTTACTACTAATATTTAAGGATTTTACCTGGAACAAATTCCTCTTGCTTGATGAGACAAGTATACCCAGTAGAGCTGTTGGTTAACATATGGGAGTAATGTTTTCCTCCTTTAAGCTTTCTCTGACTTCTTACCTTTGCATAAAGGAGCAGTGTCATTAAGGAGAATTTTGTAGCCAACTTCATGTTTAGCCCAGAATTGTTATTGTACAGTGTATGTGCAAATTAACATAACAGTTAAAAATGGCAGAGCCAATTTAATTGTCTTGAACTTCTCATAGAGAATTTATGTTGGGAGCTACATTTCCACAGAAAAGGATAATGTTTACCAGTTTTTTCAGCCTTATTGCTGCTCTACACCAGTGCCTCACAGATTAAAGTGAATCCTATTGTTCAGATTCACACATTTCTTCCAGTAAGTTTGAACAGTGAATTTGCTTCTCTTCCCGTGGTTGAATTGTTGAACATTTCTAAAATCTGTGTCAGGTCACCTCCTAATTCAGTTTTTGCTGCCCACTGCCAAAGTTGTTAATTTCCATTTGCATTATTGTTTGCTACACCTTTTCTGCCTTTTCCCTGTATCATTGGCTGCATATCTGTTCTGAGTTTTGTATCATTTCTCAGCAATCCTCAGTTCTCCCCCAGGCTTTCCATTCTTCCAGAAAGTTTACAGCAAATCTGAGTAGAGTGATGTCATCTTAGGTCATGCTCTTCTTTTCATGCTACTGTTTTTGTACTTGTCCTCTGATCCTGTATTGATTGCTTTTATAGGATCTGTGGGTTTTTTTGTTTGGTTGGTTTTTTGTTTGTTTGTTTTTGTGTGTTTTTGGTGTGTGTTTTGTTGTTGTTGTTTGGGTTTTTTAAAAAACAAACAAAACCAAGCAAACAAAACTACTACCTTTTTTAACCCTGCTTTCTCATTTTCAGCTCTAGCAAGTACACTTTTTTTGATATACTCATGCGTTTTCTAAGTCAGGAAAATTTGAACAGAATACAACTTGAACTAGCTGCTACATTCTCTAGCCTCCTCCCATCCTCCACAAGGTTGCTTTGCTGCTTCCTTTTTGTACTTCACTTCTCACTTGGTTGTTCCCTGTCTCTTGCCTGTATTTGCATATCTACATTGTAAAGGTGTCTTTGCTGTCCCAGGACTACGTTCAGATCCTGCCCTTTTGTATGTAGCATTTAAAAATGAAATATTTGTTTTCATGTGTACTGGTAAATATTTCTGTGGAAGTCAGAGTTTTCTTTCTATTTATCCTGTAGCCACCCCTCTCATTAATAGTTTTATATTCTGCAGTCACTAAATGTAAAGTCATCATCCTGGTGTATCATGCTACCATGTCTTGTCTGTTCTTTATTTAAGCTACTCTGTGTGGCCCAGCTTTTCATCCATTATTACCCCCTAGCACAGTCCTGCAGCTCCTTCTTTGTGCCTCCACATGCATTGCACTTGCTGAACTCAATCATGAAGTCATTGTTACTGCTGACCTCAGCACCAAAGTGCTTCGTATCCTAAAAGGCCCTCTGAGTTTTATTTGGAATCTGAGGCAAAATTTAAAGTAAACCTGTCCTCATGTTTAATGTTTTCTTGACATTATTTGTTGTTAACCTTTTTTCAGGATTTATATAGCAAATAAACTTCAAATTGCCAGATGTCACTCTTGGCCTTTCTAATTGAATTCTGGCAAATATTTGTCCAATTTACAGCTTTGCTTCTGCCTGAGATGAAACTTTTTTTATGTTCACATGTTCTCAAACAAGATACAGCTTCTCAGCTGAGATGTGTTAACCTACCCCATATGCATACTACTTTCTCAGTGACAATACAAAATAAATTGGATTTACCTAAAGCACTGGGAAAAGGTTGTGGTAATGATCATGAGAACTTCCAACACCACCAGCTTAGTCTCTCATCAGCTTTGAAGGTAACCCTGCTTTGAGAAGAGGCTATGCTAGATGGTCTCCAAGCCTTAGGGTCGTGATCGTGATGTTTGCCTTACTTCCTTCCCCCAGGATCCTGAACTCGGCAGTGCCATGCATATTTTGTCAGAATCTCCTCCAGCCAAGTATGTCCTGACACTCAGCCCTAACCAGATGAATCATCTCAAAGAGGTAGTTTCTAACTATCACTATTATTGAGATGCTCTTTTGGCTGCATCACAGGTGATACATCTGTAAGGAAGTACAGACTTCACCTAAACATAAACATATGTCTTGTATATCCACATTTTTCTGCAAACTGTTCTCATCTGACTCCCTCAATATGTAGAGTTTAGAAATATTCCCTATAGAGCAGTACTTGTTAGGCCAGATTCTATGAATTCATATAAATGGAGCACAAAAATATGTGTAACAATAAGGAAATTCTCACCTTGCAGAGAATTTTTTTTTTTAAATAAATATTGGTTATATTATTGTTAGGCAATTTCAGTAACATACTGGAGATGGTGTAGCAACTTTTTACCAGAGAACTGTGTTTTTATGTTTGTGTATTCAAATATATCATACTTTTGGAGATGGAACTCTTACTGACCTTGAGCAAAGATATATGCATGATTAGCCTGTGCTAATAAAACCTTAGTTATCATGAAACCACAGCTTGAAGGATGCAGCAGAGGTTACTGAAATGCAAATACAGAATGATAGCATGGGTCTTGAAAGTACAAACACAGTGTGATACTGCAGGTATCAGAGCTATAAATAACTCACCAATGGTCATTAAATTAGTGCAGCTTTAGGGATAGCAGTGAAAACATTAAAATATGTATCTATATACAGTCAGTTGAATTGTAAGCCCATGAAGAGGGAGGTAATAAGTGCTCTGTGTTAAAAATAATGCTAAAACTGACCCCATATACACCCAAGAGCAAGGTGGAATAGATGATGAACATCATACTCCTGACAAACAATGTGGGATGCTGACAAATTTTGTTCCTCTTTCTCCTTGAGGGAACCCAACGTCATTGTCTGTGAACCTAGGGGAGTACAGAAAGAAGAGGATTGTAGAAACCTGGAGTCAGCTGAGAAATCTCAGGGAAATACATATTAGAAAATTTGTGTGAGGTTTAACTGTCTTTATTGGGAACAAGTTGCGTAACTGACAATAATCTTCAGTTAAAATTACAAGACTTTAATTACAGTAATAATGGATTCCTACCTTCACTTAGAAGGTATATTTTTTAGCCTACATAATTTACATGGGGTAATTATGTGGTGATTGACATGGGGTGTTTGGTATGACACCATGTGCCCCTGAGGCTTGGATGTTAAATTTGGAAGCAATAATGCATGATAAAGATGTCAGTTGTCACAATGGTTCTTTAGCCCAAGTTCTGTAGAAGTTTTAGACACCTATTCTCCATAGCATCCCTGAGATTTGGCTGTCTTTCAAAGTACTCAAAAATTTTCCCCAGGGTGAACAAAGAAAGAATCCTTTGTACTGGAAGGATGGGATCTTGTTATGGCGGTCCCTCACTGGGGAAAGCATGTGTCTGCTAAATTTTTCACATTAAAGCAAAGTGATCAGTTTTGTGATGATGCTCCATCCTCCAAAGAATTTATTCAAGTGGATTCCATTAGGGCTTGATAAACAGACATGACTCGGTTTTGAACTGCATTGCAGTCACAGTAAATAAAATGATCTCCCATAGTGGCAGAGACCACTTTGACAAGCTTAGTGTTAGTAACTAAGAAGCTCTGGAAAGATCTATAAAAATTGGAGTTTTAGGGGGACACTGTGTTACTGGGTGACAACTGGCATTTAGGATTTGCCCTAAAACATTCTTTAAAATAATCATATTCTTTGCTGAAATAAGTTTTAAATCAGGATTAGCTGAAATCCTTTCATCCAGTAGTGATTACCCTGTCATTCAAGTGCACATCCCCTCATCAAGGATTCTGTACTTAGGGAAAGGTGGGCAAGCACTTCAAGCAGTTTGTTGATGGTAAAAGGTCTGCATACAAAGGTGCAAAATCCAAAACAAGTACCTTGAGTCAAGTGATGTAGTTTAGGTGAGAAACTGGTTTTTAAATCATAGAAATTCTAGTTCTACCTGACTTCTAAGTCGTTGTGATTTAGGTAACTTCTTGAATAACTGTTTTAAAAGAAGATGAATCATTGCATAATCATTTATTCATCATCTACTCTAACCTTGTTCAACGCAGGCCACAATTCTAAATCGACAACTTTCTCAGACCTCATCTGTTAGCCTTTAAATATCTCCAAACACAGAGATTTCACAGCCTTACTGAAACCCAGTATTTGACTGCTCCTGTTCCTCTCAGCCCCCTAACTTTTTGGCCTTTCAGTGGATTTCCTGCAGTATTTCAATGTCTATCTTGTTCCAAGCAGCCCTAAGGTGAACTTATTTCTACAGTTGAGGCTTTAGGAGTGCAGAGTAGGGAAGAGTAAGTTTTTCCCTCAGCCTACTGCTTTGTTCAGCAGACTTATTAATGCAACCCAGTGCATCGTTGACCTTCACTGTCTCAAGGACACAGTTTTGACTCACTTTCAATTCATCTGCCATGGAAGAATTTCTTGTCTATTACAGTGTCTTACGACTGATGTATTTTTACACTTACCTGTCTCAATAACCATTCCTTTTCTGGTTATTTTTTTTGGTTATTTGGTTATTTTTTCTGGTTATTTCTTTTTCAGTTACTTCACTGAACTAAGGAATTAAAAAGCAGGTGCATTGATTTCTATTTACTTCGTAAAGGAAAATTTTTATCAGAATTACCTGTGTCAGTTGCTTAAACAGCAGTTTGTCTATTATTTAGAAACTGATTCATAAACTTATCCTATAAATGGTGTAATGCAAACATAATATAACTAAAATCAGTGTAGATTTTCAAAATAGTTTTCATGTAGATATGTAAAAATGCAAGTTCAGTATTTTTTGCAGGAAGAAATATTTTTCTCAAATTACAATCCATGCTGTGATATGAAGCAAAAAATTAATATAATTAACAAAACTAAAGAAGATATTAAAAATACTTACAAATAATAACTTTTTGTTTTTTCCCCTTCCTTTTTCATTTTTACAATCAGCCAAGTAGTAAACTAATGCCATATAAGACCAAATGTCTCTGCTGGGAAGATGATGCTCTTGCTTTTTTTTTCTAGAATATGATGCAGGAGGGAGGAAAATGCAACAAATCTAATGTGCTTCAGCATAATAGTATGGGTTATAACTAAGTGCCTAGTCTGATGATTTGCACACTGGACAAATCATCTACTACCACAACCATGCCTTGCTTTAGAATAAGACAAAGGTATAGTTTGAGATGGAGAGCTAGGAAAACATAGCATAAATTGCTCAGAATGTGGATGTTTTTTAAAACTAAGAGCCAAAGTGGTACTTGCAGGTTTTAAAAACAGAAGCAATCTCACGTTCTTAAAATTCTGTGCCTTGTAGTCTTAGCAGCATGTAAATCAAGAACAAATGGTGGCTTTATAAGTTGTTGAGGATTAAGTTTCTTCTTCAGTATTAACCTAGAAAAGTTCTGTGCATTTATTTGTTTATTTATTTTTCTAATAAAGGCTTTAGCTGAAATGCTACTTTTTCTGTCCCCTAAACAAATGTCAGGGGAATTTGGGAAACTGAACTTGTAAAGTTTGTGCTGTATAATTTTGCCTATCCCAGATTTTCTCATCACATAACATTTGAATATGAAGAATCCTCTCCAAGAATTTATATGATTAGGTTTGTACCAGTCTGGAAAGAATCACAAGTTGTACATAAATGAAGTCTCTGCTTTCCATCTTCATAAGTCAATCCCATTATGTATATAACAAATACCTAAATAAGAAACCTGTAATGTTCAATGGATTCTGTTGTAGGATTAATCCATTTATGGTGCCTTTGTCACCTGCAGAATGTATATATTTGAATTCAGAGAGTCATGCTGCAAAAGATGATTTACTAAGTTTCAATGTCAGCTGGAAAACTTGGGGATAGTGGAACTATGGTGTCAGTGTAACCAAGGACAAACACAAATTGGCTAAAGAAGAAGAAATAGATTTAAAAGTCTCCAGGACCCTACAAAACTGAAAAAAGAGGCAAAAATAAATATTTTTTTTTTCCTCAGGTGCTGCATCTTTCTGCTGTTTTGATTTTTCATACGCGCAGTTCTTGGCATTTACTTTACCCTTGGTGATTCTTCCTGAGATTTTTGTTACTGGAATAAAGCCCTATAAAGTTTGGTCATTAAAGCAAAACTGGAAAAGGCTGTATAGCATTTCTCTCTTAGGAGAACTGTAATGATAAATCAGAAAAGGGAAAAATAAGCATTGGTAACAAAGCAATACTCAGAAAATGCATAGCAATTTTCTTTTAATTTCTTTAATTTTCCTGTTTTTAAATGATGACTGTAAGACACAGTGATGATTAATATTTGAGCCCATTTCTGACATATGTTGTAATTTGAATAGTAATCTGTGTGACTTGGTCTCATGGAAAATGTTTAGAAGGAAGAACATCAGTCATACCAGCACAGAGGACACAGAATAAAAATAAATAAAGTTTTCTGGAATAAATTTTGGACTTTTTTAGAACAGACTGGCTCTGTCCTTGAAGAGCATAGCAGATGAAATCCATGAAGACAAATTGTTCCGAGTGTTGATAGATGCAGCATCACTGGGAAAGACAGAACATGTTTCTGCCACGCATGTTTGGGAATAGGGACTTGAATATTTTCATGAATCTTGTCATAGCTTATTGCTGTTAACTTCCACAACAAAGATGGATTTTCCTTTGTAGCAGTGAATGAATATGCTTCCTGAAGAAGGCTTTGACAATCTACCTTTTTACATTCAGTTATTTGTTACATATTTTGTTCCTGCTGGAATTAAGTAACTCATTACTTAGTAGCATTGGATTAACTTAAGTAAATGCTGTGCCATTATATGTTATATACACATCACTCTTAATCTCATCAGATTGTTGTCTCTTTCAGATATAGAAAGATATCCCTGTTTAAGGCTCAGGTTATTCAATAATGAGGGCCACAGACTCAGAGTTGACTTGTGCTGGATTATTAAGGTCAAAATGCTGCTGCTTCAGAACTGAGAAATCTCTAGTGATATTTCCTTCTCATTTCAGATTTCAAGAGCTCTATCTCACTGTATGTTCCTTGTATTTGCATCTTTGAAAACTGGAATGAGTCATTATCTGTTAGCACTGATCTGGGGACTGGGGGCAAGAAAAGACAAGGTGTGAGATTGATCCTGAGACTGATCAAGAACTGTCTGTGATCACTCTGAAGGTATGAGGTAGATCAGAGATTCAGAAACAATACTTACTAACCATGGAGAGGTGCAGGAATGATGGGGAGAGAGAGGAGTGAAGTAATTTTTCAAAGACATGCTAGGCTTTACCTTGGGGTTCATGGTTCCAAAAACAGGTCACTACATGAGTGTTCTCAAAAATAATTATTTCTTTCCTATGAATGAAAATTAACGTCATATCTGCTTTAGATTAAACTGCCTAAATTGATATTAAAAAAACCCAACAACCTTATCTTTAGTTTCTATTTAATTTTTTGAGTATGGCATCAGTTTATTTCTCTGTGAGCAAATATTCATAGCAGTGAACAAATTCTTTTCATAATCAGGGGAAAAAAGACTCTTGAGACTCTTCCTCTTCAGCACCAGGAAGAAAAATGTTTTCAAAATAGCTATAAACAGGAATTGCAAGTGTCTTCAGCTGTTTACTCCCTGTTGCTTTGCAGCCAGGTTTTCATCACTGCCTATGAACTTGGGCTATGTGTGTTGCTGCAGGGGCTCCTCAGTTCTCAGCAGTCCAGGATTAAACATATCTGATTGCTTAATATGTATGCATTCAGCTAGTAATGAATAATTGCTGGAATAGTTTCCTTCAGTGAATGAGTGGCTGACATATTTCTGGTGTCTTTTATTTGAAGAGCTTAAGTTAATTGAACTCTAAATGAGAAGTTTCATTCTGAACCTCTGAAGCAAGTGACATTTTTGCCATGACCTCCGGAAGGAAGGCATAAGGCCACATGGGCACAATTTGGAAATTCCTTATCTGTATGTCTGGTACTCCTGAGGTACTATTATGAATAGGATTAAAAATCTGAAAAGAATTGCAGTCACAAAATTGGTGTTATGTCTGCTGCAGCTGAAAGTAATTTTTTGCACAACAGGAGTTTATTGCTATGAAAGTGTTAAGGCTGATCTCTGCCTGAAGGGGAATGAGTAATAACTGCTGGAAAAAATAGGCCAAGATCTGTACACATCCTGAAATCTCAGTTCTCAGAAAGGCACTTCATTATATTTACAAGTGTACGTATTTAGATGCATGCATTTAATATGTACATTTAATGCAGTGAAATTAATGAAAACACTTAACAGTTTAAGTAGGAGCAGGTGCCTTTGTAGTACAGAATCAGACTGACAAGAAAGAAAAGAGAGAGAAGGGAAGAGGCAGATGTGCAGCAAAGTGTAGAGCCAGGTTATTTCCATTATAGACGTGTACTTTCTAACAGACGGTGAGTAGGATTTTTGCTGAAAGCATTCACCAGGAATTTAAATTGACTGGCTGTAGATTAAATGAAATTCAAAGGAGAGTAGAAGGTTTAATGTAGATGAGTAAAAGAGGTATACCAAAAATTGATGCTTTTCTTCACTAGTGAACTTGATTAAAAAACAACTTGAGTTAAAACACAATTTAAAATTCTCTTTCCCGGGTTTATCTTTGTTTTTAAGTTGAAGAAAACATTAGCTTCAGAACTCTACACTTGTAAGGTTTGATCCTAATTAAATTTTTTGAGAAACATTAAAGGCATAAATATAAACAAAAATGGTTATTTGGACAACTTCATTTTGAAAACAGAAGCTAAATATATCCAGCAATACAGAACTTGCCAATAATTTCTCAGTTCTTCATCTTACAAATGAAATGATCCTTATAGCAAACCCCCTGAGGTTTTTTGATCGTTTGTTTTAGCAAATGGTATATTGGAGAAGGAATTTCTTGTAAGTTATACTGATGATGGCCCTAAAACAGTCCATCACTGAAGAGCCTAAAGATATGTAGGAGAACAGTGATATCCTCCTCACTGAGCATTAGCAGATCAATAAAAAGGAGAAATGGAGCAGCAGTTCTGTGCTTCTGACTGCGAAAAGCAACATTATTTGCCTTATGAGCCTTTTTTAACTGCTGTGATCTCCCTTGAGGTCACGGCTGTGGGCTGGGGAAGGGCTGAAGGAGCCTGAAGCATTAGCCGGGAGGTGCAGGAGTGAGGCTGGGCAGCAGGCAGAGCTGCCTTCCAGCAGGGGCACTTCCCGCAGCGCTGCCACCCGCTGGCCCCTCGTACGGGGAGGAGTCCGCTCTCGGCTCGCTCTGACGGGGGAGCGCGGCTCGCTGTGGTCTCCTGTTAGCCCACCTTTGAGGTGTAAGGTGAAAGTGTACACTCAAACAGCTCTACCCCCACCTCACCTTCTGCGGAGGGTCCTTTGACAAGTTAGTTTCCTGGGTTTGTTCACGTTTGCTTCCTCTTGCCTAATTATGATTGAAATCTCTTGGTAGTAGTCTGGGTTTTCTCCTAATAAAACTGCGTTTATGGCACTCTGTGCAAAGCTTTAGGTTCTGAACTAGCCTGCAGTGCTGATTTCTGTTATTATGGCACAGTGGGTTGTCAGCCTGTGATAGATGATGCCTAATCAGCCACTGGGTACAACAGCTGAAGATCCCATTTGTGCCAAGGAGATTAAAAAAAAGCCTAGTTAAAGACGCGTATTTGTGGTATTATAAGGAGTGACAGGGATTGTCGACCAGGGCCCTGTGCAAGGAAGGAGAACTGCAGTCCCTTCGGTTATTTTAGGAGGTTATCCCTCTGGGTGATAAACAGTCTGGTAGAAATGAAAATACTGTTTAAGCATACCTATATATATATAATTTGTTGTTTATATTCATGGATTTTTATTTTTCTTATATTTCAGAAGTTTCTTATAATAAGAGCAACTGAGATTTTTTCTTTTTGACATTTGTTCCTAATTTTCAATGAAAAATATCTCTATTGGCTGAATATAGGAAGTCATTACACATTAGCATACTTTGGGGTTGGAGGCTGTTCTGAAAGGTTGTCTCAGAGGTTCTGTGATGATTATAAATTTTATTTTCACTTGAATCATTGACTCCCCCAAGAAAATAAAAATTAACTTCAGTTTCTGCTGTAAAAAGAAAATTGTGATTTTTTTTCAAATTAATTGATGTTTGTAATTCAATATTCTGCTTCTGATGTTGAAAATAACATAATCTGTGCTATTGTGTCAGTGATTATTTTTCATCTGACAATGAATCAGTGGTGCTGATAGTGAAAATCAAAACTGAGAATTGTGCTAGAGTAAGAATACAACTTTATATAAATGATGTGAAAAGTGTTTCTGTTTTACTCAATGAAATTTTGAGACACAGAAAATTCACAGAAAAAAAAATCAAAATATAAACCCGATTAATCAGCCCAAGTCATCTTGCTGCTACTGAGTAGTTCCTGTTTCGCTCTTCAGTTGACCAGAATATTTGATGTCTGGCATTACCATTAGTGCAGAACTACTGCAGGATATCGTCTATCCCCAGTGCCTACTGAGTAATGAAAAGGTGAACTGGTGATGGACCCATTGGTGGCTTTCTGTGCTGCCCAGGCTGTCAGAGAGGGCATGACCCATACTGAGATCACCCTTGACTTCTGGCTAAGCTTCCACTAAGGAGCATCTGAGCCTTTAGAAGTAACTAACTACCTGTTTGTAATGCGATTATAGGAGTTGAGGACTGCATTGAGCTTCATGATGGCTGAATACACAGCACTGGAATATTGTCCTTTTTCAGTTGTTTACAACTTGAAGTCAAATTGCATTATTAATGGACGATAACCGATGAACGTATCTGTTTGTACCTATAAGATTACAAACTTCCATATTTGAACAACTCGATATTTTAATACCAGCCAACAAAAATATTCCTGGCTATTTGAGGTGAGCTGTCACTACTCTCATCCTATGCAGATATCTCTATAGATCTTATGTCCAGAATGACCATGTAAGTAACAAGTTCTAGCTCAGAATGAACATGGGAAGTTCTACTTTGTAAGTTTAGTATCTCGTTCTTGATCCTTGATTATTAAAACTTCGTTGTACATTTGAATTATTAGGCTTGTGTTAAAAAATTTGTCTGTAATGCTGGTCAAAGAAAGCAGGCTAGGGTGGCATTTTAGAAAGATAGAGAGGTCATATGTTGAAATACCAAGTTAGTGTGAGAGGTATTAAAAAGGTAGACTTAGAAGAGAGAATTTTAGTAGATTACAGGAAGAGCAATGCAGGAATGAAGTCATGTGGAATTAATTGTAGATTGCTTTATTCCATACTTATGAAAAATATGAATTAGCTTTATTTCTATGTATCCCATGTTTCCATTCAGAAGTTTGTGTATGCCTATTAGGGACGTCATAGTTCTGCTTTAAGTAGACGAAATAATACTATTTTGCATATCAGTTTGCTGTAATTCTTGACAAATCGTGACTATTGCCTAGTGACTAATGTCTTGTGATTACCTCTATCTCTTAAGAGGCTGGACTATGACTGACTCTCATAGAAACTCCTACTCCTCAGATAAATGTTTAATTATTATTTGGAATTGTTTAGAATCCCCAGATGAAAGATGTGGGAAGTGAAGAGTGGCAACGCGCTGTAGAATGCCATTAATTTACAGTAATTGACATATCCAGTGCAATCACTGAATTTTATGAAGGAGCAAATCATGCTTATTTGCAGTCACAAGGCTTAGACTGTCTGTTGTTGCAGCAGCTGTGATTCATTTCCTCTGCACAGGGAGTGGAAAATGGTTTCCTGGGACAGGGAAAGGGTCAGGCGGTGTCAGAGTCGCTTTTTCACATGGATTTATGTGAGGAGCATCAGAACTATGCAAAACATTACCTAGCAGACTTCTCTTTGATTTCTTCATATTTTCTTCCTTCTGTTTGGAGAATATGTTAACTACTTTAATGCAATGGAATAAAATGAACAGAAGACTGAGGATGACTACTAGATCACGATCCACTTGTGTTTCTGACTTTCGGCAATTGATTGTCCTTAAAGATGTTATTGTGGGGGAAAACCTGACTCCAATCTAAAGTGGGGCATAAAAGAGAAATAGAAGTACTTCTTCCTTTTGTAAGTGTACTGTGATAAAATGGAAGTAGAAAACATTTGTTTCAATGGCTTTCGACAGATAATTGCCTAGTTACATATGTCCTTCTCTTTGTTGAACCCAGAGACTTTCTCTAGGTCTTGGATGTAACTGTCAATTCAGTGTCTGCTTGGAAGGCCTTCCTGTATTTTACTCTCTGATCACAATAAAGAGGGATATATAAGCACTTTTTAATTATGAAATAAATCCAAGATAGCAATAGAGACTAATGGATAGGTAGTCTGAGTTGATAAATTGGTCTTTGCAATTTTTAGATCAACTATTTTCTGTTTCAGCCTAGGGTTATATGAGTAGAGCTGTGCACATGATAACATCTCTAACATGGTTTATTTAAATCAAGAAAGCCACAATGATGGAAACTCACTCCAGTGCTGGATTAGTCAATCTGTTGTAACTGAGCAGTACATCACTATTAAGGTTCATAATGGGTTTTGTGAACTCAGTAGCTTCTCATCTAAATGAGGTTTTATGGGATTTATGTCTTTAATGCTAACTGTTCAAGATTTGTAGAAGTTAAAATCAAATTTAAGTGCCAGGCTCAAATGATTTCAGATGCTACGGTGTTGTTATTGGCTTTTCCCAAATGTCATCAAAATAGATGAGCATGCGAATAAATACCTCAAGTTTTGTAATATGCAAAGAGTTAGAAAACAGAGATTTTTTTCAACTTTTCCATTTTTTCAAATGCTAAATGATTTGATAACTGAAGTTGTCATGAGTATGAAAATGGAATTATGTACAGTGATTTGTGAAACAAGGAGGGAATAAATTCTCACACTAGAAAGGAAAAGTACATACTCTGTCATCTCATCTGCAATATTGCATTCATGCCGTAGTTCATTGCTCTACTAAATACTGTTGAATCAAAGTATATTTGTCTGATTAAATTAGCATGTAATGATATCTGAGCAATTTAAGAATATACATCAAAAGACCTGTTTTTAGTGATGGAGTAGCAAGCGCTTCGCTCTGTGATACACCTTGTGCCAAAACACTGAAGCACTCAGTGTCAAGCACAACCCAGGGCTGTGAGCAGCCTCCTGGCTAAGCTCTGCCCAGGACATGCACAGCATAGCTCCCAAGGCAAGATGCTGCAGTGTAGGGGACTTAGAGCAGTGTCTTTTGTGGTTGTGATTTGCTCTTGGAAGGCTAAAGTGATGAATTTGTTTTATTTTGATCATGATTGCAATTACTGAAATGTTTGCAACTTTCTTCTGAGCATGACTCTGCAAAAGACATCAGAAAACTATGAGAGAACCAGACATGCCATGTGATGCTGGTTTTGGGCCCTCCAAGAGCCAAGGTGCACTGAAGTGATCAGTTCATCACGGCTGTGCTGGCTGCAGGACCTGTCATAACACAGGGATGAAAAAATCAATGTGTTCTCAGGTTTTTTAAAAAGTGTGACTTCCAGTGACATGCACTGAATGAGCCATCATTAGTACATATCACTGGCGAGCTGTACTGCCTCGTCATGAGGGTTAAATACCACATAGCTAAGTGCCAATACTGTAAAGTAAATATTTGCAGAAATTTTCCCCATATCAGTCCAGTCAATTTATGACTTGAATACAGTCTGATCAAGGCACAGAATGATTCTGTTGATAAGAAATAAACTTTTGGCTTGTGCTGAGGTTAAGCATTTAGAACCTGCATTTTCCAGCTGAAACCAAACTGTGAACTGGAGCTGCTCACTGTTATGGGTCATAGCCTTTTTTCTCCTTAATACTATTAAAATGATAACTTGAGAGTGCTTAGAGTTAACGTGGTAATTACACTATTCTGGATTTGACCTTGAAGTTTATTGCTCATTTAACAAGAAATGAGAAGCTGAGATATGTCTTTGGTGCTGGACAGATCTTGAAAATTTTGAATATAAGAGTCAATCAAAGCAAAAAGATTATGGTGGTGAATTGGAGTATATAAATTTGCATATTAATAGTATTTCTGAGAAAAGCCTGCAGCGATCATGCAAATCTTTTAACTCTGGCTAATAGTGGCTGTCTGTTAACTGCAGCACAGGGTCCACATGATGCACATTCACTGAGAACTTTTGGTATAGCAGATTTGCAAAGAGCAAAAACAATTAGTAGTACAAGGAAATGCATAACTGAGGAAACTTTTTTTGCATGACTTATTCTCATTTGCTGAAAAGATTCTGATATATAATCAGAATTCATCTCCCCTTTTAATCATAGCAACTTTAAACAAACAAATGAGGAAAAATACCCCAACTTATCTTATTAAATGGAAAGTTCTCCATTGATTCTCTTTTCTTTTGAAAAACATGCTTTCAATTCATAGGCAAACTTTCTTTGCTGCAGTAAAATTGGGTAATTAAAAATATTATTAAAATAATATCCCAATAACAGCTAAAAAGGAATTAAGGTTTTGACAATTAACTATAAGAAAATTTGGACAGAATTTCCTCTTAGAAGGCATATGTAGAAACAGTTGCCATGGCTATGTTGTTTGGGTTTTTTCTGTGGAGAATATAGAAGTTTGTATTTTCTGAAACTGTAAGGAAAACAAGGAGCACGTAAAACTAGCATCTAAATATGGCTTCAGGAATAGAAAAATTAATCACACCCTTTTATCACTTGTAGTTGTGATGCAAAATATTCTGATATATTTTTCTGTAATTTTATAGAAAGTATTATTTTTGTGCTTTAACACATCTGTTTAATTAAGTAGATATATTGGTTTGCAATATTCTTCAATAGAGTTTTTCTGTAATTAATGCCATCTTGCTGACTTGCTTAAATTAACTATGTTAGTATGAACAATAATATTATAATCTGGTTAAATATAATAAATACTGTGAATTAGGAAACTTAGAATTTGGGATCTTTTATGAACGATATTTATAATTTGGATTACTGTTCCATTTTAAGCACAGATGTCCTTTTCTTTGCAGGAGATTGTGTTTGTAGGGAAGAAAAAAATACAAAGTCTAGCATACTTGTTAGCACAACTTGCCCTGTTGTTAATTCCAATTATTGTGTGTTGCCCTAGGCCTCCTAGCAGAATATTTCTTATATTTATCTCCTCCCTCTGCACTCACTAATTATCCTTCTTTCCGCAGTAAGCTTGGGTTAGCATTTCTTTTCCCTGAAGGTGTTGAAGTTGGCAGTTTAACAGGCTCCCCTGAACTCTCCAGTTTGTCCTGTCCTACCCCTACTAAATGGGAGAATTACCAAAAGGTTAGTGCTGAGAGTCTGTGCTGGAGACAGTTCACCAAAGAGAATAGAAATGGAAGTTGGGACTAAAATTAATGTGGGGCATGTTGTCTGTAGATCTTTTATATAGGCAGGTTTGTGGCATTCTTTCCTACCAGTAACATCTGATGTTTTCCTCTTCAGGAATTATCTACCTACCAAAAAAAGAGAAAGTTGCAGGTTAAGATGAGTGTAAGGGTCAGATTATCTGCCATTTTTGTCCTCTTGGTTTTCACCTCTGACTGTGCCAGGCTGCGTACCATTGTCCTGGCAGTGTTAGTTTTCTCTAGATAAACAGATCAGGTTCTGTCTGATCTTGTATCATGTTCCAGGAAAACTTCAGTTCTGCAGAAATGGCAAAGAATGAGCCCTCACTTCTGGTCTGAGGACAGCAGATGGACCTCTGGAAAGCAGAAGGAAGCACTGCTCTAGCTCTCGGTGCTGTGTGTGTCCGTAGTACCACAGATGGTTTTCTACATGGTGTTTAGCAGGCACTGGCTTTGTTGGAGGCACTGGGCTCTCCTTGAAAGGGAGCTTGTTATATCTTCTCTTTCTTCTGTCATGGAGCTCTGGCAGTCCATCTCTTTACATGACAGTTCCAGCCTTTCACATAATCAGTGCCAATGAACTCTAAGTCAGTAGAAGGGAAAAACGAGCTGGTGATTTGTAGAATGAAAATTAATGTATTACTTAGGCCTTTAAAAAAAAAAAAAACACCCAACTTTGCACAGTCATCCTAAAGGATGTACTTTCTCACTATATTGGAATATAGTCATCAGAAGATGTCACTATTTTTGAAAAAGCTTTCTTTTTCTGTTTTTCAGTCACCAAAATTGAGCTTCATTATAGAGAAGTTATGATGTAAAACTTAAAATAAGTTTCATCTGTTAATGCATGCAAGAATATACATTATTATCTCCTTGGAAAGAATGTACTTACCTCTCTAGGAGGTATTTCCAAGCATTTACAACAAACATCTTAATTTTATTTTGACCTTTCAATTAGTTTTACTTCTAAATGAAAATCCAAACATCTTGATAGAGAAATGAAAACCACAAGTATGGAAACTGTTCATCCTATTTAAAGTTTAGTGAACAAATCTGAAGTACCAGAATGTCATCAGCTGACATCATGATAATTTTTAAAAATCTAGTAAGAATTGACACATTGCACAAGGAAGTACAACACAACACACAAGAAAATGAAACTGAGCAGACCCTGGGACAGTAGAATAAACATTTATATTAAAGAGTTTATAGGAAATAGAATGATTAATTGATTATATTTATATTGCCAAATAGTTTTCTGTCATTAGCAATTCTTCCCCAAAATCATGTTTTGTTAACCCCTTTAACATTTCAGATATGTATTTCAGATATTGACAGAAAGTACTTAAACAAAAAGTCATCATGCTTAACCACCCTGAATCTTCAGTAGACTATAGTAACATTAAAAGTATAGCTAAAATCATGACTCACTGTGCAATATGTGTGAAAGGTATGGAAGATAAAATCACATCAGCGTAATTGAAGATAGAAAGTTAGGGTATTTTATTGATATATGGTGGGGCCTAGATGATTTTAAGGAGAGCAAAGCTTGACTCTGGCCTTCAAGGAGTGTCTTGACAACAAAAGCAAAGGACTTTCCCAAAAATTAGGTGACTACAAGGAACTCTTAATCATCAATTCTCGTACGATTTTGTTGGTTTTAATATTATCTAATAACTTTAGTAGGACTTGTGGGCAAACTATAAATGTTTTTTAAATTGTGATCCCAGTCACCACTCAGTCATCCTTTTTTTTTTTTTTTTGATCATCTTTACTGACCATTTCTCTAGTTATTTCCAGTAAATCTTTGTCTTATATGAATAGTGCAAACCAGGCCAATATGTCCCTGGCTTACAACGTTGCCAAATTTAATCCATATTCAGATCTAGTTTCTAAATTATTCTACTGATCATGAGTCAATACCTAAGCAGAAATGGACTTATGATAGTGTTTCTTAGTGATGTCATTAAACACAGGAGTTCAATTATGTTGTATAAAAGAGTAAACAGCAGAAAGAAAATCCAGGTGAAAATAGTTGTATGTTGTACTACTCCAACCTCTGCTTTTAATGAAGATAAAGAGAATATTTAATCATTCTTGTGGGATTTTAGTCGTCCCTGATTCAGTTAAAGCATTTTGACAGAAAAATAATTAAACTTCAGTGAATTAAGTACTGTTTTTTCCTACACTCTGGAAAAGTTCTTTAGTACTGTGATTATGTTCAGGAATTTTACAGCAAATAACTACTTCAGATATTCAAATATAAGTACATATGCTTAAGACTCAGAAAGAGATTTCAGCATGACAAGACTTTTGATTTTGTTCATGTCACGATTGTTGCAAATGAGTGTAGGGACAGAAATAAAAAGTCAGAGAAACAGAATTCCTACTCCTGTGCCTTGACTGGAGGTGGTGTTTGGGCATGTGATTGAAGAATTGTGTCTTGTAGCTTTCACTTGGGTGTAATTATTTCCTGAAATCCGTGTAAAACAGTGAATGATAGTATATCCTAGAATATTGATAAAGAAATCAAAGAAGTTTTCAGCATTAGATACTCACTAGAGCAGCTAACAGAGCAGATGATCCAAACATTTACACAAATATGCATCTTTTATTGTCTAAAATGCTTAGTGTGCTGAAAATTTTATTATGCTTTCTTTGAGGGATAATCAGAACAATAACATGAAACTAGTCAATAAAATCTTCTAACAGCTGTTGCTATCCAAGATGCTAAATCTGCCATGGGAAATTAGTGCAGAACAGTCCATGATACCTACACTGCACACAAGACAGACTAGTTCACTGGTGGTTATTTCGTGTGATTTAGCACATGAAAGAAATTATTCAGAGATGTTGTGGCTAATGGAGTAAACTCAAGCTGACAGAGAATGCTTGCTCTTGTTCTTTTCCCAGAAACACTGTAATAACTTCAGTTTATAGCACTGAGAACTCCAGCCTGAAAGGATTGTGATTTGTGTTGTCAAATTTTATTGACACAAAACATCAACTGAGATATATTTGTTTTGCTAATGACTACAACTTTTATTCCCATTTTTGTCTGATAAGTAGATTTTGAATCCAAGTGGGGTTTTTTTCTAGGTCAAGTAAAAGGCATCATCAGTTTTAATCCAGCTAGAAGGAAGATGTTTTGAATTAAAGAATTATTTAAAGAACAGTGTGACAGCTAAGAATTTATTCTTTGCATTGTCCTGTGATTTTTAGATATTTACCTTCCCTAGAGGATCAGGTGCACTGACAGCCAAAGCCGGTTTGGTTTGTGAGTGTTTGGACATTTGAACCTCTGCTTCCAGGAACACAGCAATTTCAGGGTGCTTTGCAGTGTTGCCCAGAGTAGCTATATTGAGCCGTACTCAAAGATAATCTCTAAGTCAGCCAAGTGGCAAACAAAGATTTCTTGGATACTTTAACAAATTGCTTGGAATCAATGGGCCCATAGGGTCAAGTTTGTTAATACTGATCTCTCATTTAGTAGGTCTTCAGTTTAAAAGATTCATACTGAGAGCACTTTCTTCAGAATCAAAAGATTTTGACTCATATGTCAAATCTTGGCTGCCCACCTTTTGTATGAAATGAGTACCAGGATGTTCTTTTGAATGTTTTTTAAAGTTTTTAAGTCTTACTTGGATATTTTTTCTTATAATATCTGAAATGTGGAACATTTCTTGAACTTTTAATTTTCCTTTGTTTGTTCCTTACATCCTTTTTGTTGACCTGTACAGCATTTTAGGAATCATTTAGGCAGTTTTAAAGTTTGGCATAACTGTGTACTTTTGCTTCAGATATTAGTTAAGGAAGGGTACAGTTGTCATTATTACTAACTTAAAACCTTTCTATTGAGACCACACAAGTTTAAAAACATGCAAATAATGTATCTAGGAGGAAATAGCTGGGTTTGGTATTGACTGTTGCATGCAAGCTAGCAGCTAGGAACCAGGCATAGAATATGGTTTTGTTCATTATTCCATGGAGAACAAACATGGAGAGTGATGAATGCTTTTTGAAACAGTTTTCCCAGAGCATCCTAAGTGTTGGACAGGGTTTTGTGCCAGCTGCCTAATACAGATTTTCTTTGGGCAAAAGACAAAACGAAGAGAGGGGTAAAATGGAGTAAGAACTCTGATGGGTGGAAAGGCAAGCACATAAATAAGAAAGAGCAGCATCAGCTGTCACGTCTCACCTCTTAGTGAACCTGGGAAGGTTTTGTGGCAATTCTCACACTAGTTATGTCAGGGTACTGGCCAGGACTAGGCTATAGAAACATCCATGGTGTCTTAAACAAAGAGTGGAAGTAGCAGAAGCAATGGTTTCAGTGTATTCATACCCATGTCATGATTTTATGTCATTATTCTCTTTTTTTTTTTTTTAAGGAGCAGAAGTGGTATGATAACAAAAACAATACATTCTGTCACTGCTTGCTGCATTTAAGCCTAGTTTTCAGTATTTTGATTTTAGTCCATTAGCTTCAAGCACCTTCATTACATAGTCTAAGGCAGGTACAGTTAAGTGACATTTTTTTATCAATTGTTTTAGTCTTTTAACTTTTGCTGACTTTATTAAAGAATTTTATTTAACCAGACTATTACTGCCCATGGCAATGCAGATAATAGACTTGTACCCAAAGTGGTTCCTGCTGTTGTATATGTGGCTGCTGAGAATGTGACATGTCCTTTTCAGTGCTACTAATCTTATTTCTTGGGGCGTTTCTGTTCTCTAACTGCTCAGGAGGGCAGACATGCATCATGATAAAGAGGTATTATCTTTTGGTATTCCTGGCCATCTCTGTAATACAATAAAATCAAAATAAAGAGCCCTCAGACAATTGAAGACATCTGTTATCCCCTAATGATTGGCATCTTGACTTATAGTCTGTCATTCTGGAATGACAAATGTTTCATTTAGTAGCACACACTTCCACTGAACCTTATACCCAAGTCCACAATTCTGTCAAATGTGGGTTTGATACAGGGCATGTTTCAAAAGCAAATAAATGATGTGGGTTTTGTTTTTTACATATTTATGATCCACTCAGATTTCTGTTTACATTTTGTAAAACTCCTAGAAAAAGTTGGGACTTAATTTGTCTTTGTTCTTCAGCCATAAACTTGTTAGGGTTTCTTTAAATCTGACATAAAAGAGCTAGTCTAAAAGACAGGAAATCAAAGTTTTTAGAACCTTAGAATATTTTCACTGTATTCTTTACATGCTGTTTCTGGAAGTTTTAATACTTGCTACCTGCCATTCTCCCACTGAAATTGTGTTCAGAGATATTTCATGTATCTTAGCATCTGCTCCTGTATTTCAGAAGAGCTAAATTTTTAAAGTGCTGTTATGCTTTTACTGACTAAATTGTAGAGCTGTATGCATCATCTAACAAAAGTCTTCTGTTTCTCATGGCTACTCTATTTTTTCAAATATTTACTCTTTTATGAACTCTGCAGAGAATACAGTGCCAGTAATTGCTGGACTTTAAAATGAGCTGGTTTCTCAATTTTTAGATAAGGCAGTTTTCCTCATTGTGTAGGTATTGTTGGGGAAAAATATCAGGTCAGCCATGGGTGTGTTTAAATATGAATTTAGGCACGGGTTATTAGCTAGTTATTTGAAAGATGTTGTTTCTTCTGATGAATAATTCCATTAGCAGCCCAAAGTATTTTTGGAGAAACACTTAAAATGTGCATAGATCATATAAGTGGGATAGAAAATGACCTGAGATACAGTATTAAAATTACTTTGCTTGAAGAGGGGAAATTAACCACTGACACAGGAGGGAAGTTAAGGTTGAAAGCACAGCAATGTTCTTTAGAGGACAGTTACATGAAAGGAAAGGATTCATGATCCATGATTGTGGACTAAAATTATCCATTAATCATTTTATGTAAAACCCATACCTGTTACAGCATTTATGTTAAACTTGGGGTAGTGTTTTTTCAGCTGGAGGATGACAGACCTCATAAGATGTAAGGAGGACTTTTGCCAGAAATGGGAGCAGGAAGGTGCTGGTGCAGAATACCTGGTCTGGAGAAAAGTGTGTGTCAGGAATAGATTTAGAATTACAGAGGTGAGAAGTGTTTAGGAGCAGGCAAACACGTGTGATCGGTGATGTTAGGAAAACAAGTAATCTGTGAGGACTGGTTTTAGTGGACTTTATCAAGGTCTGAATCAGAACTCTCTGAAGAGCTACCCTGAAAAAGGAGAATAGGGAAGCTGCAGTCATTGTTCTCACCTTATGTTGGAGATAAGGCTGGTAGACACAATCTTTCTCTCTGTATTTTCTCATTTCCCTCTATTAGAACAGAAACACTGAGTCAAATATAGCAGGATTTTTTTTTGTTGTTGTTTTTTGCAAGTGTGTTCCTGTTTGTTAAACTTGAGAATTGTTTATCCCTTATATACATAATGACTTTCCCAAGGGCTAAAGTACAAATCCAAATTGGATGCACTCTGTATACTCATCAAGAAATTTTGGCAAGAGGCCACCTGGGAGTTGTCCATAGTTATTGGAGTTTCTGCATCTCAGATTCCACATTAATGCTTTCTGGGTATAGCTCATCTTTGGAAGGCTGCACTGCATGAGAAAACACATAATTTTGACAGAAACACATTTTGTTTTCATTCTCAAGGAATAATTTGCAAACTTTCTCTGTCCCTTGTGTAACATCTTATACTATTATGATGATGTTCCTTAAATGCTTTTCTGGAAACCTAGTGAAAAAGGAGCCTAATTAAGAAAAAGTGTCAATGAGAGAATATTGAGATACACACAACTTCTTTGGTTTATGTATGAAAGCTTGACTGCTGTTTAGGATGAAATAATTTTTATTTCATAACTTGACTTACAATCTAGTACCATAATGTATTTATAAAATGGTTTGCTAGAAGGTATTCATATATGGTGACTACTGCTTTTAACTAATTTTAGAAATTCTTTTGAGCTCATTATACTTCTTTTTATATCATGTTTAAATAGAATCATGTTTCGGACCACTGCAGACCATAACTTGCAGTTCATTTATTCATCTATTGTTTGGAATGTGCAATGAATCCAAGTCTCAGCCTATAAAGCCATAGAGTACAATATTCAGAGGAGATTCTCTATATTAATATTTCTGTAGACCAATTTTAAGGGAAATAACATAGATTGTGTTAGTAATTATGACAAGCAAATCAAAAGAAAATAGCCAGCTTAGAGGGGAACCATGCTAGATGCTTCAGGTTAAGTAAATCAACACTTCTTAAATACTGGTGAACTAGGGAAACCACAAGACTGTCAGAAATCAAACCAGACTCAGTTCTGGTAAGCCAGACACACCGTGTGTGAAAAGGTGAGGTGCTTCTGCTGCAAGGGCTGCAGCTCGGCAGCAGTCAGTGCCCAAGGCACACAGAGGTGTTCACTCCGCTGATTCAGGGAAACAATCCTGCTGTGTAACCAACAGTTTCAGGTGAGGAACACATTTCTAACCCAAGGCACCACATGTCTTATGGGCACTTGGACTAAATCTGGTTTTCTTCACAGCCTGTCTGCCAAATGAATGACCAGTGTCAGCCACTGCATCACCAGCCTTCCTTCCCAGCACACTCTTTATACATTCTTCTTTTTATTGGGTTGGGTTACTATGGTATTGCTGTAGGACAAAACAACAAATTTAGGAAATGTAATTATGAGCTACTACTGGGATCTGACATGTTGATAGTGTTGTTTTATGGCTATTTTATGGCTAGAATACAACACCTTGTTTCTGTATCTGCTGTGAAGTTCTCAAGTCTGATTTATTTTTATTTCTGTATAGGCTAGCTGATGTTTTTAATTGAGACTAATATGAACTTTCTCAAGGTTCTCATCATACTTGCTTTATTGAATTTGAAAATTTCTGGCTATTAAAAAAAGGTATATATTTTTTTTCTCATAGTTTTATCTGAAATATTGAGACAAGTTGAAGAATTTCAAAGATGTTCTTCACTTCTGTCCTCAGAATTGTAGCAGAATCTTCTATGAGAGAAATAATTCTAAATAATTTTTGCTATGAAATAAAGGACTGCCAATTAACAGCACCATTTTAGTCAACATTTCAGTGCACGTTTCATTTCTATTAGTACCAGTAAATAGTTTTGAGGTGTGGGTTTGTTTTTTTAATGAAAAATCCAGAATTTAAAGAGCTTTCTGTATTCTGCTGTAGTAATTAACAAAATGAAATATCAGTTAATAGAAAAAAATAGTGCTTTTATTTGATAGGCCTTTTTTTTTTTTTTTAGAAAAACACACTGACTATGAAATGCACTTATTCCTGCATAAAATTATTTCATTTTATATGAAAATACGGAGAAATAAAGGGAAGATGCAAAGACACTAAACTTGAGGATGTAAAACCCTCTATTTCTGTTTTTACAGAGTCCTAAAGGACCTTATGTTCTCATTAACTTTTTTTTTTTCCCTCGAGACCTTGAAGCCCCATTTCTTTGTTAGAATTGTCAGCTGTAGGGTTTTTTTGCAGAATGGATGATAAATGAGTGATCAGCATTGCTACCAAAAGACATTTTCAGGGGAGGGATGCCACACAGTTGAAAGACTTTTTTTCTTGTGGTTTCTTTCATCAACTGCCTGTGTTACCATCGCCTTTCAAAAAAAATAAAAAATAAAAAATCCACTGACACATGATATATTCTAATCATGATACTTTGGCTTGTCTAATGTCAAAATTTCTGTAGGTTTCAGAAAGAGCAAGACTTTGTTGTGATGCAATTCCATCCGAGAGAGAGAGAGAAATGAAGGAACGATGGAGGTAAGAGAAGAATCAGATATTATAGATCCATGTCCACAACAGATTCTATTTGTTTTCCCTTTTCAGGCTCACAGGAACTCAGAGAAGATATACTTGTTGGATTAAATATACTGTAGTAATTCTGAACAGCCTTTTAAATTTTTTTTTGCTTTCAATTAAAGAGTCTGCATGCATGTGCTTTTCTGTGTGTATGCTTAAGAGCTAGGATTGAAAAAAATCCAAACCTCTCCCCTCTACTTCTTATTAAATGACGTTTATTAGGGGCATATATCTTAAGAAAAGGCTTACTTCAACATCTTGGACTCAAAGTACAAAGCTTTAAAAATGGCATTTGGTTCTTCTCCGAATATTTACCTGTCTTCCCAAAATTTTATTCTTGTATCATCTACAAAAAAAATTTTTTTTTTCTTTTTAAAATATATTTTATTCTCTTGGCTTTGATAATACACAGTGCAAATAAAGAACTTTCTACTGACATTGTCTAGGTTAGAAAACTGTGAATTTTCTCAAAACATATTGCGTTCTCCCTTATGTCTAACATGCTCCATATGTTGATGTTCTCAAATAGGGCTGACTGGAGGGAAAAAAACACTTCTGGAAAAAACCTGGAGTTTTGGAGAAAAAGCAATCCCTCCAGTAATTCCTTCTCTGTTTCAATGGCAAAGTACAAAAGAATTATGTAGGATATGCAAGACCAAGGGTTGTGTGTTTGGCTGTAGGTGCAGTTTCCTCTGGAAGCTTTAAGTGCCTGTTGGGGAAAGGCACCTGAAGCTGCAGACGGGTTTGGCTGAACCACACTGAGCATTCTGTGCCCCTGGGGAGGCACAGGCCTTGCCCATGCCATCCCTTCCCCATGGCTGGCACTGCTGCTTGCCCAACCCATTCCTGCACCCCTCAGGCTGCCGACCAGGAACAAAATGCTTTGCCTTTGTCTGCCTCTCTGCTGACTCAGCAAAAGACACTGGCTTGCCCAGAGGGTGGGTGAGTCTCAGAGATACCTGAAGGAAAGTAGAAGCCCATGTGGGTACTTTAGAGACACTGGGTTGGTTCAGAGGGATGTGCTTGTGTGCTGGGTTAAACCGGTAGGAGAAATAAATCCAACTCAGAATGGGTTTGCAAGTCAGAATAACAATTTAATAAAAAGATCACAATAAATACACTGATCAAGAAGGAAAATCTGTTTGACCCACAAAACCAGATATGTAGCCCAGCACAGTGGGACATGAGCAGAATGAAGCTTGCCAACCACTGTGGCTGAGCATCACATGGCCCCCCTGAGTTTGGAGTAAAGAGAGAGAAGAAACCTGCCGGTGAAAATGATGGTTGCAGTCCCATCAAGAGTGGCAGTCTCAGTCTGGTTGAGGCTCTGGTTTTCCTCTGGATCTGACTGGCTATCCCAGTGCCAAAACTATGGCATATTTATGCATGGGCTTAGATGGGAACACCCAGTCCCTCACCCAGGGTGGGGAGTTTCACAAGGGGTGATTTACTCTGTGAAGTCAATCGTGGCATATTTTTGGCATCCCTGATGGCCCATTAGCAGACATGACCCCTCAGGTGGGTGTGAAGGTACTAATGGCTCCCTGGAGGGGAATTATCACACCTGACTCATTGGTGTGAAGACAGGAAAACTTCCTTATTGTTCCAAAACACCCAGCTTGCATCCTGAGGGGTTGTGTATGCCGTGGGCAGCTGCTGAAAATGGGCCATTGTGAGCAGTTCATGAGAAAATGACATAGAGGGTTTAGAATACACACTCACAGAGTGATAAACTGATCCTGGCTACTACAGTCAGGACAGCTTGCCTCAGTGATCGTGGTTACTGCTTGCCTTTTTCCCTGACAGGTGCAATGGGTGCATTCAGATTCCACGCATGCCCATCTAAGACCCAACTTAACACTGTACACCACAAGGTTGCTCTGTGGTAAGTCTCTTCTCTCTCATTTTCACATAGAAAAAATACAGTTATATTTTCTTCCATGGGAATGTTTCTAGGAAAAAACCCCAACCAAACAAACAAAAAACTGGAATTTTTTTTGTTTGCTGTTGGTTTAGATCACTGTTAAGTTTTTGGCCAAATTACTATGGAAAAAGGACTAACAACCTACAAAGTTGTTTTCCTGGGCTGTGCACATTTCATGCTTGCATAATGTACCTTGCAGAAAGAAGAAAAGTGGATGTATCTGCTCAGTGCTTTGTGCAATGTTTGAAGAACCAGGTCCTGTCATGTTCTTTTTTACTTTGTATTTATGGGATTCACTATATATGCTGCAGTAATAGAAGAACCACTTCTGTATTTGGTGGTTTGCCTTTTGGAAAACTCTGGTTTATGAACTTACACATTCCCTAAAGAGTTTATTATGGGTGGAAAGCTCTGTTGATGAGAATGCTATAAAACCTTGTGACTGTTCTTGCAGAAGTCACTATACCCTTGATAAACACCGCAATTCTGCTGTTTTTAACAGTACTTGAGAAATATCACAAATCTTTGTGTGAGGGTGTATGCACTGCGGTAATATTATGTTCTTTATTTTAATGTATATCTTGGTTGAACTGTGCTCTTGAGTTTTACCGGAAGACTTTGCATATCTCTTAAAATAATACACTTTATAAGATATAGGACATTGGGCTTGGGAAAGAAAGATGTTGGACAGCCATCTTATTTTTGATTGTCAAAAGTAATGTAATTAACACTGGGTAAATGGGTTTTGTGCTTTTGTTTGTGTGCTTTACTACATAGTAAGTAATTGCACCTGACAAATTGAGAAAGTACAATTTTAGATCTCATACACATATAACCTACAGTAAACATTTATCACATAGAACATTTAAAGTTTTGCTGTACTGGTAACAGTGATTTGTAATGCTTTTTATTCGTTCTCTGAAAGAAAGAAAGAAAAAAACACAAACCAAAAAAAACAAACAAAACCCCATCTTGGTTTGTTTTTTTTATTGTGGTATGAACTAAAAATGATCTTGTTTCCTCTGGAGACTGTGAGCAGTTGCATATCTTTGCAGAAGAGTATTGTTTTCACATACCAGTCTCTTGGTTAGGATATATAATACACCATTTTACCTAAATCCAGGAGTAGCTAAAATGCTTTTTATATTACAGCAACTGAGATCATCTGTCACTGGTTTATAACTAGGTCTGTGAATCACTGGACCACAGCTGTAGCTTACAATATCACTTTTCAGTGATTAACAGTCTTACAGCAAGTTTTTTCATTGCTTTTTATGAAATCTGTGGGTTGGTTGCTGTAGAAATTATTGCACATTGAGTCAGTTCATATATTTGCGCATTACAGAAAGTGTGAAGAGTATCAGCTACTAGATGTTTACTTTATTTCAGCATTCTGAAAATGAACCTCACTTCTTCATCAGTGTACCATGTCAAGGAATCCTATTACATTAAGTTTGATAAATAAACAGCATTAAAGATTGCACTGCCTGTGTAACAGGCTTGTTTGACAGTGAAAGATTTTAAAATGCCTACTTCATACAGAAAAAAAATGAATACAAGCCCATTTTATGTGCCAAATGACAAACCATAATGATTAATAGGCCTATTTAAATGAATAATTGTCCTATATACTATACCAGCTTATGTAGTACAATAACTGTATATGCAGCAGCTGGCAAACCTCTTCTAGAGATGTAAAAGATGAGAATTTGTAAGGATAACAAATAACAGCTGAGCCAGGCCAAGCTAACACTGAGCCTCCACTGCATTTCCAGTGACCTCAGTGGAGTTCAGAGAACTTAATTGACATCTCAAGGTTTCATACCTCCTCCCCTTCAAGGTTTCATACACCCTTCCTCTAACTTTATTTCCAAGCCTTCCATGAATCACTGTACTGTAGAATATCATGTTTTAAAGATCTAAAATAATCCCAGTGAAACAAATATATAGCCAAATTGTTCTATATAATTTCTGTGATCTGATTCTATTTTAGCTTCATAGAGAGGAAATTAACATGGCCAGCATAGTTGTAACAGAGTTGGAGTTCACAACACATGCTTTTATTTCTGTTTCACTCTTTGTTTTCTCCAGCACTAACACAGGAATTGCTCAGTTGTTGCAGAGGGAACTGTGACAGGGCAGTGGGGTCATCAATGAGCAGTGACACAGCAAACAGACCTGTGTTTAACCAGGTTTGGGCAGAGGTAACTCGGCACAGCCACATACAGGCAGGTGCTTGGGAGTCCTTCTCTTTGGTTTTGCTTTGTAGTTCTCTGCATCCTCAGTTACAGTATGGGTACTACTTAAGGCATTTTATACCATGGCAATACAACTCCCCAAAGGTTCTTTAGTGTTTTTGTTGAACTTTTATTAAGTTCATTTTTTTTCCTCACAAATTTAGTCTGACAAAAAGCTGTTGAATCCTTGGTTTACTCATTTGACAATAGTAGAAGCATTTTAATTATTAGTCGTATTTGTGGATGCAGAATTCAGAAATATATTGCTCTTTATATAATTATAAGACTAAAAACAATTTTGGAATTAAGGAGTTGTCATTGGTGTTGATTTTCATTGTAGTAAGAAATTTATCTATAGACACCACAGTACTGGTCATAGAGTAGTTAATGAAAATTAGTAATCTGGCCCAATTCCTCAAGCAGACTTCTCACAGAGAACAAACATGTTTCCATTATATTAACATTGTGCCAGCATAAACAAAAGTATTTAATAACTTATTCTTCACAGTCACTGTGCTTGTTCTGAATGAACAGCAGTGGGTTGAGGAGGAGGCTGAATTAGTGAATTGTGACTTCAGGCTCATTTTAAACTTAGGTCTGGTCCTTTACTGCTTTGAATTTACTATATTAAAACATCAAAGGTATGTAGCTCAGGCCTTTTCTGAAGGGATATTTGTAACTGATCAGGTTGTGAAGAAGCACTCTCTCTACTTAGCTGTTCACCTAAAGCAGAATCAAACAAGTTCACAGTCAGTATAATTGTTGCATTCTTCCTTTGCCTGATCTACAGTCAGAGCACCAAAATCCCTGCCCCTCACAGGTGTGACTTTTCTCAGTCAACAGGTGCTCCTATGGCTTTATGCATTTCTTTTAAGAGATACTCTCAAGGTATTCAGAAAACACCAAGTTATGATTTTGTCCTGTGAGTTTAGGACTTATGTCAGTGTCCTCTTGGGTTGTTTTCCTTCTTACCAAGGAGAATCTATATTGTATAGTGTGGCTTTTATAATTTGCATGACTTACTGTCACTATTTTTTAAATATGTGAAAAATCATTTGGCGCCTTGATAAATGTTAGTTTACCTTTGAGCTTTTGTAGCCTCTGAGAGAGCTCAGCAGACTGTGGTGTCTTGTTTTTGTGAGACTGTCTTGTGTGTAGGTTGAAGTGGCTGTGTTTTAGTGACTCAGTGTTAGATAATCTTACAAAACTATTTCCATAACCCAGTCAGGTCATTGGGATTGTTAACTTATTGTTCACATACTCCATTTGAAATTGTAGCTGATTTTAAAAATTTACCTTTTCAATATTTTTTTTTTAATATGCTTTCTTTTCAATGCATCTTTTTTCCTTTTAAACTTACATTCTGTGAGGATCAGCTACGGATTTTCCCTATTTGAAGGACTCATTTAATGTTTTTTCTTCCCCTCACTAACTTGAAAGCAGAGATCTGCCCTTCCAGGTCAAAACTTCACTGAACTGAGCTTATATGTGGTGAATACGTGAGGAGCTACAGTCAAATATTCTACAGGCTTTCTTAGCTGCATGCATTGACCCAAATGAGGTGTGTGCAACATCAATTGCCCCCAGCATGGGACCAGGAAGTTAAGAGAATTGTAACACCTTCTGAGGTGTTTGTGTGTCAGCCCTGGCTAACAGCCAACCTGCCACTCACCCACCTCGTCCTGGGGGTGGGGATTAAAATGGGCTGGGAAAGCTCATGGGTCAAGATCAAGACAAGAGATGGCTTGTCAGTTACTGTTGTTTGGCAAAAAAACCCTCACCTGAGGGAAAAATAATAGTTTTTCTTTCAGTTTAAAAGAGATTGCATAGTGAGAATGAAAAACACAAATCTTGAAACACCTTTCCTCCCCATCTTTTCCTTCACTCTTTTATCCCCACTCTGAGAGTAAAGTTTATTTACTCACATAAAAATTTCTTAAGTGGCTTTCTTTTTTTTTTTTTTTTTTTGTGAGTACAGTGATTTTTACTAGAGGCACTTCAATGGAATTTAGTAGTATGTGAAGATTATCACAGAGAAATGTTGGTAGACAAAAGTTCTAACCCTTCCTCAATCATCCCAAAGTTGTTACTATCTCACTATGTGTATTGGATTGTTTTAATAATTAATTGCTTTCTACATTATTCGAGTTAGAGAGTGAGAATGAGTTTATAATGCTGTGAGACTGTCCTTGAAATCCATGCCAAAGTACTCTTACAGAGTGACAGAAAGAGGTAGTAGAATCTGAGTCTCTGAACTGCATGAAAGGAATTAGTAACTCTTTCAAAATGTATGTCTATTTTAAAATCACTAATGAAATCAATGTTTTCTTAGGGCTTAATTCAAAATCCATTGAAATTGATGTGAGGATTTCCAGGTTTAGGTTAAGGTCATAGTCATACAGTTGTGCTAAGCAACCCCCAAATAACTCTGCTTTCTTCTTGGCTTCACCAGTATAAAGTAAAACCATCATAAGTACATTTATTATCTCAAAAAATACTTTCAAATGCAGCTTGATGAGAAAAGCTGTAAAACATAATGCAAAGAGAAAAAGAGTAACGGTAAATGGCCAGTGAGCCTGTGATGCCCTTACAGAATATCTTTCCTATCGTTCAAAAGCACCTTTTCATTCTTCGAGGGCTTTTGGCAACAACAACAAAGACAACTAGAAAATAATCTTCAGATAACCTGTCCCTGAGGCAATACAGAGTGTGTTCTGCAGAAAGCAATGAAATAGCTTTCTTAAAATGTTTTGTTTCAAAACCATACTTATAAGTTGTAGCTGGGTGGACCAGCACACACAGTGTACTGCAAACAGCACAGGCTCTCTCATCCATCTTGATGCTATTGCCCTTTCAGGTTTGCAAGGATTGATGAGATAGTGATAGTGTAGCCCATCTAAGCCTTTTCTGTAGATTTGTAAACCTGCTGAAAGCATAAACTTCTATTCAGAGACAAAGCTGAACTTCCTCCTGTTTCTTTTCTATGGGCTAAGATTCTCACCTTTTCTTTCTGTCTATTTTTGTTTCATTTTACCATATTTTAGCGTGGCGTAAGTGCATTCTTTTCATATTTGTGCTGGGGTTTTTTTGTCCCTTCTGAAAAACAAAACATTTACTGAAGGATTTCCCAGTTCAACAAATGGTAAATTGCGGCTATCTGTGTTATGGGGTTGAAAGAGGCAGAATACAGAGGATACCATAATAAAGTATTATATGAGCTTGCAAAGGCTTCTTTTTTGCATTGTTACTTGCGCTGTTTGAATTATGTCAGAGTAGGGAAAAAGAATGCCCACATTTTACATTAGGTTGTGTTGTGCACTTAAGTGGAGTATGTGTTACTTTGGCAGACGTTGTAGAGAGCAAGTGGTTTTCAGTGCTTGTAAGGGATGTGGAACTTTTTTTTTCTTAGGCTTGCCATTTCATTTTAATTACCACCCTCTTTTCTGAGGTACATCTGAAATGGCACTAGGAGGTTTTATATTTACTGTTTTACAGAGAAAATTTCTCTGATTTTTAATGTGCTATGAGTTTCAGTGTAATATGTGGCTTTTCCTAATTGTGGACACTCAGGATAAAGAAAGTTTTTCTGGTCAAATTATGGCAGCACTTACTCCCTGGTCTTTTCAGGTCATTTGCACATTTAACAGTAATTCCAACTTAGTTCATGACTCTAACCTGATTTAAGATAATTAAGAAATAAATAAAATTGAAAGTGCCACACTTATAAAACTTGACATAGACAAATAGTTCTATTGCATAAGGGCATAAGCTTATCATTTATAGCAATTTCACAGTTAGAATTATCCTTTTATATTAGCTGATAGCCTTCTGTGGGTTTTCTGATCTCTCATGAACCTGTAGTAGCTATATATAATTTTTATACGATGAAGTTGATGAAAAATTATCAATTTAAACTGTCAGGCCTGGAAAGGAGAAAAGAATCACTAGTCTTCTCTTACCCTATAGTGTCCCTGTTAATTTATGATTGTGGACTTAAAAAAGACAGAGGGATAGCCAATTCTCTTGTTTTTTTTTCAAGGAAGGAGGTATTTGATATGATACTGGAGTAGAACATTAAAACAAAGTCAGGTAAGAAAGCAAAAAA